>CM024725.1:15128509-15249311 GCA_014182545.1 Eucalyptus globulus | reverse complement strand
CGGAAATTGAGATGCATAAACATCTTCGGGTCTGCGCAGCGATCGACTCCTTCACTTGCATCGGGATATGAAGACGTCACTCCTTTCTCCCGATCTCCCCCGTTTCCATGCCTACGACAGGTGGAGAAGAGATTTCCTCGTGTTCTCCTTCTTCTCTTCTTTCTTCTTCTTGAGTCTTTCTTCCTCTCGCTTCTCTTTCTTCTTCTTCCTTCTCCTCTGCTTCTCTTTCTTCTTCTTCCTTCTCCTCTGCTTCTTTCGTCTTCTGTTCCGATTCTTTCTATGGAACAGGACGACTTAAATTCTTCAAAGCCATTGCAGAGATGGTGATGTCTTCATCATCATCTTCATCCTCAACGAGGAGAGCTCTTCTTCTCTTTGATGGAGCAGCCATGGGCTCATTCCCTTTTCTCTTAGCAGCGAAGAGAATTGTTGAGATTTGCGGGGAGTCTTCTCCTTGAATTTCTCCAATTCCTTGCTCGGTTCCTTCGACGCATTTTGGTCACCATTTTCAGTCCTACCACCATATGATCGCATGATCGAACACAAAAGATTTGCGGGAGGCTGAATATTCGATATCTCGAATAACTCGTAACAAGGCTTGGGTAAGGGAGTTGACCTCTCGTCCTTCATCACTGCTCTATACATGTGAAACATAATAGTATGAGGGAGAGAAAACTTCTTTCCACAGAGGATGGCATACATCAACTTTGCCTCAGAGCTTGAAACATCAATTTTGGAAGTTGATTTCGCCGAAGGCAATTAATCACAATCTTGTGAAGCAAGATGTTGAATGCATTCATCCTTGAGTAGGTGATCTTCTCATCCGTTCTCCCGTCTTTCACCGGTTTAAGTGTGGCCCGAGCAATGGAAACTTTGATTGGTTGATATCTCGCCTCTCTCAACTTCTAACACATCTGCGGCAAAGATATTCATATCCACAACATAGTCTTGTTCTTTAACGCTGAAGGAGAATCTATTCGCATCTAAAAGCTAAGATTTGAATAGAAATATGCAGTCAATTCAGCATAAGCCTCGCTGAGTCGAGCGTAACTTTTCAAGTTGAAGATAACGAACTTTTCCCTCAAGTTCACTTTCACAAGATCCAGAAAAATCAAAGTCCACACTCCTAGGTTTATTACCCCACACTTCAGCAATTTTGAGTACGGATCCTTTTGTTCCTTTGATCTGAACAAATCTCCCATTTTTCCTTGAATTTCAGCCGCAATACCCATTTTCGGTTGAAATAGACTGAACAGATTATCATCGTCATTCCCATCTATAGGATTCGGCCCCTAGTCACGAGGATCACTTGGGATATTCGCAAGGGTTTCCTCAGCCACCCCTTTACGAGCGATTCTCAAACTTTCCATTTTTCGCAGAAAGATATATTCGTTCCTATATCCTTTTTCTTTAACAAAATCATCAACATAGTTCAAAGGAGTACGAATTCCTTTTAAGGCACGATATAGCTTGTAAATAAAAGCGGGCTTTTGAACTCTTACATGATCTGCATCCTCGATGATTTCTTCCTGATGCTGATGAACAACGCCTTGAGGACTAGAAGGTGGAGAATGACGCTGCTGAGAATGTTGTGGGCTCGGTTGCTGATTTGGAGTAACTTCATCTTCGCAAGATCGAAGTGCGTAGGCCCCTCACTCATTCTCTCTCGTGGTCCCCCGCTTGCGATTCTTGAGGACTTTGCGAAGATGACATCTTTCTCGGTGTTTGGAAGATTCCTTGCTTGACTTTCCTTTAAAAGATGACAACTTTTTGAAGATTGAGCGAAGAAGACAAACGGGAATGGAGGATCGATGCTTTCTAGGGTTTTTGAGAGAAAAGTGAATAGAAAAGTGAAGAGAGATCGACAGTGCTCGTTCGATTAAAAAGAAGGGTAAACGAACCGTCACAAAAGAAATAAAAATATGTCTTTTCAAAATAACTGTCTTTATCCGCAAAAATAGCTATTTCAAAAATAACTTCCCTTTTGAAAATGAATCGATGCAATTTTTTACGTTAATTAAATATAACAACAATTTAAACAAGTCCGATGATCGTACCTTTTCAAGATAAGATTGAGAGAGAAAGACTTACAGATGCTCAAGGTCGAGCCAAGACGTAGATAAAGTCTTGTAAGCTCCGAGTCTGAAAGTCTTTAGACTTTGATATCCTCATACTTCAAAATGTTGAGTCTGGACCGAATAGACTCAAATTGATTTTTCTCCAAAGGCTTTGTGAGTATATCCGCGTTGATTCTTTGAGTCAACAAATTGAATTGAAACATCTCCATTTTGAACATGATCTCTAATAAAGTGATGTCGAATCTCTATATGCTTTGCTCTTGAATGGAGAATTGGATTTTTGGTGAGGTTGATAGCGCTGGTGTTGTCGCAATTAATCTCCGTGCATGAGTCTTTAATTTCAAAATCTCTTAGCTGTTGTTTTATCCATAGAATTTGCGAACAATAGCTTCCAAGAGCTACATACTCTGCTTCGTTGTTGAAAGAGACACGAGTGCTTTGTTTCCTTGAAAACCAAGACACCGTTCGCTTCCAAGCAACCGGCAAGTTCTCGAAGTGCTCTTTCTATCAACTCTCGCAACCGCCCAGATCCGCGTCTCGAATATCCAAGTTTAAAGTCTCCTTTCTTAGGATACCAAAGACCGATGCTTGATGATGAAGCGGCGTATTTAATGATGCGTTTTGCAACACCGAGATGAGATTCTCTAGGATCTGATTGAAACCTAGCACGATGCAAACACTCAACAAAATATCAGGTCTAGAGGCAGTAAGATAAAGAAGTGATCCAATAATGCTCCTGTACAGCTTTTGATCAACTTTCTTCCCTTCTTCATCTTTGTCTATCTTTAAAGAACTTGACATTGGTATGTCGGTCTTTTTGCACTTTTCCACCCAAACCTTTTGACAAGATCATTAACATATTTTTCTTGATAAATAAAAGTTCCTTCCTTCAATTGTTTTACTTGAAGACCAAGAAATAATGTTAACTCTCCCATCATACTCATTTCAAACTCATCCCGCATAGACTTTGAAAATTTCTTGCAACAGACTTTCATTAGAGGATCCAAAAATAATATCATCCACATATATTTGAACAAGTAAGAAACTTTTGTTTTCCTTCTTGATAAATAAAGTCGTATCTACTTTACCTTTGACAAAACCATTTTGTATTAGGAACTTACTTAATGTCGTACCAAGCCCGAGGTGCTTGCTTTAAACCATACAAAGCCTTTTTCAGTCCAAGACCGAGCCCGGCTTCTTTGGGTCTTCAAACCCCGGTGGTTGTTCCACATAAACTTCCTCATGGATAAATCCATTTAGGAAGGCGCTTTTGACGTCCATTTGGAATAACCTGAAATTCTTATAACAAGCAAACGCAAGTAATAGTCGAATAGCTTCTAACCTTGCCACTTTGGAGCGTAAGTCTCATCATAGTCTATTCCTTCTTCTTGCGTATATCCCTTGGCCACGAGTCTTGCTTTATTTCGTACGACTTTTCCTTTCTCGTTCATCTTGTTTCTGAACACCCATTTGGCTCCAATAACAGTTTTACCTTTTGGTTTGGATGTCAATTCCCAGACATCATTTATGCTGAACTGTTTGAGCTCTTCTTGCATAGCTTCAATCCAGCTTTCATCGATAAAGCTTCTTCTATGCTCTTTGGTTCAATTTCGTAAACGAGTGCCACAAAGACTAGACTCTTCTCGCCTTTTGGATCTGGTGCGTATTCCTTCATTGATTTCGCCAATTAAAAGATCTTTGGGATGACTGGACTTATGCTTCCAGTTACTTGTTGATTTGTCGGTTGATGATCTCTTTCTTTATTTGGATCTTCACTAACAACCCGATGCTGGTTTTCCAGTCTCGAGATGCTTCTTGAGTTGTAGACTTTGGAGGGTGGAGTGGTTGAGACTCTTCTTGATGAGTCTCGACTTGATTCATCTTGCGTTGAGTCTTGAAATTTGACATTCATTGATTCCTCTGGCTGCATCGACTCTTCTTGTTATAGACTCGTAAGCTTTTTGCTTGATGTAGAATATCCAAGGAAGATACCTTCAACCGATCTTTCTTCAAACTTACCAACTCGATCTTTTGCATTTTTCAATATAAAACATTTACAACCAAATACATGAAAGTATGAAACAATAGGCTTCTTTTATTTGAATAACTCATAAGGGGTTTTCTGAAGAATAGATCTTAAGAAGACTCTATTGATGATATAGCATGCTGTTGAAACAGCTTCAGCCCAAAATCGAGAAGAAATTTTACTTTCAATTAAAAGAGTTCTAGCCATTTCTTGAAGAGATCTGTTCTTTCTTTCCACAACTCCATTTTGCTGAGGAGTATATGGAGAGGAGAACACATGCTTAAAGCCGATTCATCACAGAATTTTGTAAAATCTTGATTTTCAAATTCACCTCAATGATCTGTTCTTATACTAGAGATAACACATCCTTTTTCATTTTGAACCTTTTTAGCAAATTTTTCAAAATACGAAAAGGTTTCAGACTTACTTGAAAGGAAATATACCCAAGTAAAACGGGAGTAATCATCAACAATTACTAGGCAATACTTCTTACCCCCAATACTCCGAGTTCGGTTGGTCCGAAGAGATCCATATGCAGCAACCGTAATACATGATTAGTAGAGACATGATTTATTGGCTTAAAAGAATTTCTTACCCTTTCCGAGAATACATGGAGTGCATGAATCAGTCTTTTGGTATGGCAATTTGGGTAGACCTCGAACAAGCTGCTTTGATGAGATTTTGGCTAATTGCTTCATGTTGACATGACCAAGCTTTTTGTGCCATAAGCTTGCTTCGTCTTGAATTGAGATAAGGCATTGCGATTCATTTGGTTTCACATCCAGAAGATAGATATTTCCATGTCTTCGACCCATGAAAGATCGAGTAGAGTCTTTACCGATTCCGTAACATGTTCCTTCTTGAAAGAAGATCTTGAAACCAGTATCACACAATTGACTAATGCTGAGAAGATTGTAATTGAGTCCTTCCACTAAGGAAACATTACTTATTGTGAGAGTACCAATTTTCACGGTTCCAAATCCCACAATACTTCATTTGCTGTTTCCTCCAAATGAAACTTTTCCACCATTTACTTGAGCAAGCTTTATAAAACAATTTAAGTCTCCCTGTCATGTGTCTTGAGCATCCGCCTGTCAAGATACCACTTTTGTTTCTTGACGGAGACTGTATTTAAAATAAAGTCTCAAGCTTTCTTTGGTACCTAAATTTTCTTGGGTCCTTTGGTGTTAGTAAGATAAAAAGATTAGCCCATACTTTCTTAACAGGTTTCCATACCATAGGACACTCTTTTTCAAAGTGATCCGGACTGTTGCACTTAGAACATCTCGAGAGCATTTCTACCTACGGGTTTTACAAAAACTTTCTTGAAGTGATTTTTATAAACCTCACTCGAAAGCCTTTTCTTAATTCTTTCTTTTACTTTAGGAAAATCAATCAAGGGAATTGTTTCTTGTCATACCTAGACCGGACTTATTGAAGTAAGATCTTTGTGCTGAAAGAATTTTCTCAAGTTTTTCAGACCCTATAGAAAATTTCTTTGATATATTTGATAAGTCTGTTTTTAAAAAGGTATTTTCTTTTAAAAGATTTTCTTCATTTTCTTTAAGATTGAAAATAGACAAGTCTAGACTTTTAAATTTTTCTGCTAAAACATTTTCCTTTTGTTTTAGAGCTGAGTTTTCTTTTTTTCAGTTTGGAAATTCTTTTGAGAGAAGTCTTAAGACTAAAACATAGTTCATCAATATATTTAGAAACTTTGACAGGAATTTTAAAATTACTTGCCTCAAATTCACCGTCCGAGTCCCGATCCCGAGTCCGATCCCGAGTCCGATCCAGTTTGAGTCCGATTGTGCCATCGACATAGATTGGCATATTCATTATCACTTTCTTCACACTCAGTATCACCTGTGTTTCAGCTTTGAGAGCTTTTCGAAATTTTTCAGCTTTTCCTCTCTTCTTCTTCGAAGAGGACATTGTCCGATGTGTCCCTTTTTCTTGCATTCAAAGCAGACTACATCTTTATTTGGTTCCTCATCATCAACAGACTTGGTCTGCTGTCTTTGAAAGCTTTGTTTCTTTGAGTTGAACCTTCTTCCTTTTCTATTTAGTTTTATAAATCTTCTTATCATGAGAGCAAGCTCCTCATCGTCCATATCATCTTGAGAATCTGTATCATCGAATCATCATTTGATTTTAATGCAATGGATTTCTTACCTTTTGGATCTTCATCTTCATTGATCATTTCCACTTCATAGGACTGAAGAGTTCCAATCAGCTCGTCAACGAGATAGTGGCATAATTTCTGCGTCTCTCTTATCGAAGTCTTTATGTGATTCCAATCCCTAGAGAGTCCACGCAGTAGCTTGTTTACCTTCATGGGATCGAAGTTGGTTGACCTTGATTTTCAAGACCATTTACAATATCTCGTAAAACGACTAAACATGTCGATATAGATTCTCCGATTTCATTCGAAGGCTTCGTATTGACCAAGAAGAATGTTGATTCTTGTTTCCTTCACTCGATCTGTTCCTTCATATGTGATATGCAATCTGTCCCAAACTTCTTTTGCTGTACCACAAGAAGATATTCTATTATACTCGGTTGGTGATAAAGCACAATATAAGGAGTAAATTGCTTTTGCATCGAGTGTTTGTCTCTTGGTTATTTCTTCCCGAGACATTCCGCTGGTTTCTTCAGTTTCTTTTCCTCTTTAGAGGCGATGCGTGGTAGGAGTAATTCATTTTTCTACAACGTCCCATTCAGAGGATCCTTTGATCGTAGGAAAGCTTTCATCTTGTTCTTCCGATATTGTAATCCTTTCCATCAAAGTAGGGTGGTCTGGTATTGCTTTGCCCTTCCATCAGCCCCCGGTGCTAGCATACTAGCCATGGGTCTTTTACTATGAAGTAAAACACTTCAAATAAAGTAAGTACACAGGCTCGATACCAATTGATATTGCTAGTATAAACACCTAGAGGGGGTGAATAGGCGCACAAACAATTTGTCCAAATACGGAATCAATTCTTAACAAATTGAAATACGATCGAGGTAGAGAGAGAAATTTGAACACAGGATTTATAGTGGTTGGCTTATTCCAAGCCTACGTCCACTCTTCCGACAGCCCCACCGGCTGGATTTCACTATGATCAAAAGAGAAGTTACAGCACAGCTTTGCCTTGATTCCACAGTGTAGATGTTCTACCACACCTCCTCAAGGTCTCTCACAAATATAGACTCTCTTTTGTATACAAGTATTCGCTCAAAGGATTTATCTAAACAAATAGGAGCTTCAGACTTTGGAATTCTTCTATCGCGCACACCTCGAACAACTAAGAACGTCTTCCTTATATACTCCTTTATGCCATCATACCCGTTGGCACTTACCAAAGGAATTCCTCCAATCTACCCGTTGGACGGAATCAATTAGGAAGATTGTTCGAGCTATTAAAGGAACGTGTTGATAGCCCATCAATCTGTTCGCCCATACAATTAGGATCTCGGTTTCCATAAGTAGAACCTTCCAATAATATTTAGACAATCATCGAATCTTCAGTCATTGAATCAAACTTGATCAATCAAAGGATTCGATACGTCTTCTCCAACCACGAGTTCTTCTCCGGATGATAAGGTTAAATCTGAACAAAACATCCGTTACGGATAGCCTTTCTTCAACGGATTAGAGATGTCAATGAGGATAGACTTTGAGTCTTGAGTCGGCTGTCCGGAAGTCTTCGAGACTTTAACTAACGAGTCCCGAGACCTTCAGACTAGACTGATGGAAACGTTTTGTCAACTTCAAAACACTTTCACTGAGATTTCTCCAACAGGGGTTGTGCTGCCTATACTCATGAGTCCTCTCACAAGTTTGGGAAAATGGGTCTAGAGGAAAGAAGAGTATTTTCATAAGATACTCCGAACACTCAAAAGGGTATGTGTTCATAGGTGAGTAGAAAAGTGGGAGTATAACTGAATATGAATCACGGATGTCACATTCTTAGAGGATGAATTTCCTAAGAAGGGCGAAATAGGGGAAGATTACTCCCTATTTGAAACCTTGGATCAAGATAATGATATTAGTGGAGTTCGTCCAAGTGGGAGTAATATGAGAAGTGATGAATTGAATTCAACTCATTCTCAATTGCAACCACATGATGAGACGACGTCATCATTATATAATCCTAGTGGGAGCATAATGGGGAATGATGTGCAAAGTGTACAATCTCCCATACGACGAACAAGTCGCTAAAGTATTCCCCGTCGACGTTTTGGCATTGAAGGGGAAATTTTTATAATTGCTCCGCAAGATGAGGATGAGCTAAGAAATATTAATGAGGCTCTGAATTGCCCTAGTAAGGAAAAATAGATTCATGCAATGGAAGAGGAGATTGAGTCAATGAAGTCAAACCAAGTTTGGGAACTGGTTGATCTTCCAAAAGGATGCAAAGCTATTGGGAACAAGTGGGTTCTCAAAATAAAGCGAAAAGCTGATGGCTCGATAGAAAGGCATAAGGCTCGCCTTGTGGCGAAGGAGTATAATCAACAGAAAGGAATTGATTATGAAGAAACATTTTCTCCTGTAGTGAGATTTACCTCGATTCGCATCATTTTGGCAATAGTGGCTAGTATGGATCTTGAGTTACATCAAATGGATGTAAAGACTGCTTTTCTCAATGGAGAATTAGAGGAAGAGATATATATGGAACAACCTGCTGGTTCATAGTGAAAGGCCAAGAAGAAAAGGTATGTCGACTTTTGAGGTCGATATATGGCCTTAAGCAGTCGTCAAGACAATGATATATACGTTTTCATAATGCCATAATGGCATATGATTTTACAATGATTGATGAGGATCATTGTGTATATATCAAAAGATCCAAGGATCAATTTGTGATCATATCATTATATGTTGATGATATACTAATTGCCGGAAGTAATATGGAGTTTGTTAATATTGTCAAGAGTTGGTTGTCTTCCAACTTTGAGATGAAGGATATGGGTGAGGCTGCATATATTCTTGGAGTTAAGATTTCAAGAGATCGTTTGAAGAAATCGTTATCTCTTTCGCAAGAAACATATATAAATAAGGTTCTTGAACGATTTCGTATGCAATATTGTAAACCCATAGACACTCCTATTGCAAAAGGTGAAGGATTGAGCCATAAACTATGTTCAAGGATTCCACAAGAAAAGGAACAAATGAAACATGTTCCTTATGCTAGTGCTGTTGGGAGCTTGATGTACGCTATGATGTGTACAAGACCTGACATATGTTTTGCAGTTGAAATGGTGAGTAGATACCAATCCAACCCAGGTCAAGCACATTGGAAGGCCATTAAAAGAATATTGAGGTATCTGAAGGGAACTGCTGATTACAAGTTGAATTACCAAGGAAAGGATCTGCGACTTGAAGGCTATTCAGATGCTGATTGGGGAGGAAATTTAGATGAAAGAAAATCTACCTCTGGATTTGCTTTCTTACTGAACAATGGCGCCATATCATGGAGCAGTAAGAAGCAAACGTGTATAGCCTTGTCCACGATGGAAGCTGAGTTCGTGGCATTATCAGCAGTGGTACAAGAAGGAGTTTGGCTTAAGAGATTTTTGGATCATTTAGGTGTCATTGAGAAAGCTGCAAATCCATTATTGGTTAACTGTGATAGCCAAGCAGCTATAGCGTACACCAAAGATCCAAAATATCATGGCAAGACCAAACATATAGATACCAAGTATAACTTTGTCAAAGATATGGTTGCACAAAAGGATGTGAACTTACAGTACATATCTACGCATAGAATGGTAGCAGATCCTATGACAAAGCCAATACCTAGAGATGTATTTTGTGGTCATGTAAAATCTCTAGGATTGCGTAGAGTCTGATGTACTGGATTGTAATTTCCCTGATTTGTTCACATTTATGAACTTGTGTTTTTCATTGTTAATGCCTATGAATCTTTGTTTGATCTTTATGCATCTTAATGCTCAGTGCAATACTTTAAGTTGAGAAAGTATGTCGGACAGATAAAAGATTAGCCCACTCACACGGGTAATCGCCTCTATTTATTGTGTGATAAATAGAGATGAGACTATTTTTAAACTTATTATCTAGGTGATAATTGAGAGCTCAAGCTTAAAATATATATGTCGCCTTAATTAAGTATTAAAATGAGGACATAATACTTACTATGTCCGAAAGTAAAATAACCCATATATTTTACTTTATCTGTCTATGATGCCAGATGTGAGTTCTGATGAATTTTATGAGTGAGTAGATACGTGAACTCAAGTTAGCTATCATATGTATGTATTGAAGGTGTAGACATACGCTCCATGGGAAATGAGTTAATACCGTAATACGTATTTCATACTACGTATGCATGAGACGACCAATAAGAGTGACAAAAGTTTGATCTCAACTTTTATGCCGTGTGAGACTCTTGAGGAAAAGAGTTCCTCAATTTTAGTGCCCTCATGACTTTTACTTATTCTTAAGATTTCTATTTAGTGTTTGCTATCTTAGGATGTTGCCAATGGTCATGAGTTGATTCGATCTAATGGGACATTTCTAGAAAAGCAAGCTAAGCTGAAATTGAGAGTTTGAAGGAAAGAGGAAGATCGAATTTGGAAAATCACATCGTAGTTTTGTATTCACTGGTCGACCAATTATGACTGTCTTTGGGATAATCATAATTGTGAATACAATATATATATCATTGTTTAAAAGAGATCAAGAGAGTTATAAATGTAATCGATCGATCTAGGGTACTGCATACTAAATATACTCAGAGTGTGATGCCCATTATGAGCTGCTATATATTCATAACAGATGTATAGCAACGAGCTCTCAAAGTATGCTGGTTGCACGGATTATTCACCGGTATGAATGTTGAAGAGAGGTAAAGAGAAACATGTTCGGCCCACCATGTGCGAGTGGGAGATGATGGTTTTATTTAATGCGATGGGCCTAAGTTGGCCCGTTCGCCCATGTTGGGCCTAAAAGTCCGGCCCACAAAATTAGGGCTCTTGGATGGAGGGATATGATGAAGGGGTACGTTTCTTTTATGGAGGGGACGTATATAAGGGAGAAAAGAGAGGGAGGAACGCACCTTTTGGCATATTACGTACGTTCCTTCCTCCCTCTCTCCCTCCAAAAAGAAAACAGTAAGCAAAAGGCGAATCCATCTTCCCTTCAAGGCCAATTAACGTCATCGAATCGAACGGGATCGGTTTATCTTCCTCATATCGGCGTCGGTGTTTAATCTGTGGCTAATAAGGTACGCTCGATTCCGTGGTGTGCTTTAGGATCGGTGATGCATGTGTTTTTCCCGGACTCATTTTTTGCACAAGTTTAGGGGTTCGATTTAGTGTCGAATCAAGTTTTTGGGAATCCGACAATCCCAACACTAGCACACTTAGAGGATTATTTTAGAAGAGAAAACTCAAGAGACACTCTAAGAGTACTTCGAGCATGATTTCTTTTTTGTTATTTTGATGTAAGGAGACACGTCTATATATAGACGAGGGAAACCATATCAAAAAACTAAAAGAAATGATCTCAAAAGTCATGTCGGTTATGCTCACATTAGTTGAGTCATTAACCCTTAAAAAGAACAATATTAATTTCAGAAAATGCAACATAACAAAAAGTGTCAGTTAAGGGGACACCTCACTAATGTTGAGCATCAAAAAACTGATAATTACAACAATTATAATAACAATCCCCACGTTAATGGCTCAATAGGACATTTTTTACTCGAAGAATTACACGTGTGCATGGGAAGTAAAACTGCACCAAGATAAATAGCTTTCGCTTTGAACATTCTTTAGTTAAAGCCTACTGGACTTACTTAATTAGTCGATAGACTAAGCCTTGAATCACCAATTGTTGGTGTAAGCCCAAATAATAAACCTCATGCACTACAAATCAAGATTGGTTCATAGTTATGTTCATTCTGTCGGCCTTGAACCTCTTAAAATTCATGTGTACTTTAGAAAATCTAGTCTTTAGAGATTTTCATAGAGTTGACCAGCTCTACTCATATAAGTTCATTCCTATGAAATGTATCTTATCATACCTCACTAGGATATTGAACTCCAAGTTATATGAATCATTAAACACAACGTACTTTTAAAACTCTATAGATAGCACTATGGCATCATGGGAAAAGGAGACAGTGCTTATACTAGAAATTCCAAAATTTGCGTCGTTCAATTGATCTAGTTCATGGGATCTCTAGTCACTAGGTTATGTTTCCACTTTGAAACCTCTTCATTGAGTAAAGACTTTTAACCCATTCCTTTCAATGCGCAGTTTGTTTCTCTCAACAAAACTTTTGTTAGTAGATCTGCAATATTTTCCTTTGACTTACAAACTCCAAATAAATTATTTTATTTGAGAGCAATTGCCCTACGATATTATATCTACAACGAATGTGTCTAGATTTACCGTTACATATGCCCTTACAATCACTACTTGATTGTCATAGTAAATGCATATAATAGGCATAGGTTTTGGCCACAGCAATACATCATCCAAAAACTGTCAAAGCCACTCTACTTCTTCAATAGTTTATCCAAAGCAATAAACTCAAATTCTATCATGAAGCGCACTATTAGAGTTTTTTTTAAAGGATTTCTACTATACTATGACACCTTCTAGCATGAAAATATATTCATTAGTTGATTTCAATTCAATGGAATCCGAAATCCAGTTGTTATCATAATAGCATTCTAAAACAACTGGATATTTGCCATATTGCATAATATAATCTTTGGTTCTGTGCAAGTAACCGAACAATCTCAAAAAGGGCATTCAAATGCTCATGATCAGGATTCTTTGTATATCGGCACAGTTTTTCTACCAAGTGCGCTAGTATAGTTTATGATGTACATGATGCTGCCAATCACTTGAGAGTACTACAACCATCTAATACTATTTTCAGTATTCTTTCTTAAAGTTAGGTGGTGTAGAAAATAATTATTCATCTTTAATGCCGAACCCTTTAAACCTCTTATTTACATTTTCAATATAATGAGATTATGTTCAATTTAGACCATTAGAATTTCTTAGAATTTTGATGTAACATCAGCAACACCTAAGTCTTTTGTCTAAAAAATCTTCTTGAAAACATTATTGGCTATAACATCCGCAACACCCCAATTGAAGAACAATTAATACCTTTCTAACTTTATAGTTGTCGCCATTTAACTCAGGAACATTGATATCATAAATATTCACAAGTGGTAAAACTGCATAATATACAAATATGCTTATGTTACAAAATTTGAGGAATTATTTACCCAATATAAAACATGTTATATGATATGAATCACATAACATTAAAAATTGCATGTGGGTTAAGTTTTTAATTTAAATATATTCATAATTACTTTATGATTAAACTATCATAATATATTCCCTTTCCTTAGTCCCTGCGGGTAAACTAAGAAAAATAATATGCTATTTTATCATAATTAATCATATTAATATAATTAAAATTCCCTTGGGAAAAAAATTATATATTGATGCGATTAATTATAATTAATGTCCTTTTGTAATCCAACAGCTATTAATATATAATTTAAGATAATTAGAGATGTTGTGGCTAATCTCAAATTTTAAAAATATGTATGGATCACTAGATATTTAATTTCATGCATAAAATATTCATAAAAATGCATGAAATGGCAAAACAGTAAATTAATGCCATAAAGGGTAAAATAGTAAATCAAATGGATAAGGGCAGAATTGTAAATTCAGAGTGTAGAGGGGGCAGAATCATTAAATCGTGGAAAGTGGGGGAAGAAGGCGCATGTGGTGCGTGCGGCGCATGCCATGACCCTCCCCACAGGTCCATGGCGTGCGTAGCACCATGCGCCTTCTTTCCTCTTTACCTGTCCACCAATTTTTTTTTATTCCACTATGCTTCCATCACGTGGGTGTCCTCCAGTAGCCTACCTCAAACCAAATTGAGTCATGAGTTTTGGAGACCATGACGATGTGATTACGTAGGCCTCGGTTTAGCAAAGAGGGCCAAGAAATTGGCCTAAATTGAACAAAATTCTACTGAATGCACAAACCCTAACTCACAACTTCTGCCCATGCAATTGGCCTCCGACAATCGCCCAAATGCCAAATTAACTTACGGCTTTCACTGCCCAGGGCGGTGCAGCCATACTAGTTTTTTTTTTTTTGGGTCTGAAAACAAAGTCTTTCATTTAAGTATGACCAAAAGTACAACCCATAGATAGGGCATCAATACATAGTAAATCCCTTAACATTTGGGGAGGTAAGGAAGCCCAATTTGGAGGAAGGGTGCCATGGCCATGGGCCTTAGCGGCCCAATCCGCTGTGGCATTCGCTTCTCTTCTGCAGTGCCGAATGCGCAAATGGGAAAAGCCGAGAATCAAAGCTACAGCATTGGCGACCAAAGCTCTACAGTCCCACGGTGGAAGGCTTCAATCGTTGAAGATCTCCACAAGCGGTAAACAATTAGACTCTATAATGAGGTAAGCATCATCTTGTCCTCGATCTAGCAAATAAGTAAGAGCAGAAATTAGGGCTTGAATCTCACTTTGCAGCGGGGAAGACGCTCGAACCGTACTGGTGTATCCAGCTATTAAAGTAGCAGTATGATCCCTACAAACACACGCAATGGAGCCCGTTTGATTCGCCATGGGAAAAGCCCCATCGATGTTGACCTTAATACTGCCTCGGTCTGAAGGAATCCACGCTTGATTAGGGTTTAGAAGATCTTGTTCTGCATCTGTGGGTTGCCACATCGTGCTGCTATTCAACTTTGCATTTGTGAGCGCCAGGTCCACCAGCTGTTCGGGATTGGGACGTTGGTGTCGAAAAGTGAAGTGATTCCACGCCTTCCATATCTGCCAAAGGATGGACGCTATGATCTCCATTGTAGGTAAGTCTGATTGATTTTCAATTATATCTTCAAGCCACGCATCCATTCTATGCCTTCTGAAGACTGAGATATCTATTTGCACACTGGAATGAGACCAAATGTTTTGCGTCCATGGGCAAAATAAGAAAATATGTTCAGTTGTTTTTGGTGTGTGATGAACATAACTGACATGCTGGGTCTTGAATGATGTTTCACTGACATAGGTTGTCCTTAGTATATAGAGCATTCTGACATAACGACCATAAGAAAACTCGAATCTTTGGGGCCGTCTTTATTTTCCAAATTTGGCACCAGAGATGGGTAGAAGGCTGATATGAGGATGAGGCTTGATTTCTGTTCTATCTGTGGTATGAATTTCTGAGATTATGGTAGGCACTTTTAACTGAGTAGATACCTATTTGTGTGCCCGTCCAAATGATTTGATCTATGGTAGAAACAGGGCTTAATGGAATGGTTATAATCTCCTCCACTATTTGGTAGTCGAAACTATTTCTTAGAAGAGGAATATTCCAGACTTTAGCATCTAGAATTATAAATCCAGCAACCTGTTGTGGCTCTCCTCTAGGCGTTGGACTGCCAATAATGCCCCTAGCAAGCCATTTATCATCCCGTATGATAATCTTTTGCCCGTCACCAACAAACTACTGTAGCTTGTCTAAGATAGCATCTCTACCTAGAATTAAACTCGTCCATCGCCCTTTCCTACATGCCAGAAACTACCAGAATGAAAGTAAAGACCCTTAAAAATTCTACACCATAAAGATGAAGGATTTTGGAATAGCTTCCAGGCTTGCTTCCTAATAGGGCTTTGTTAAAAGTTAGAAGATCCCGAAAACCAAGCCCCCCTTCGAGCTTCCGTTCTTTGAGAAGATCCCATGCCCTCTAATGAATGCCTGTTCCAGTACTATTGTTTTGCCACCAGAATTTTGCTATTTTGCGTTCAATAGACGGACATATAGAAACAGGAAGTTTGAATATGGACATGGCGTATTGCGGAAGTGCCTGCACTACAGCTTTTAATAGGATTTCCTTACCTCCTTTAGACATAATATTCTCTTTCCATCCTTCAAGCTTCGCATTTACCCGGCCCAGAATCCAAGCAAACATGTCTTTTTTGGATAACCCCCAGTCAGATGGGATGCCCAAATATTTTCCTACCCTTTCAAGCACAAGAACTCTTAATTCTGCAGCCAAATTCTATTTTAAAATAGAGGGGCAATCTCGACTACAGAAGAGACCTGATTTGTTTCTATTCACCGCCTGACCCGTTGCAACGCAATACTGATTTAAAATATTCACTAGTTGCTGACATTCTAGGGTTCGTCCATCCAAGAAAAAATATTGCATCATTCGCAAAAAATAGATGGGAAAGTGTAGGGCAATACCTATTGAGTTTAATTCCTCTGAGGGTTCTGGAGTCAATAGCTTGCTGGATAAGAGTAGATAAGACGTTAGCTAATAGGATGAACAGATATGGAGAAAGAGGATCTCCCTGTCTTAACCCCCTTGTTGGACGAAAGTATGGCAACGGTTCACCATTTAATTTAACACTGTAAGTAGCCGTGGTAACGCATTGCATCACCCATCTTACCCATAGATCTTGAAAGCCCAATTTTTTAAGATAGGCCTCTAGAAAATCCTACTCTACCCGATCATAGGCTTTCTGCAAATCTACCTTTAAAACAGCTTGAAATTTCTTCTTTCGTTTCCTAACTTTAAGCTGATGGAGGACCTCTTGCACGACTAGAATATTATCTTGTATTTGTCTTCCTGTGATAAAAGCACTCTGTTCTGTTGAAATCAATTCAGGTAGCCACGTCTTCAGTCGGTTTGCCAGCACTTTTGAAATGATTTTTACATATAAAATTGCAGAGACTAATGGGTCTATATTGTTCTAACCTTTCTGGATGCGGAACCTTTAGGATAAGAGCGATGTAAGTTCTATTAAAACCTGGGGGCATCACTCCTGATCTGAAAAAATCTTGTGTTGATTTAAAGATGTCATTTTCTATTATATCCTAGTGGTTCTGATAGAAAAGCCCATTGAAGCCATCGGGGCCCGAGGCTTTAGTAGCCCCTAATTGGAAAGCTGCTTGCTTAACTTCCTCCCTAGAAACCATTGCTATTAAACCTGTGTTCATGTTTGCTGTGACCACTTGAGAGCATTGTGTGAGAACAAGGCCAAAATCTCGGTAGCCAGTCGAGCAAAATAGATTTTGAAAGTATGTTTGCGTCATATGCTTGAGTTGGTTAGGGTCGCGTGTCCAGCCAAGTTGTTCATCCTTTAACATGCTGATTTGGTTGCATTGTCTGCGTTGAATTGCTGTCGCATGGAAGAACTTAGTGTTCTTGTCCCCCCACTGCAACCATTGGATCCTCGATCTCATAGCCCGATATTGTTCCTCCTGTTGCCAAATATTTTGAACTTCATCTTTCAGGCGTGCTACTAGTTCCTTATTGTAGTTATGGTTGGTTTGATTAATATGAAGCTGTATTTGTTATTGTAACAAGTAAATTTGTTGCTGTCCATTGCAGAATTGTGACTTGCTCCACCTATTGAGTGCTAAGGAAGTCTGATAAAGCTTGCGAGATAGAGTGGGAAGTGTTGTCGATGTAGAAAACCAAGCATCTCTAATGATCGATCGACAGGCCTTGTCGTTAAGCCAGAAGGCTTCAAAAGTGAAAGTTTTCCTCCGTCTTGAGAGGCTGGGTTCGGTCGTGAGAAGAAGAGGATTGTGTTCTGATCTCAAAGCTAGAAAAGCGAAGGTTTTGGCTTCCGGGTATGTTAATCTCCAATCCATTGTGCATAGCGCCCTGTCAAGTCGCCATCTCTGTTGTTCACCCATGTATAAGTACAACCCTTGCTTTCTATATCCATAAGCATACAGTCGTTTAAGAATTCTCTAAAAGAACATAACTTATACGGCTTTGCTATTTTTTGCCCGCCTTTTCCCAGTGATATAGTATCTCATTATAATCACCTATAAACAGCCAAGGTAGTGCATTTGAGGTTCTGAGTTGTCTTAATTCTGCCCATAGTTGCTGTCTTGTTGATATATCGTTGGCGCATGAAGACAGGTAAGTCTCATTGTAATATCCCTTTGATTATCAGTACACATCATATCGATGAAGTTAATAGTGTAACGTTCCACTGTTATAGACACTTGATCAGTCCAATAAACCACCATTCCTCCAGCCAAACCCACAGGACTCACCACAAAACATCTTGAAAACTTCAACTTCCTTTTAAGATTCTGGACCACCATGTCTTGATTTTTCGTTTCCATCATAAAAACCACATCGGGCCTTTCACATGCCACTAGGGCCTTTAAAGCTTGAATTGTTAGGGGATTGCCCTACCCCTGACAATTCCAACTGATAATCCTCATTTGTCTAGCGGTGGCTATTTTGGGCAAGCCACCACGACCCATCTGTCTACCCCTTCTACTACAAATATAGGGGTATCCATAAGGAGGAGTGATTCATCAAGTTGTTCATTGACATAAGAACATGTCCCATAAGGATTATATTGCTTGGCTTTCTTGAGGGGACTCGCCTTGGTAATCATTCGTGGACTTTTTAGCTTCTTGCTGTTTGAGGATCCCTCTGGTGAATTACCAATTAAAGTTAATTGATTCGTCACTGGTTCTTTCAGTGTAGGTTCTGCCATTGAAGAAATCTGCAGGTAGGTTTGGGAGTGCTATGAAGGTTATGTTCTATGCAAGTCTCCATAGCTGTTGGTTGATATGTGGTGCTCTGAGGTGGTGCAGGAAGTAAGAAAGGTGACTACTGTGGAGTTTCTGGTATTATTTCTTCAACCTCATCTTGCTCTGGTTGCTGCTCATAGAATGCTGTCCATAATGGAATATGTTCTCTGACCTCTACCCTCAGCCACTGACCATAGGACAGTTTGTCTTTTCCTTCTAGTTTAGCGTCATCAAATGGAATATTTTGACAGTGTGTTGCATAATGGCCCAAGATGCCGCATGAGTAACAAAAGTGAGATAGACACTCATATTTAAAGTCAATCCAGATGTTCTTTCCCTCCAATCTGATTAGTTTGCCAGATTTCAGCGGTTCTTTTAGATTAACTTCCACTCGTGCCCTCCTTGATTTAAAATTTGAACCTTCTCTGTGCTCCAGTTTCACCTCCTGTACCTTGCCAAGATGTCTAACAGCTTTGGCGAACATACTCTCAATGCATCTTTCCAAAGGAAGCCCAAGGACTTGCACCCAGAACTCACAAGTCGTGAAGTCGTAGCAATGGAGAGGCGTATTTGGCATCCAAGGTTTTACAATCACCAGATGGTTTCCAAACAACCAGTGGCCATTATCTAATATACTTTCCCTTTCCCCTTCTAAATTGAACTTAAAGACATAGAGACCCTCTTCGCGTTGAGAAATTTGTACTTGATCATTGCGCTAGACGCGCTTTAGAGTATTCTGAAAAGCTTGAAAATTAATAGATGGGTTGGACAGAATTTTACCCACTAAGATTGATTTGCATTCTTACAGCTTCTTTGGAGGTACTTCTTCATCTGAAACATCCACTTCTTGTTCAGACCAGAGCCGGCCAAGTCTATTGCATAGCGCGGCGAGGCGGGCATCTTCCTGATGTTGGGATTCAGCCATAATTAAAACTGCCATTGGATAGCAATAGATTTGACATGCAAAGCTTTGAAGAGGGATGCGCTGAAGAGAGGTCAGTTGCTGGGGCCACCAAAGAAAAACTAGGGAAGAAAATTAGAGCTCGAAGAGTGTAATTCATCAATTGAAAGGGAAATTCACCATGGTCGTCAACTCAAAGGGAGATGGGTGACTAAAGTAACAAAAGAGAAGGGACTGTAGACGGATGAGGCGGCTACTTCAAGAGTGAGATGGAGGTCGCAGCTGTCTACCGAATTGGGAATGAAATTCTGGGTAATGAGATGAAGGAAAGAAAATAGAGGGGAATAGGAAGGGGAAAACGAGGGTTTGGATGAAACATAAATACCCAAAAGCAGATAAGAAATCTGCATTTCGAGAGAGTTTTATTTCTCTGGATATTTGATGAGAGAAGAAAAGGTGAAAATCGAAGAGCTTTCCGGATCGCAAGTGCAGCCATACTAGTTTGAATCCAGGAAATGGGTCGTCAAATTTAGCCAAAATCACAATTTCTCTCTCGGGCTCAAATTACCCGATTTTCAATTCAATCAAAATCCCATAGAATTCAACAAAACAAAGATTTAACCACACTTGATATCAAATGTTAGCAAAACTAAAGGATTGAAGATCTTGATTATACATGGATGAACAGATAACTCATGCATAATCAGGGTCGAATATAGAAACGTGAATAATTTTGTACTAACATTCAGCCATTGATGAAAATTGATTGAAAACTTGATTTGCAAAGTGTTGATTGGTCGGTGAAGGGGTATCTCTAACCAACTGCCCTCTCATATGTTGATGGTTTGTCTTCTCATTATTTTTTCATATATGAAAGGGTTTGGCTTAGACAATCTACTTATATATCACACCCCTTCATATTGTTGGAAAAAGTTTGGTATACATAAAAAATAATAATAACTATTAATACATTGCGAAGGATTAGAAAATAGAAAAAACAAATGTCTAAGGCGTATAAGCACTGTCCTTAAGGATAATTCCGCCCCTCGGAGTACGAAACTTGGTGCGTAAGGTTTCAGCGGCTATCCTCCTAAGATACAACATACCTTCCTCTATACTCTGCATTGAATATTAGAAGGAAACAGAACAACTTTTGTGTATAACCCAGCTGAAA
Organism: Eucalyptus globulus; assembly: GCA_014182545.1. Taxonomy (NCBI): domain Eukaryota; kingdom Viridiplantae; phylum Streptophyta; class Magnoliopsida; order Myrtales; family Myrtaceae; genus Eucalyptus; species Eucalyptus globulus. The sequence goes on along the minus strand of CM024725.1, from coordinate 15,228,548 downwards.
GAAAAGGAAAGATATGAGAACCTATTGTGTCTTATGAGATCTTATTTTTATATTCAAACAAAATAGAGCCATTAAAAGAGTCGTTGTAAAATAATGGAGGATTTATTTGAGAAATAAATTAAACATTACAAAATGATTAAAAAACCGTTATATGACCGTTAAGAAGCCGTTATGTGATCGTTAAAATTATTGATGGTCTTCAATGCGGTCATAACTTTTATTGAAGCTATTATTGTGAATATTTCAAAACTGCTGAAATATCCAACAATCCCCCACATTTTTCAGAAAGTTTTGACAAGAAAATAGGATAATGCTGGGTTATTGGAGAGTAATGCATCGGAATTGGTGTTTGTTAGGCTATGAACCAACCCTAGAAAGAATGAAATATAATTCACGAAATCATTGGTGAAGTTTGAAACTTCTATGAACCAAAAATTTCTTTTGTGAATTATAATTTTCACCAATCACATTACACTCCCACAAACTTTGTTGTTCAATGCGGTTTTGCGCTAATAGGCCATGCGCGTGCTTGGTTTATTCATAAGTGCTTTAGAGATTTTCGCCAAAAAATCTCATAGGAGCGGCCCCACTCCACACTTATATAGGTGATTCCATCAAGTGTATTCTGCAGTTTAATACACCACCAATAATGGCTATGGAATTTCATTAAGAGCTTAGCTCAACCTCTTTTTCCTTGCAATTTTGAACTATTTTCACCTTAGAAGGGACAATAAGTTTTAATAGTGCACTAGATCAACAAATGACTTGTTATTACCCATATGAACCTAATTCATGGGATTACCAATCACATAGGTTGGGTTACCATCACTGTTGATTTTCTTCAATTGGCTTGTCCCATTCCCCTCGATGTATAATCAAAGGATTGGCCAAAATCATTTCTGACTTAACATAATCGATCGATATAAATCCCTTTTATAAGGAATTATTTTACCACATAACGTCTCAACCAAACGTTTCTTTTTGCCATTGAAAGTTTCATTCTTTGCAATAGCTATTGCCTTTTGGCAATCATAATGTCTAGACATAAGTGTCATTTCATTTCCATAGGAACATATAGTAAGAAATTTCTCAATTACTCAGCCTCAATTTTAATATGAGTTTGAGAAATTTTTCTTCTTCCCAAGAACTTGAGTCGTTTTTCAATCATCAAGATAAATATTTTCTTCTCCTTCCTTACTAGAGGTTATGAGAATAAAGCATTATGTTTTTAACATATATGCTTAGTAGTGCCTGATTCTACCTCAAATTCTTTTGCATTTGCCAAAATATTGGCTTGGAAAATGACTACAATAATTACATCATCAGATCATCTACTTCAACCAAGTCAAATTTTGGTTGAGCAGGATTGTCATTTCCCCCGCAATTTCATTCGACTACTTTTTATGTTGCGACACCTCCACAAGGTGGACACATATTCATTATTGGATTTTGTCTCATATGAATCCGAGATCCACTTAACATTACTGTATTATTCTAATACAGTGGAAAATCCATTATGTAAAATGTCATAGTTTATATTCACATGGCCACAAAATCCATAGAAATTCTATTGTTGTGAAAATTGATCTCACCTGAGGCGTTCATTGGTTGTCATGGAGTCTTTGACTTCTGTCTCTTCATGCTGATCTCTACTCAAATCAGCCAGACATACAAGTTCCTTGATGATAGCATATTCATTGAAAGAAAATTTTGCACTAGGAGCTGCTCTTATTCTAATAAAAAGAAGCTTGAAGAAGTGAGTATTTGTAAGGACAAATTTTGCCTCCACCAAACCAAATACCAGACACTCGTCAACACTAAATGGTATATCAGCAGTAGAAAATTTGTTGCTTTGCTAAACATTTATGAAAGCAGCATCATGAAATCATCATAAATCCTATTTGAGAGTGATGGCTCTTTAATAAGAATATCATAAAATCTTCTATTTCAATTTACTTTTTTTCACATGTAGCTTCTAGAAGGTAACAAAATAAGGTGACAATAAGTTTTAACAAATTTTGTAAAGTAAAATTTACTCACAAAAATCCAAAGTTTCCATTTTTTTTTTTCATTTCTAAAATATGAAATGGGTCACTACATAATGGTTAATATCAAGCGGTCAACCAATTAAAACAATAGGAGCAATGAAGTCACAATGAACAAACGATCTCTAATCCTAAAATTACAACTTCCATATCACGAACAGAATTAAAATATGAAACCCCAATGCGGATTGAAGCTTACGAATAATCACAAATTTGAGTGAGCAAATAATTACAAACACCCAACTTCCTCTCGAAACAAATTTAGGTATTAAAGCCTCAAAGTACAATTTTACCTGACATTCAATATCCTTACCAAAACGACCAAGAAACCTTTTGATGATGCTCAGTAATTTCCCACGAGATCCGCCCACGATTATGTGATACTTGTCCTTCACCATCTCGATCATTCTTTCAATTCCAATTGCAGTGGCGGCGACAACAACAACTTCAACTTGGAAATCCATAGGACTTATCCTTAAGATTGTTGGAAAATGTTTAGTATACATAAAAAATAATAATAACTATTAATACATTGTGAAGGATTAGAAAATAGAAAAACAAATGTCTGAGGCGTGCAAGCACTGTCCTTAAGGATAATTCCGCCCCTCGGAGTACGAAACTCGGTGCGTAAGGTTTCAGCGGCTATCCTCCCAAGATACAATAGACCTTCCTCTATACTCTGCACTGAATATTAGAAGGAAACAACACAACTTTTGTGTATAACCCAGCTGAAAGAAAAGGAAGGATATGAGAACCTATTGTGTCTTATGAGATCTTATTTTTATATTCAAACAAAATAGAGCCGTTAAAAGAGTCGTTGTAAAATAATGGAGGATTTATTTGAGAAATAAATTAAACGTTACAAAATGATTAAAAAGCCGTTATATAACCGTTAAGAAGCCGTTATGTGATCGTTAAAAATAATGATGGTCTTCAATGGGGTCATAACTTTTATGGAAGCTATTATTGTAAATATTTCAAAACTGCTGAAATATCCAACACATATAACGTCTTCCACTAATACACTATCGTGACTTTTGGGCGATCACAATACAATGGCAGCTATCACGCAACTTAACATGGGCAAATAAAATATCGATGAAATCAAATGAATGTGGGAGTAATTAACTAAATGTGAGATCACATTTGGTATTATAACAGGCAAGGGTATACTGCTTGTCACAATTTCAAAAGGTAAATTTGAAATGAAAAAGTTTTATTTCTACAGGTCAATTAGCTTCTTCCGCAAATGAAATGACAACAGATATCCAAGCACGTTGAAGTGATGTTTAGCTCTAGAAAAAGATTTCTCAAACTTATTTTAATGAGGTATGAATCCATACTTCCTCTTTATTTTGTGCTGGACAATACGGTTCTCTTCCATGGTCTTCCGCAGCTTATCACTCACGATGTCAAATGATTTCTTGAATGCCTTTTAGTTGCATTCGCTCCTTAACGATCTCGTTCTTAAGCCGTATAAGTTGCTGGTTGTCTTCTGTAATCTGATTAACTTGGTTGACCAACATCTCTTTTAAGCATCTCATCTCAAATTCAGTTTAGATTTACCTAGTCACAAAAATACATCGAAACCGAAGGGTCAAAACAGAAAAAAAGACAAACGAAAAATTATGCCCTTATCTGTTCATTCAATTATGTTTTAGAAAAGCACACCACAAATATTATAATTTTCGCTCGACACTCACTTGAGAGCCATAACTTTTTTTCTAATTACTTGAGTGCCATTACTTATAGCGCTCATTTGAAGGTCGTAACTTTTTAAAAATGTTCACCATAAGTGTTATGCCACGTTGGATTTTTGACACTTTCATGATCATTTTTAAAAATTGGCACTCAAGTGAGCGTTATTCTTGAAAAGGACCACAAGTGCCATAACTTTCGTACAACACTCACTTGAATATCATATTTTTTTTTGTACCGTAACTTCTAAAAAACATTTAAGTGCTTAAGTGCCAAAAATCCAATGTAGCATAACAATTGTGGTGAACGTCTTTAAAAAGTTATGGTACTTAAGTAATCGATCAAAAAATTATATGACATTCAAGTGATCGGATTAAAAAAATTATGGTACTTAAGTGAATGCCGTTCATAAGTTCTAGCACTTAAATGATTTAAAAAAAAGGAAGAAGTTATGACACTCAAATGTCATGATGTTCTTCTTCGCTTTTTACGTTCGAATGTCCAATTCACGAGAGATTGGATTATTTCCTCTTGCAACAAGATACCAACTTTGTCTTAGAAGCACATTAAAATTAGGAAATTCGATGACAAATGTAAGGATTACACCGAAAGAATGCGAAATGTTCCTTTTGTTCTTAAGCATTTTGGCCTAGGTTTTGCACCTCTAAATTTTCAGTAATTGGGCCATATTTTGTTGCTTTAGTGGATTATAGGAAACTTTCATTACTGAACTCGAGGTCAGGAACCACGGAAAAAAGAAAAAAGAAAAAAACAGAGAAACTGTCAAGTTAGATAAATTTATCGAAAGACGCGACTTCAATTTAGCTAATTGAAAAATAAGATGTGAAAAGCTTTAAATCGAAAGAGATATTAAAACATACTGATTTTACCAAATTTCAAAACAATGGGCAGATAGACACCATGCGTGCCCGACGATATGTGATATAGATAACAAATAAATACCAATAGGCAATTTTACAAGTATCGCTCTTTTCACTTTTGAGTTGGTCGAATTGAGTTTCTATTTGGGAGAGACCTCTAGGGTCCATCAAGCATCGCTGATGTATCTTCATGATATTCTATATAAGTAAGAGATATTATGGTTATTGACAATAAACAATAAACGACACAAATTAAAAAAAAAAAAAATTATTAACAAGATTCCGGTTCTTCACTTTATAAGTAGAAAGAAGCAGACTAAATTCTATTTTAAACCCATTGTACATTAACCGAAGTTAGACAATGTTATAATATGGACTAGAGAGAATAAAAAAGCCATGTTAATATTAATGGTCAAGCGTATTATATTTATGTGATTATTGAAAGTTAGAAAATGAAGCAATGTTGAGTCGACCCATGCTGTAAGCAAAAGAGAGAATTTAAACATATTTGTTGACACCTAAATTTTGGCGATCCAGTTATTTATTTATTGCATTAAAGAATTAGGGATTAATTTTTAACCCCTAAAAAAATAGAATTAAGTTGCATAGCATATAGTTTTATGAGCATTTTTCTATTTTATTTGCATTAAGCTGGTGACGGATGTGTTTGATATGGTGGTTCTGAACTTTAATTTAACAAGTTGGACTGAGCCCACGAATAGAGCAAATTGGCCAAAGCCTGTTTTTTTTTTTTTTTATGATCGGAAATTATCTTGTGAAAATAGGAGTTTGAAATTTTCCGACATATGATGGAATTTTTTCGGATAGGGCAAGTGTAAACAAATATTGCATTCGGAAAAGTGAATGTTGCGTTTGAAAAAAAAGGATCTTTGTGGATATCGATTTCAAAAAAATTTAAAACCCTAATTGGTGGCTTATAAAAAGGAAAAAAAAACGCGTAGGGTTTGGAGGAGGCGACAGAATTCCATACACGGCCACATAATTAAGAGAAAGGGGGTCGGCAATTTTATTCTCAGAGGACTAGTGTCGTGACCTCTTTTTTTTTTTTTTTTTTTCTTCGGCGCTCGCAATCGGGTATGGGCGCCTTGCAGAGACTAATGGCTCGGCTGAAATTAATTATGCCCGGACTCTCCCAAGTCCACCAATTCACGACTTTAATAGTCTTAGTTTTTTAACCTGTAAATTAATTTTAAACGGAGTCACCACTAATCGTTTTTGGGTGGGTCGATTAGAAACCCAAGCGAAGTATCGAGAAATACTCGCTCATGCGCAACCAGAGAAATTAGGATCGGGACTTGATTACACTAGCTAATCACTAATGCCCTTTCGGTACCTAATCTTATTTAAACCCTGAGGTTTTTGGATGTTCGAGGGATTTTCCATGCATTTTGGGAGGAAAACATTTTTTGAGTCTTTTTCTAATTTTTGGACACAAAAGGGATTTTTTTAGGATTTTTTGGTATTTTTGGAAAAATACAAGTCTTTTGGCTTTTTCTGAATTTTTTTTTTTTGCTTTTTCATGAATTTTTGGCTTTTTTTTTTGGATTTTTGGCATTTTTTGGAAAATATGGAATATTTTTTTTTTTTTTTTTTTTGGAAAATAAAATATTTTTATCATTTTTTTTTTATTTTTCGATTTTCTGGAAATTAAAACATTTTTTTAATCTTTTTGGACAATAAAATATTTTTGGATATATTTTTTTTTGGAAATTAAAATATTTTTTAATATTTTTCGAAAAGAAAATATATTTTTTTTTTTTTGGAAAAAAAAAATTATTTATTTATTCAAAATATTATAAAAACCGGCCTGAACAAGGATGGGCCCGCAACGAGGGCCCGACTCGGATTTTTTGTCATTTTTTTTTATTTTTTATAATTGAAACGGCTTCGTGGTCGGGCGTTCGGACACCCGACCCAACTCGACAACCCACTCTATGACTCGGCTCCCAGCGAAAACCCTACCAGATTCGACCCGACCCGCGACCCAGCCTTCCGCCGCCCTCGCAATTTGCGGAATCCCTACCCGGTTCCCGATCCGGGTCTGACCCGACAATCCGGGGTCGCGACCTAGAAAATCGGGAACCCTAGGGTTTCCAAATCGCGGCACCGAGGAGGGAGAGGACTGAGGTGCATTGGCGACGACGACGGCGACGGCACGATGGCTGGGCTACGAGAGAGGGATGCGACGGCGACGAAGACGGCGACGGTGGTGGTACGTTACTTGTTCGTGGCAATAGCGTCGGAACGGTGGTGGAGCCGCGGTTGCGCTGGTGACAACGAATCCCAGCTCTGATCAGATCTGGGCCTTCACCGGCCCTCCTCGTCACTTGCGCTCTCCCCTCTCTCCCTCTACTTCCTTCGGCAACGCCTCGGATCTCTGGCCGCGAGCCTTCGGACCCTCTGAAGTCTCTCAGTGGGTCATCCAAGGTCTGCGACCTCAATCCACTTCTCTCTCTCTCCAGCCAGATTCGAGCCTCCACCGGCCAGATCTGACCTCCTCGGACTCGCTCGCCGGCGGCCTCCCCCGAAGTCTCTCAATGGGTGGTCGACCAAGCTCGCGACCCGATTCCTCTCTCGCTCGCTCTTTGATTCCTCCCCTGAAGTCTCTCAGTGGGAAGATCTCGGAGCTCGCTCGTCGGCGGCCTCCCCCGAAGTCTCTCAGTGGGAGGTCGGCCAAGCTCGCGACCCGATTTCTCTCTCGCTCGCTCTTCGATTCCTCCCCCGAAGTCTCTCAGTGGGAAGATCTCGGAGCTCGCTCACTCGTGTCCTTCGACGATGGAAGTGCTCCACTATTTATAGGCGAGGAGGTCCGGTCGACGGAGCTTCGACCGCCGGTTCCCTTCGCGCACCGAGCGGTTCTCCTTGGCTGAATCGGTGTCCCATCCGAACTTATCCAGCGAAGCATGCTCGGCATTGATGGCGCCTGAGATCTTATCCTCTCCGGCCGACGTCGGCCTACTCCCCTTGGCCGTAGGCTGTCCTTTGCGCGCGTTGTTGTCTTCTGTGCGCATGAATTGCAGAGGCGTAGGGGGAAGAAGAGGGAAGAAGGAAGAAGAAGAAAAGAAGGGGGCCGGGCTTTGGGGAAAATGGCTGGGCCTTGGGCCGGCGTGGGAAAAGAAAAAGAGGGGCTGGGCTGGCTTTTTGTTTTTCTTTTGGTTTTTTCCTGTTTTTATTTGTTTTTTTGTTGTTTTATCTTTTTATTATCTATTTATCCGAAGAGACAAAATAAAATAACTTAAAAAAATTAATTAATAAAATAAAACTAATTAAAATTGAGGGGTCAACAACTAGAGAAAATACACGTGAGAACACGAGAGAGTGCGCTGGTGGCTGCCCCTTGTTATTCCGTCGACCTTCTCCAACGAAGTTGCTGTCGAGTCTAAGAAGCATCCTTGATTGTGCGACGAGATATCCCCTATTGCCTCCCAGTCATTGCCGCCGCATCTAGGTTTTGTATCACTCTTGAAAGATCCAACCCAACTTAGAGCAATTCAGAAAGCAATGTAAAAAGGAGAGCTTGATCGATGAAGTCAGAATTTTAAGGATCCACTTTCTCAACGCACAAATATAGAGAAAGGAGGAGACTTTTGAGGCGGTGGTCTTTGCCTTGTGGAGTTCAAGCCAAAAGAGGCAAAAAAGGTGTCGCTACTTTGCTGTTCGCAGGTCCAACTCCATGTTGCAGCCATCGCCGTGCCAGTCTCCGTATCCTGCGGCATTCCCGACGTTCCAGGAGCACCCTCGAAGCTTTCCGTTGGTCTGGTTCATGGATGATCGTCTCATACTGGCCGCCTCTCCGCAACTTGCAGAATTTCTATTTTTCTTTCGTAGGTTGTCTGAAGCTTTCGCCGACCGCATCGTGAGCATCATTGAGCGCCACAAGCACCACGGCTGGGTCACTGTTCAACCGTGAGTCTCGACGAGGTCTCGCTGCCCATCCGTGAACCATCACCGCTCGCCACCGTGAACCATCGCCGCCATCCTCCAATGATGCCCACCAATAGACGATCTCCAGTGCCCAGCAACTTTTACCACAAGCCAAGTGTCGTCGTTCCTTGAATTCACAGTATTCGTGTTTGCAGGTGTCTCTGAGCATCGGTCATCTCCCACGGCCGCCCCGACGTCCATCTAGAGGCAAATAATCGAGTCATCCATTAGCAAGTCTTGAACCCATCGCAATCGCTTTGATGATTTTCTGAACAACTCAACTGACACTAAATTCTTCAATGGGCACAAGAGGGCGTTCCCAATACAAAAGAAGCGGTGAAATTTGTTCTGTTTTGCCCAAGCTTTTTTAAAAGGCGAAGCTTGATAGCAAAGTAAAAAGAAGACAAAGAAAGAGTTGCACCTGTTCCTAATCGTCTTCATGGGGAACCAAGTCTTTTTTTGTTGTTGTGCATAATGTATCTTAGACATGATAAAGTGGCTGGGTTTCGTGCAGTTATCTCCTGATTTGGGGTTGTCAATGCTCTCACGTTTTAATCTTTTTGCTGGATGGCAACACAGTTTTCAGCCACGTGAAGTCTCTGCCGTAAGACTGGGAGTCAGCCGTGCACCTCCTCATTGCCTCGTGAGCCATCACTTGTCTCAAATCATCGAGCCATCACCGTGAGTCCATCATCTCGGCTACTGTCCGAGCCGAACCACTGTAGCGACCAGTCCTCGAGCCATACCGAGCCTCTATCGTGATTCACGAGCCATCGTTTGCTAAGCTCGATTAGGAAGCTGAAATTCAAATTAGGTAGATTTCTGTTTTATTTTTAAATATTTTGTTTCTTTAGTTGAAATATTCCCTGATGTATGATTGAAATTTCCGATGTGATATTCGCAACTCAATTAGCCGTCACAACGTGCATACGATTGACAGTCCGATTTTCCTGCTCGAAATCTGACTCGCAATCACTTGGAAATCGCCAATCCGATCTCACGCTTGAGATTCGATTCGCGGTTTATTTAAAATTAACCAACCCAATCTCATGCGCGAGATATGGTTCGTCAATTTTTGGATATCAATCTTATCTTGCTTTGATTTGCTGTTGTGTGGTTTGAGTCGTCTTTGTTTTAAAAAAAATCATAGATAGATTAGGTTCGTTTTAGAATATTCCTCGTTTTAGAATTATCTTGCATGTTTAGAATAGGAAAATTATTTATTTCGAATTTTTGAAAAAAAAAAAATCAAAAAAAAAATCAATTTAGGAAGCTAATTTTATTTTAAACTTAGATTGCATGTTTAATTATTTGGCAATTTTAAATTTCGAATTTTATTAAAAAAAAACATAAAACGATCATGCATATATCATATAGAATCGCGTGTCATTGCATGTTAGGATTGCATGTTTATTAGTTATAGATTTAGATAATTTCTCATAGATAGATTGCATGCTTATTAAGAAAATAAAAATCATGTACACGTCATATAGAATTAGGTTCATGAAATGCACGTCATTTAGTGATTGTTACTAGGTTCATTTAATTAGAAATTGCCCGTCATTAGACTAGGTCATTTAATAAGTGTCACGTGACATATAGCTCGGATATTAAATTGCATGTTGCATGTTATTTTAGTTGAAATAATTTTGTACGTCATTGTATTGCATTGCACGTCATTAGAATTAGGTCATTTTGGTTAATTTAGATTGCATATTTAATTATTGCATGTTCATTAAGAAATCACAAAATTTTACTCATTCATATAGTTTAGGACACGCTGCCATGCCATATCATTTCATATTAGATTAGTAGCATTGCATTGCATATGGATTATATTCTCGTTAAAAAGGTGAAAATAAAAAAATTGAGTGATGGCATGTTAATTAGAAATCAAATCTATGATTGCTGATGTGAATTCTGATATAATGTTACAGATGCTTTCGTTGTTATAAGGTAAGTTCTGCATTTTATTTATTCAATTTTTTATCTGGGTGTTAAATTGGTGGTTTGCGCACTAGGGAAGTAATTAAAATTAATTCAAGCTGCCTGCCAAATATTTTTTTTTTCAAAATAAAAGAGAAAGGTATCGAAAGGGCGTTAGAGAAATCTGACATAATCAAGTCCCTGTACCCGAAATCTCTGGTTCGTAGAAGTGAAATAATTCTCCCATTATTTTACTTAGGTGTCTAATCGACCTACCGTAAACTGATTAGTGGCGACTCCCTTTTGCATGTTAGATATTTGAACCCAAGTCGCGAATTGATATGGGCTTGGGAGAGCCCAAGCTAAGTTAGACTTAGCAATCCAGTAGCCAAATCCTAAGTGGTGCACCCGAAAATTTAGTCGCTACAATATTTAAAAAAAAAAAAACCATGCAACTCAATGTTTGTTACGAAACATAATCAATACTATCAAGATTTTGATCTCAATTATGTCGTCTTAAATTGTTCAAGAACTTCATCATATTACTTAAAAATGTCAATTAGCTCCGTAGGATCGATGAAGAACTGCATTATAGCTTTTGCTTGCCTAATTTATTTTCTATAGTACAATTTGACTAGTTTCAAACATCGCTCTTTTCGGTATTTTGCTACATCAATAAGGTAGGACACAAGCGAAATGTGTGGATGGTTTTAATTTTGAAAGCATTCATGTACAATTGCTATATGAAATTGGCTAAAATACGGTTCTTGTTTGTGAGGAGGCGGACCGAATGAGTGGGAAAATTGTTCAGAAAGTTCTAAATCTATTACACTTTTACTAATTCAGTTCTAAATTTTTCAATTTTGTCAATTGAGTCCTATATCTTTTCACATTTTATCAATTAAGTCCATCTAATCAATTTTAATCGGAAATCATTGACGTGGACACTAGCTGTCCTACACGACATAAATGGCACTAATGTGAACAATTTTTAATAAAAATTTACATTTTTTTTTTTTCAACTTTTTATTATTATTTTTTTACTAATGGCCGACAAAGGTCGTCGAGGCATCACCGGCTACTAGCGAGGGCTGCGAAGCCCTCGTCGATTGTGGGCGAGGTTAGTCTCGCCATGGCCTTGCTAGTTGTGTGGCCTTGTCGGCCGTAGGCAAGGCCTCCTACACTCACAACTACAATGGCCTCACCCAAGTCTTGGTGAGGGCTTGATGACTCTTGTCGGCCACTAGTTAAAAAAAAAAAAAAGAAAACAAGAAAAAAAGAATACAAAATTGAAAAAAATATTATATTATTATTAAAATTATCCACATTAGTTCTGACAATGCTTGTAGGACAATCAACATTCATTTTAGTTATTTCAAACTAAAATTGCCCAAATTAACTAAATTGGTAAAAGGTGATAAGGTTTAGGATTCAATTAGCTAGTTATGGGCAATGCTAACCTCGCCATGGCCTTGCTAGGCGTAGGCAAGGCTACCTTTCGCTCGACTATGATGGCCTCACCTAGGCTTGGGAGGAGCTAGTGGCTCTTGTTGGCCACTAGTTAAAAAAAAAAAAAAAAGTAAATAAAGAAAACAAGAAAAGAATAATATTATATGAAAATTGAAAAATAATATTTAATTATTGTTCAAAATTGTCCATTAGGATAATCGACATCTACATTAGTGATTTCCAAATAAAATTGGCTAGACTAACTCAATTGGCAAATGGTGAAAATATTTATGATTCAATTGGCAAAATTGAAAGATTTAAGACTGCATAGGTAAAAGCACAATAGGTCTAGGATTTATTGGATTATTTTCCCCGTATAAGATTTTATTAAAAAGTGCATAAAAATGCAAGAGGTAAAGCTTCACTTTATCAAAAATTTAGACCTTCCCAGTCAAATGTTGTATTGGTTACTATGTGGAGACTTTCTACCTCCATCTTTTTGAATTATTAAATCTATTTGCATTTCCCCGGATGCCCCTAAGTTGTTATACTTCATTTACCCTATAATACTTACTTATTAAACAAAAAAAAAGTTCTTATTAAAAAGTGCATCACATCATATGATAATGAAATTAATGAAATTTAAAATAATATAACTATAGCTTATTTGATTACGTGAAAAATTCCATTTACTAATAAAATTTATTGGAATCCTAATTAACTCTAAATATAAATATGGAAAATAGAGGAGATAAAGCTCTTGAGTTTGGTTACTTTTACTCAAGCAATTTGATTCGTTGAATAAAAAAAATTAACGGAAACAAAATTCAATCAATTAAAGTGAAATTAATTAAAATCAAAAGGAACAATAAGATATATCTGAGGGTATATATACACACACACGGTTTATAGAATTATTTCTTACTTACGTACCTGTTATTTCTTGGTTTTTCAAATTCATTTAAAAGAAATAAACGATGAAATTGAAAAAGTTTGAAAAGTTGAAAAATAGTGCTTGCTTGAAGAGTAGCTTCTTCATAATTTGTACATATTATTCCAAATTTTAAATTTCACTCGATTTAGATATGAAAGTATTCCATTCAAGAAAATCATTTTAACTAAAAAAACCTATGCACATATCCATGTAAATCAATGTATTTATTTAATATAATAGAGGGGGCGTTTTGATACCTCAAATTTTTTATCCCTAAAAAACATCAAAAGTAAAAAATTAATCGACTCTAGCTTTATGGGTTGACTTTGGGCTAGATTTTTATTTTCTATTATTACCATATTAGTTAATCCACAATAAATAAGGGTAAAAGAGAATTTTCATTAAAAAGAGAAATGAAAATATACCTTTCAGCCCCTAAACGTCTTGTCCATTGCACGCCTTGACTAGAACAGAGAGTAGAGAGTTAATGGGTAGTCAAAGAGTAGACAGTTAGGGCGCCCATGACAAAATTTCTAGAACATAAATCAATTTCTATCTCATGGACGAGTTTCGAGTAAAGAAATGTGTTTGATAACAATTCCAAATTTATATTTCTGAAATAAAAATTTGTTTGATAACAAAATAAAATTTCTATTTCTAGGAGCGGTAACGATCGGCGTCCGGTGGCTAGAGTCTTACATTTGGCGACCAGCGTTCGGCGTTTGATGATCGCGGTGGGCGGCCAAGTCCAAAGTCCGAGTTTGGTGTCCGGCGCTAAGTTCGTGACCAACAACGGGCGGCTAAAGTCCGAGTCCGACACGAGTCCAGCCGACCGGCGCCCAACGTCCGAAGTTCAACGCGTCCGACATTCGACATCCAGGTTCGGTGACGGGAGGCCGGCGGCGGGCGGGCGACATCCGGCAGTTGGTGGCGAACGGCGGATGGTCGCCGACGAACATTTGGTGGTTGGTGGCGAGCCCCGGCATCCAATGATTGGCGATGAGTAGCCTATGACCGATGGGTGTTCAGCATCTGGCGATTAGCGGTTGGCGATGGGCGGCCAAAGTGTGGTGGCCGGTGGCTGATAGTCGGTGGCCAGCGATCAGTGGCTGGTGGTTAGGGTCGGTGGTGAGCGGGCAGCAACCGGCGGTAGGCGTTTGGCGTCCCATGGGCGGCAAGTGGGCGACGGGCGGTGACGAGAGTAAACGATGAGAAAAATTTTGATTTCTCATTTCTGTTCCAGAAATAGAAAAGCTAAAAATTTTAACTTTTGATTTTTACTCTAAATCTATTTTTGGAATAGAAATATGTTCTAAAAATAAAAATAAAAATGAAATTCCGTTACCAAACAAATTTCTGTTCTAAATCTATTCTGGAGAACAGAAAAACAGAGAAATAATGAAACCTAAATTTTGTCATGCACGCCCTTAATGGGTGGAACAAAACGAAAGTTAAAGGGGGTACTATGTAATAGTTGAAAAGTTAGAGAATAATCGTGTACTATCTCCAAAGTTTGGGAGGCTTTATGTAGTTTTCCCTTTATTTCCATTAATTTTTTGTTGTAGCAGTTTGTAACTTAGACAATAGTATCTATCCTAACAACTTTCTTATGGTAAGCATCCACTCAACGCTTTTAAAAAGGTATTGATCCCCCATATGTTTTCTAGGGAAATAATATTTTGCTTCAATAGGAAAATCGAACTTCCTTGTTATTTCCTACGTTGTCACTTGTGTTCGACTGCAAATTTTATTTGACAGCATATCTCACCTTTTTTTGTGGTCAAACAAGTGGATGATCTTCATTTGGGCCCCTTTGACCCACATATCTCGCACACAAGCACGCACTAAAATGACGCTCCGGACCCACCATTTTCAATCATCGGAAGCATGAAGCAAAGATTTCTACCGGGCTCACCATTTTCGATCATCAGAGGAATGTAACGAAAAGGTAGAGAATGGGCGAATTGACAAGCCGAAATTACATCACAAAATGATTTTCGTTACATCGTTACACGTGAGTGTGCCGGCACCATTTCTTTGATACTTGAAGTGTTTCGACCTAAACTTGAAAAAGCTTCTGAGCAATTATCAACGTACTCATCCCAAGTTTCTTCTACTAAATATGTAGTAATGATTATTTGTTGTAATTATAGTTTATTAATGGCTCAATATTAGCGAGACGTCTCTTTAGGTTATGTGTCTCCTTAGTTCAATTGTTGTAGCATTACGCGTTAACGGAAGCTTTAATGGATGCATTAAGGGACGTGTCTCTTCATTTCTCAAACAGCAATTTTAAGATGCCTCTTCAGTTCCCGAGTAAAATAGTAATTTGTCTTTAAAAAAAGATGGGTCTCTTTTGTTCTTTGAATAACTGCTATAGGGTCTCTAAAGTTTTCTTTCAAAAATAGTGTGTGCCGGTTTCAGGAAGTTTTCTTAATGAACAACCGAGGGTTCTTTGGGAGGTCTGCAACAAGGTCAACATTGCTGAGGTGTAAATCTTCTAAGTAACGATCACTTCTTGCACTGATTATGTGCCGTGCTTTGGTTTCCCCAGTTGTTGGGATTATATGGGAGAGAACATGCCGTTATGGGGGATTTCTCGAGTAGTTTTTGATTCGGCATGATCACAAGTTGATATTAGTTACTCCGATTATGTGATTGGATTTCGTTTCTTCGAGCCAGGTTAACTACGAGGAAAGATGGTCTTTCTTTGGGTTCTTACTTTAAATTCTTCAGAGTCCATGATTTTTGCTTTTTGATAAATAAGATATTGATTAGACAAGAAAGGCACGAGGTAAAAAATAATGCCCTGAATCGAGGGCTTGTAGTTGTACTATTTGATCAACGTCACAGTGACGGTGTGCTCATGTCTTTACAACTCTAAGGCATGCAAAACAATGAAGCCTAGGTCGCTAGATTTATTCCATGATCAAGGATAAAGAAGAGTCTTCCTATGAGGTTGTCTCACTTGGCAACGAGAGTACCGCGACTTTGGCAGTGCTCATTCGATCTTCTTTGTGGATAAAAATTGGAGTCGATATTTGATATTGATTTCGTTTTGCTTTGTTCTTTTGAATGCATTGGGGTCATGCTGATCCTTGTGTACCCATAGGTAATCAGTTGGCCAAGATCTCTAGAGCATTTTCTAACAGAGGTTCAGCACATGATGAATTGGTAATTTGAGCTAGACTTTGGCGATCAAGTAGTGTGATTTCTGGTATTGTCAATGACAAAAAAATGCTACAGAAAACAGAGTTGAAACTATGAAACAAGGCCATGTGCAATTTATATGTTATTCCATTTTGATTTCAATTGCGTCACAAAAAGGGCCATCAATCGGCTGACCAAGCACGAGCTGGGGTTGTTTTTTGGATAGTGCTTAGGTATTTGCCTCCATACTTGGCATAACAAAATGCATGTGCTTTACCTCCCTACCTCAAAAACCCATAAGCTACTCTCACTATTCTCACTAATTCTCTAATAAGAAATAAGTATATTTAATTTGAGTTCGTAGTTTACCTATCTAAAAAGGATTAAATGGGAGCATCACTTCCTTATCTACAATGATATCTTTTAGTTATTTTCCCACCCACCAAATTATGCTAAACGAAATTTCACTCCATTTCTTTATTCACACCACGTGCATGATATGACAATGATATTGGGATAATCTTGTGGGTGGGAGAGTCATCTCTATAGAACAAACGATCTTTTGAAGCATTGTGAATTTTTTTATTATATGAAATAAATTCTATGTATAAACATGTGATTGGACATGTCAATATAAAGTTGGATCAATTATATTACGTGGGGTAATTTCTTATATTCTTTTTCTCTTTTCTATGGCTGGTCTTAATCCCCTAGTCAACCTTGGACAATGGAACACATTTTCCCCCTCCCTAAATTAATAAATCTTGAATTGGGCCTTTGGACTTCGGAATGACTTGTATAGTGCCACTACACCTTGATACCTAATCTCGTGCCATGCCTATATTCTGCGCAACTTTCCTGAGGTAGATAACGTATATCATAAATAATTATCATTCATAGTTGAGATTTGTCAATTCATTGAATTTTTTTATCTGTCTGTATCATCCCAGTGGCAAAGTTGATGGCACACTCTACCCCTTTAATAGCAACAAAGTAACATATCATAATTAGAGTAAAAAGGATCAGAACAAAGTGATCATATGTGTAATGGACCCGGAATTTTATAACAAACAATAACAGACAACATTGCTGGAATAATAGTGAAATTAAAAATGAAATTTATTGCCTCAACTAATAATTTCTTATAGATGAGATTGATGATTAGATAGTGTGTTTTAAGAGGTATAAAACATTTGATCCAAAATTAGAAAGAAAATATAGTAACTACATCAATCTTAATTTTTCTTTCCTTAAAGATTGATGACAAGAAAAGTGCCGAGTTCCGATGGTCGTCTCGTGGATTTAAATATCTCGCATGAGAATTTCGGAAGAGTGGGATTGCATCAGAATTTGATTGGGGACAAGGAGGAAGGCGGCCGTGTAGTGGCAAATGTGTAATTAAGTTGGCCAGTGGAACCGCGAATCTATGCACGACTTAGAGAGAAAAAGAGAGTCAATGTCCTTTATTGTCCCAAATTCAACGTCAAGGGCCCCACCCATGACAACTCAGGACAAGGTGCTGCATTATTCCAGATTCACCGACAAACACCAACAATCATCAAGGGCCGCCAAGGTGGCACAATTCCCGGGCTCGCCTTGCCTGAGCCACCTGAGATCACACTAGTCGCCTCGTTGGAGGCTCGGTTAGAAACATGCAACGAAACACAATCCTACCCCTCATTATTTGCTCAACTTGGTCTTCAACTTTGATTCTTCGCTTTTGTGGGTTGTGTGTAAAGATGAGTATGAATTCGCCATTAAGCACTTATCTTAAGGGGAATTAAAAGTATGATTATTTTAGTTTTAGGGCGGGTCTTAATGAAGTTATGAATCTCCCTTTTTTTTTGGTTGGTTTTGCCTTAAGGAGAATCACATACTTTCTCACCTTAATGAAGGCACCTAACCTCTTTGATTCTTTGGAAGGAAAGGAGACTAGAAGGCAAGTATAAATTCTCCTTCAAGATTAGCTTCCTTTTTGCCCTCTTCATTGTCCTTTTCTTTTTCTTTTTATTATTTTATTATTTTTTTTAAATTATTTGTGAAAAGCCCAATGCAAATAGTATTTACCAAACAATATTTATATCTCATGAAAATTCCTTAGCCTAAAATCCTTTGCATTGACAAAAGCTCTCCCTGATGTACTCTGCATTGGCATGGCTTCCTCACTAAAAGAGGTAAGTAAGCTCTCAAACGTCCTTCAATTAGTAATTTCGAGAGGACTATATTCTTGTTCATCCTTGCCATGCCTCGGTAGAGTACATAGTCTAATTATTGCCTATAAGTAAACTAACTATATATAATTGTCCATTTTTGTAACTCACGTCACATAGTGGTCAGAGGAAAGTAATGAAACAAAATTAAATCTTAGAAAAGAAAAGTGTTTTGGTAAGCATTGGAACACAATTAAGTTGACACACATCAATTGTTATGCTTCTCGTGTGATATTATGAGGTAAAAGGGTTTATAGCAAATTGAAAGTGGGAAGTAAAGTAAGAGAGTCATCTTCAGTACTCAATAATAGTTTATTTGTTGCATTGTTTAGTATACCGATTTAGCAACCCAGAATTAGTAATTATAGCATTTCTCCTTTTATTAAAATCGACATGGTCCATGAATTTTGACATTCTCATTCTTTATTGACCAGTTTTTTTATGTGCTATTAACCCACAGCTAAGAGTTTGTTGTATACCGTGTGCCGTTTATAACAAAAATGTAATAGATCATAATTAGGCTATGTTTATTTCACGGAAAATAAATAATTTAAAAAATATTTTTCCTAAAAACTATTGCTTGTATCACTTACAAAAATAAATAAACAAATAATGTTTTCATCATTCACGAAAATATTTAGATATAAATTGTTGTCGATGATGAAAATATTTTTATTGACTAATTATTTTAAGTGATATAAGATATTATTTTTAGAAAAATATTTTTTTAAACTATTCATTTTCTACTAAACATACGAAACTTTGGAATAAAAACATAGGAACATAGTCACCGCATGTGCAATGGACCCAAATGTTTATAACTAGGGGTATCCAAACACCTGACCCGACTTGACCCAAACACGATCTGAATATGACCCGAACACGAAACAAGTTTGGTACATGTTTTGGGTCTTAATATTGTTTGGATAATAGATATAAAACAAGCGATATACATGTTTCGGGTCGGGTCAGGGTTGGAACATTGTTCGATCCTAAACACGTTACTTATGTGAAACCCAAACACGTTCCTCATACCCAACGTCACAGAAACATTCGTGAAACAGAGAGTGACTGAAACTTCAGAGCCCTTCCCTCGACTCCGCTGCCATCGATGGCTCTCAAAATCCCCTACCGCCCAGCAACGGCCCTCTTTCAGCCTCCGTCGCCGACATTTGCAGAGGAGAAAGGTTCTGATCTTTCTCGAGGTGGGTCGATAGAAAAAGGGACAAACTTGGGTTGATTTTTCCTGGAGCCGGACAAGGTGGCTCTCGATATCCATCGCCACTTGCGGAGCATTGGAGTCTTCAAGACCAGCC
Organism: Eucalyptus globulus; assembly: GCA_014182545.1. Classification (NCBI taxonomy): domain Eukaryota; kingdom Viridiplantae; phylum Streptophyta; class Magnoliopsida; order Myrtales; family Myrtaceae; genus Eucalyptus; species Eucalyptus globulus. The sequence goes on along the minus strand of CM024725.1, from coordinate 15,208,994 downwards.
ACAAGAAAGTGATGATAACCGCTGCATTGCCTTTCTTTTTGTACCCTCTGTTTTTGGTGTTTCCATTTCGACTACGTGATGAAGAAGAAAGTGAAAGGGTCGGTTTTGATTTTCTCTTCTTTTTTTTTTGTTGATTTTGCTTCTTCAGGTGAGCCCGATAATAAGAATGGGAAACGACGATTTGGGTCTGCCGTGGCTGAAGCCAATGCTCTGGGCGAGCTACTTTGTGACAGAAATAACCCAAATGGCTTATATCTGCTTGTCTAACTGTCTTTTCGTTGTTCTTTCCAAATTCTAGAATAGGTTTTTAAGAAGCTCTTGTTTAAATCTTGATTGATTACGTAATGATGTGGGGATAATACTCCTTTCCAATCTATGCTGAGTTTTCTGTGATTAGTGCCTTCACAATTGTCTTACCAAAGAAAGGGAGGGGAAAAAGGGAAAACCCAAAACCTGAGCTGGACCGACCTGACCCGACCAGAATTTTCGATTATGCTTTAATGTGTTTCGGGTCGGTTTGGATCGGGTCACAATACACGACCCTTAGGATTCGGATCGGGTCGGGTAACACAAAAACCAGACCTGACCCATTGACACCCCTATTTATTACAAGCAACAAAAACAACATTGCTGAAAAAGATGGTGGCATTGGGTTTATCTGAAAAATGAACTAAAACTCACTTGACAGCTTCTATGAGTGAGGTTAGATGGGCATAGGGGCATCTAATCCTCGTGCCATACTTTAATGCTGTTCTTATGGGGAGTTACATGCAAAAGGCTACTATATTCGACTATCTTTTTCTCCCATTAATAATTAAATTATCCTGGCTTATGAAAATAAAATTACAAAGCTAAGCGGGGCATGTAAGAACCCTACCATTCTCTGTGATGTGATGAATAAGGTATGGGCATGTTAATAATCACACTCTTTTCAGCTTATTCCGGGCCAAATCTTCTTTCCTTTCCCCCATCAATGCATGGACAGAGCCTTCACTCCACCTCCTTCAATACATATTGCATGCACAAAATGTTAAATTACTCTATTATGCGTTCGGTTAAAAAAATACTAATTGTCGTTATAATAGCCAACCTTAAAATATTATTGTTTTGATGACGTAATCACGTGACCTCATAAGGCCTAGAATATCATAAAGCTCGTTTTGAGTCTCAATACTGGAAAAATGAAAGCATGTTAAATTATTCATTGTTGCTGTTGGTTCTGGGCCAACTTCTTGCTCCATCGCAGGGGACGATGGAGGAAGGAGAAAAGAAAGAGATGGGAGAAAAGTAAAAAGAAGACAAAGTTGAAATTAGTGGGCCCATTTGGACACGTGCTAATCAACTACTGGACTAGAGCATGAATATTTTCTCTGGAAGGAACAGTCTCTCCTTTGTTCTAAAACCTGTAGCCATAAAAGTAGCGATTCTTTCTTTTTTATTTTATTTTTCATTTTTACTTTTGCTTATAAAGCATCAATTCAAAGGATAAAAACCCATTTAAGGCAAAGGAGGAGAAACGCAGATCAAATCTTCACAAGAAATGGCTGCTATTCGCTACAAGGAGCTCTTGGGTTGGTACGTAATCACTCTCAAGCTCCGAAAAATTGTGGAATCTCGACTCTCCAAAAAATCAACCTATGCAAGCAAAATCGTCCCCGACCATGAGCCGAGGCCTCCTAAGTCCGAGTGGGTCATCTCCGTTGAAGAAAAGCTCCCGCAAGGTCGCCAGGAAAACATGCCAGGCTCGTGGGCAAAGCTCTCCATTTACCAGATCCCACGCCATCTCAAGCATGGCGAGGACAAGGCTTGGGTCCCCCAGATTGTCTCCCTTGAGCCGTACCACCACGATGACGAGTACCTTCGCCATATGGAGCGGCACAAGTGGCATTGCCTCCACCGCATCCTCGAGCGCTCCGGTCAGGGGATAGGCGTCTATCTAGACTCGGTGAAGATGTGACATCCCGATTTTCTGATTCTATATTCAATTAATTGAGACGGGCATTTTGTTGGCATGCATATAGTTCATTTCCTTGAGTCGGCCACTCATATGGAAACTAGTCTATCGGATGAAGCTGTTAAGAATTTCTAATGCATCAGACTCGAGAATTTGACTAGGAAGCGACCTTTCGACCGAGCTAATCTGCAAGGGTCATTACGGCACAATTAAAAATCGATTAGAGATCGGAGATAGGTCGACTCGACAGAGGCATGTGATCAGGTGTGGGTGATTCCACCAGATTGCACAATTCTTGTCGATCGGCATTGGACCGACTTTTTTGTCGATTGGGTACCATGTGTTTGTATTTGAAATCTTGAGATTACCCCCAACAACCAAAAGTCGCCAATGTGTCAAAGATGTACATTGTGGCTTGAATTGATCAATCACAGGTCAAATGCATGAAAAGTTCTAAAGGCTACCCGGTAGGTTGGGCTGCGCTAGTATCGTGCCAAAGTAAAATTAACCGTGGAATCGAGATCGAATTTAGAAATTGGAAGTCTGGGTGTGTCACAAATCATTTTAGGAACATTGACTAATTTTCGGAAGATTTTTCATGCAAGCCGAGTTTTTCAGCAAAATAATCAGAGAATGGCTAATTTAGCTCGAGAAATTAGTAGGCTTGTCTTTGGTCGCGCTTTTGGGACTTAAGTTGATTATATAGACAAGTGAAGATGTGAATTGAAATGTGGTGACATTGGATTAATTTTATGGGCTTTTATTTAATTCAATTGGAAGAGGATTGATGGGAATTGAAGAAATTGGATGTACAAGATTTGGACTCCGGCGGAAAATGAAAGTGCAACCATTGGAGAAGTTATGGGAGGGGGTTTGAGTGAGTGGAAGATGACATAGGATGATGTCATGATCTATGTAGCACGGACACGGCGACACGGACACGCGATACGACACGACACGACACGCGACAAGTCATTTCTCAAAAAGTAGAGAATTTCGACATGTTCCGACACGTTAAACATTAAATAATTTATTTATTTTTAATTAATTTAATTCAAATTCACAAATAAATAAATAAAGAGTTTACAATGACTTTATACTAATAATATTAATAAATCTTACGCTTTTTTTTTATTTCATTATCTCAAATTTATATTTATTTTTCGAAATCCCCCTCCCCCAAATTTACTTTTATTTTTTAATCTCATTTATTTATTTTCTGATTAAAAAAATTCCCAGACTCTCTTCTTTTCCTTATCCATTTCCCCCACTCCCAAATTTATTTTCCTTTCCCTCCCCAGTCCCCACCATCGTCCATTCCCCCACCCAAATTTATTTATTTTTCCTTTCCCTCCCACAATCGTCCATTTCCCCCATCTGTCCGTCACTTTCCCTCCCCCAAAATAGGTACACATAGACTCCCATTTTTTAATTACTTTTGAGTTTCTCAGAAACCCTAGCTCCTTTACTCCTCCTCCTCGCCGCTCGCGACACTCCCTCTTCTCCTCCTCCCTCCTTGCCGCTCGCCGCACGACCTCCTTCGTCGCTGGTCGCCGCTCCTCGCCGCACGCACGACCCCCTTCCTCGCCGCTCGCCGCTCCTCGCCGCACGCATGACCCCTTCCTCGCCGCACGACCGCCTTCCTCTCCTCTTCCTCTCACTGGTCCTTTCTCCCTCCAGCATCACAGGCCGACCCTCGCCTCGCCTAAGCTCGGCCGTCTCGCCGTCGCTCGTGGTGCCGCTCCCTCCCGGACACGCATGTCGAAACGTGTCGGAAAAGGTTGACCACGTGTCGAAAAATCTGACACGCGTTGACCGCGTGTCCGAGCGTGTCCGAAGCGTGTCGAGGTGTCCGACACGCTCCGACACGTGTCGGACACGATACACGAGAATGGACAGCGTGTCCGTGCTTCATAGGTCATGATGGTTGAGGCCAAGGGTTGAGATCTTGACAAATGGAGGGTGGAGATTGGCTCTTGAAAAGGTGGGCTTTCACTTCATCTTCAAGCTTGGGAAGAGAGAGAGAGAGGAGGGGAGCTGCCATTCGAACCAGCCAGCTGGCTGGATGCCGCCTCTCCTTCGCTCGCTCGCGACGCCGCCGCGCGTTGCCGTCATCGCCGCGCACCGCCGCGCACCGTCGCCGCTCCGCCTTGGCTCTCGCCCTCCATCTTTCCCCTTTCTTTTCCGTCGGTTCTCTCCTCCATGGCTACTGTGCGAAGACCAGAAAATGCAGCAGAAGAAATCCGGTTGCAGCAGCCTCCGCCTGACCGGTCGCCCGTCCGCTTGTTGTTGCCGCTGCCCTCCGCCGTTCGCCGTCGTGCGTCCGCGCGAGGCCGCACGCCAACTCGCCGGTCGGCTCGCACTCAGACCGCGCGTCCAGCTAGTCGACCAGGCCGCCTCGAGCTGCCGCCACCGCTGCCGAAGGGTCGCCGGAGCTGCCACCTTGCCCGCATGAGTTGCCGCCGCCCTCCTCCGCCCATTCCGACGCCGGATCCGCCGTTCTCGGCCCCAAATCAGAAGCTGCAGAAAATGGGTATGGCACCCCATATTTGGCCCGTTTTGGCCGGCTTCCCGAGCCCGGATGCTCGGCCCACCTTGAGGAAAGTCAATCCTCGTGTCGTCCTCGTCGTTTTGGTCCGCTCGGCTCGTTAATCCGGTGAGTTTAGCTCACTAAACCTTGCTTAGAGGGTTAATTATGCTTTAGGTGTGTTTAGCTTAAGTTAATTAAGCTTAGGTGGTTAGTTGAGTTTATTTAATTGTGAATTAGATTAAGAGGTTGGATTAACTTAAAGTATGTTTGGATAAGGTTAAATTGATGTTTATATTAGTATAATGGTGATTTGACATAAATGAATTACTTTTGGGATTAAAATAAATATTTCGAAATTGTTTAATAAATTAATAATATTTTATTAATCGAAATGATTAAAATTTTATTATTTAATTATTTTCGGAATAAATTTAATTATTTATTAAATTAGAAAATTTTGTCAGGACCCTAAATTCTCGAATTTCGTGCCACTTTCTTTGTGTAGGCAGATTTTGAAATTGACGATTGGATATTATAAATTGAGTGTGGATCGTGAAAGACATGGATATTATTATTTAATTAATTTTCGGAATAAATTTAATTATTTGATAAATTCTGAAAATTATTTTGGAACCTTATTCTCTCAGAATTTTGTGCTGATCGCTGCTGTGTATTTAGAATTTGAATTTGATGATTGATTGTGGCAAATGGAGTGTGATTGTGATAAATAAGGATTCCTTATAAAATCCTAAGTGTAGAAATTGATGGGAGATTGGCCGTGATTGACCACCTATTAGAGGTCGTGCCGGTGAGGCCGTGATGTACCACCTAGGAGAGGTCGTGCCTGGGTGAGGCCGTGATTGACCACCTATTAGAGGTCGTGCCTAGTGAGGCCATGATGGACCACCTATGAGAGGTCGTGCCTAATAGGGCCGTGATGAACCACCTATGAGAGGTCGTGCCCAGTGAGGCCGTGATGTACCACCTAGGAGAGGTCGTGCCCAGTGAGGCCGTGATTGAGACCACCTAATTAAAGGTCGTGCCGAGTGGGGCCGTGATTGCCACTGTTTGTTAAACCTTTCTATAGGGCTGGGATTGAGAGCAATGATTGATTTGCTAGAATGACATGTAATCAGCCGAGTCGATTGATCTCTGAGACGATCCAAGTGGTTGAATTGTTTTGATAATGTGATTGTGCCATGGTTGTTTAGTTATTATAATTGTACGTGGTTGAATTATATAAATTGTGCTAACCTGCTGATGAAGGCTGAGGCGAGGTAAGTCTTCTGTGTGATGTGGCTAGGCCACCCGGGGCGTATTTTCTTTCTAATAGGGGTTTAGGGGGTTGAACTTGCTGAGACATCGTCTCATCCCGGTTTGGGGATTAAAATTTCAAGTCCCTGGTGGATGGAGCGGCTAGATAGCTTTGGTTGGCCTTAAGGAGTTGAAGAGGTGAAGTCATGAGGATTGGAGAATGTGTCCGACTTGTAGATCGTAGGACAATTCCTTTTTAAGAGCGAGTCTTTTGTAGACCATTGGCCATAGACTCTGTTTGTAATTCTGTTGAATTATGAAAGTGTTATGTTGTGATTTGGTTTCCTGCTTTTCTATCCCTTAGTTTATTGTCAGAGGTTCTATAATATGCTTCCGCATGTGCATTAAAGATTGGATTGGGTCGGCGACTTAACCTGGGAACGTCGCATTTGAATGACCATGGTGGGATGTTGGCGCGCTCGAGGTTCGGGGCGTGACAGAAGAAGAGTGAGCGGAGAGCTCGCGCCTACTACGAGGAAAGGATATCCATGACCTGCGACGAGTTCGTGGAGATGATGGTTCTCGACGGGTGCTTTGTGATCAAGATGTTCCAGGGATTCGCGGAGGGGTTCAAGGAAGTCGACTACCCTCCTGATGACCCGGTCTTCTCAATGCGGGAATCGATACTCCAGATCCAGCGAGACATGATCATGCTCGAGAATCAGATCCCGCTCTTCATACTCGACCGACTGCTCGGTCTCCAGCTCGGCGACCCCAACCAGAAGGAGCGCGTGACCAAGCTGGCGCTCCAGTTCTTCAGCCCTCTAATCGGGTCCCCTCGGTTTGGCTCCTTCGGGGTCAATGTGACAGTGCACCCCATTGACAAGGACTTCTGCAAAATACTGAAGTTCGATCCGTTTTACGACCTTGGGAAGGTCCATTGCCTCGAAGTGGACCGGAGGAGCCTCCTGCACTTAGGCCTGAAGCGACCCAAGACCGAGAAATGATCGCAGAGCCAGAAACGGCTCACTTTCTGCTTGAGCGAGCTCCAGGTTGCCGGGATCCAGATAAAGAAGAGATCTAGCAATAGATGGGGCGATATCAAGTTCAAGAACGGGATCCTTGGGATCACGCCCACTGAGATCCAGGAAGGAACGAGGTCGCTCTTCCTTAACTTGATTGCCTTCGAGCAGTCTCACTTCAATTGTAGTCACTACATCACCTCGTATTTAATCTTCATGCACAACTTGATCAACTCCCCAGAGGACATACTGTACCTCCGCGACTGCCGAATCATCCACTACTGCCTTGGGAGCGACGCCGAGGTGGCTGACCTCTTCCACTAGCTTTGCCAGGGGGTGGCCTTCGACCTATAAGATAGTTATCTCCGGGACATATCTCAAGATCTGGTGATGTACCACTCTGGATTATACTTTTTTTGCGGTAATGCCACTGCTAATACATGCTATGCTCTAATTTAGTCTCGCGTTCTTGTGGGGTATCTTGAAAGCCTTTCTCACCCACAAGTGGAATGCCTGGGTAGCCATTCTCAAGAAAAAGTATTTCGACAATCCCTGGTCAATTATTTCCGTAATTGCTGCTTTTATTTTACTTGTGGTTACTTTTATTCAGGCCTTCTATGCAGTCTATGCCTACTATAGGCCACGTTCTTGATTTCTCATGCAATGTTAATTATCCGATACGTAAATGTCGAATTGGTTTAATCAAATTATGTGGTGCAATATCTTTTGCTTTTTCTTTTATTCTTATTTTTTTTTTTTGGCTACTCCCAATCCTCAGGTCCACCCTGTATAAAGGACTACAATTTCCCCTTCTCGCAATTAAAAAATCTTAAATTGTGCCTTCGCAGTTCGGAATGACTTTCAGTAGCCCCACTACTACTTGGGAGCTAATCTCGGGTTGTGCCTTGATTGTATGGGAACTTTCTAAGTTGGAAAGCCTACCGTAAACCTTTGTAGCCCAACGATTAAAATTTGTCAATTCATTGACGCTTTTTGCTCTTTCGATGTCATCTCGACGGTAGAGTTGATGGTATGATGTACACCTTTCATAACAAAAAGTAATGGATCATAATTAAAGTCAAAAGCATAAGAACATAGTTATCTCAAGGGCAGGGGACCTAAATGTTCAAAACAACAAACGACATTAGTGCAATAATGGTGAATTTAGATTTATCTAAAAATGAAATGTGTTGCCTCAATCGGTAATTTTCCCTAAAAAATGAGCTTGATAATCAAGTGGTGCCTTAAGAGATTCAAACCTCTGACCCAAAATTGAGAAGAAACAATAATAACATCAACCTCAACTTTTCTTTTATTTTTCCTTCTTATAGAAAAGGCCTCAACATTCCCATTTTGTCGTAAATAATAATTAAGAAATTGACGATTAGATCAGTCGAAAATTTAACTTCCTTCATTCATGTGAACTTACTATTGATTTTATACTCAATTTATATCTCAATTGATGTTGATGAGTGATTGGCAATTCAAGGAACAGATGACAAACTTATTTTAAAAAGAGTTAATAACAACACTTAACAGTGTTTTACCAAAAAAAAAAAAAAACAACACTTAACAGATTCAACACAAATTATTATTCTCTAATTCGTAAGGGTGGTTCATACGAGCTACTCTGCCTAATTGATGATTGTTCATACTCGCCTGCCTAAATTAAAAACGAAATTTGTAGACTAAATGCAGTAAATCGATAAGATAAATATGTTAGAGCATCTGATTTCACCATAATCACTAGATATGAATTTCAGATTGTTGTGAATACAAGAACGATATCAAACATGTGATAGCGGAATTTCCTAATCTATTTACTATCATATCTCTAGGTATAGCAAACCTACTCAGCTTATTAATCCACTATATCTCTATGTGAACTAAAATAAACATGAGTGCATTAAAAACTATAAATATTCTTGGTTTACAATGAGTCTTTTGGATCACCTTATCACCGAAAACTACACAAATAACGCGGTATATCCCTATCCACGTTTAATTCATGATTATACATTATAATGAGCAATTGCATATTATCACCTCTCAGTCTCAAACATGCACATCAGATCATTCAAGTGGTGGCCAATCACTCAAAAGAATTAAACACAATAATATATAACTCACATGAATGAAATCAATTGTAAAACATAAAAATCATGAAATTCATATCATCATGGTCCTAACAAAAGAAAATTAGAACATAGTAGAATAAGAAATAAAAATAAAAATATAGATCAAACCCAGCATCTTGAATCAAATGACAAGAATTCTGTCACCACTTTTGTCTTCTCTTCAAAATACTTGAAAAACTCTCAGAATAATGAAAAACGATCTAACCCCCCTAAAACCTAGCTGCTCTCTCTCTTTCCTATTTATTGAAAATCTAAAATATCTATCTCCCAACGCTTGCAGATAACATTAGGGAACAAAATCAAAAATTTCATGATTTGATATCCATATTCCTTTGCTGCTTTTATTTGAATTCCCGATGGTTGCCATTCTTTTCCTTATCCTCTCCATATCTCATTATTCTGCATAAACAAGAAAAATTCAAATAATCAAAAGGAAATCCAAATATTTTCTCACAGATAATGCATTAATTGTTGCCTAAAATAGGTAAAATAACTCTATTTTTATAGAGTTATCAATGATACCGACTTAAAAGTAATCAATAAAGATCAATGATACATATGAAGCTCTTTTTGAATCTAGGAAAATGTGGCCCTTCTAGAAGTCATTTTCCAGAAAAATAATAATATTGTTCGGTGTTTAGCTAAAACTTGAAAGTGAACTAGAAGTTATTTTCCATCATTTGATATGAAAAATTTGATTTGACTTTTCTTTGTATAGTCCTTTTAATAAATTATTTATTTTCTTTTTCTTTTTTAAAATTGAATTTTATTTATTTTTCTACTTTTTATTTATTCATTTTATTTTTCTTGACCACCTTCTTCTTCTTTGGTCAATTGCTGGTCACAACAACAGTAGACAACCGGCCAAAGATGAGCTCGAGCTCGAGCTCGCGCTTGACAAACTAGCGAGACAGAGGCTCGCACTCGCCGATTGGCGAGCCAAAGGCTTGCTCTCATTGAGTTCGCAAAGCTTGCTGATTTGGCTAGCGGCAAGCTCAAGGCCTCAAGCCTCGCTAGATCGATGAGCCAAAGGCTCGAGCTTGCCCAACGCCGACAACCTCAAGGCTCACTTGTGGCCGGTCATCGGCCGGCAATGGCCAAGAAAGAAGGAAAAATCAAAAAAGAAAGAAAGGAAAAAAAAAAGAGAAAGAATATAAAATTCGAATTTAAAAAAAAAAAAAGAAATGAGGGCTGGCAAAAGTATGAGATAAGAGAAAATAAGTGAAGAAAATGCTTTCCCCTACTTGAAAAGTACAAAATCTTTTCCCCTATTTTAGAAAACTTTTTTTCATTGTTGGAAAATGTTTTCCTTGATCAGTTTATTTTTAGTGAAATGCATATCGAAAAATTCGGAAAATGATTTCCGTGAAACGAACAGATCATTGATGTTGGAAAAATCTCTCCTTTCGTCCAATTTCCTTATAAAGCAGCAATTCAATGAGTAAAACGCAAGAATGGCAAAGGCAGAGAAATACAGAAAAATTCTTCACCAAAAATAGTTGTTGTTTGCAACAAAGAGCTCTTGAGTTTGTATTTAATCACTATCAAGCTCAAAGAAACTGTGGAATTTGAACTCCCCAAGAAATCAACCTCCAATGCATCCACAGAATTAATAGATCACCACCACCACCACCACCACCAAATAGCCTCAGGACCACTTGGTTCACAATCTACAGTGAAAACCATTTGAGGCTCTCCGCATCGTGGTTGAGAATGACTGGGGTGAAAACGTCTCCAATGATAAGCTGAGGCCGCCTGAGTTTGAATGGGTCATCTCCATCAGATCCTGCACCATCTCAAGGATGGTGAGGACAAGGCCTACATCACCCCGATTGTCTCCCTCGGCCGGTACCACCATAGTAAGAAGTGCCTCTACCAGAAGGACAGGCATAAGTGGTGCTGCCTCCACCACATCCTCAGGCGCACTGGTCGTGAGATAAGCCTCTATCTAGACTCAGTGAAGGAGTCAAGGAAAGAGCTTGCACTTGCTACGAGAGGGACGATATCAGTTGAGTAGCAACAAGCTCTTGGAGATGATAATTCTTGACGGGTACCTTGTGATTGAGCAATTCCAAGGAGTCGCCAAGGGGTTCAAGGGACTAGGCTATCCTCGCATTGACCCTGTCTTCTCAATGCAGGAATCCATATGCACACAATCGAGTGGGACATGATCATGCTCGAGAGTCAGATCCCGCTTTTCATACTTGACCAGCTGCTCAGCCTCCAACTCGGCAACCCCAACCAAAAGAGGCTCGTGGCCAAGCTGGCGCTCCGGTTCTTCAATCCTCTAATGCCAATGGATGAGCCTTTGACCAAGCTTTAGCCACAACAGGCTGGAGTCTGTCAGCTATGCCAGACCTTTTGACCTGTTATAAGACTAGGGTGAGCTCCATTGCCTCAAAGAGTTCTGGCAGAGCCTTCTCCGCTTGGGCCAAAGCCAGAGCCAAGGGCGTGGATCAAAGTGATAGTCGCACTCCAACCAGGTCGCCAACAAGAGGCCGCAGCAACTCATTTACTGTGTGACAGAGCTTTGGTATGCTGTGATCAAATTCAAAAAGAGGAAGATGGACAGGTTCCGGGACATTCAGTTCAAGGACAAGATCCTCCAGATCCCATGGCTTCTGATCCACGATGGGACGAGGTCACTCTGCCTCAACTTGATAGCCTTTGAGCATTCTCAATTCGATTGCAGCAACAACATCATCTCATACGTAATCTTCATGGACAACTTAATCAACTTCCCCGAGGATGTTGATCAGATAGATTTGTTCTCCCAATTTCTAAAAGCCTTGTGCCATTATAAAAACTTCAAAGCCTCCTAACAACTCTACAAGCATCTTTAAAGCAGCTTTCTGGTAACCCCTCCCATCTTAAATAAGAACAAATCATGGCTGACGGTATATGTACTGTGAACCCATGAAAGGCAAGCAAGAGAGGGACTCTGAGCTGGCCAAGGCTGACACTTTTATTGTCTACCCGAAAGCAAAAATAATCTTGGCTTCCAGCAGGTCGTCATCTAAAATCATGAGGATTTCGAAGCTAATTCATGTTCTAACAGTACATCCTCTCGTAAATTGAATGGGAAAGGGAGAGTTAATAAAGGACAAGAGGAGATAAACACAAAATAGGTAATCAAAAGGGAACTGAGAACTTCAGCTATATTAAAATGACAGCAGTTTAAAGGAAAAAAAATGCCATGTCTAAAGAACAAACTGGGACTAGCCCTTATTAAAGCTAAGAGAGAAAAATTACAATTAATACACTCCTCTCGAGAAGTTTCCATGATGGTTTTTGTAGGCTTTCTAAAAGATCTCTTTAAGATAGGTGGAGTATCAGGCAACATGCCAAAATAGTTTCTGAGCCAATCTTTTGCTGTGAGAAAGCTCCATCAGCTGGCATGCCACCAAGGATAAGACAAGCCTACTCGAGAACTATAGTAGATCATACTTGAAATATTTAATCCCTCGGAAGGCTCACACTCTTAGTTGAAGATGCTCTCTTTCCATCATAGCGCTGATAAAAAAAAAAGAAAGTAGAGTCAAAAGGCAAAATTAGTATACAAAGCAAACAATTGGAGAAGCAGACATGCAGAGAAAAGAAGAAGAAGAAAAAAAGGTTCAGCCTACCCATTTGCCGAAAGAAATTGGGACATATTTGTACTTGACCATAAGCATTATCTGTCTCCTCATTGTAAGTGTAAGAAACGTGACCCAATAGAAGGGAGTACTGGCCAGAAGACAGGTACATCAATGAAAGGAGACGAAATATTGGAAGAAGACGAGAGGAATATGGAAGAATTGTATTCTCATTCTATATTCTGCTGTACATTTCTCCTGTAATCATAATACATACTAGATACAATTTATGGAAAAAATATATCTTGGAAATCATAATAAAATCATAATCTAATTTCCTAACTAATTTATGCAAAATTATAATCAACCGAGATTCCAAGCATATCTCCAGGATCCGATCTAATGCATATCTTCCAACACTCCCCCTCAAGTTGGTGGCCCGTAGATATCTAAGACACCTAGCTTGCTCAATAGATATGCATGTTGTCTTTGACATAAAGGCTTGGTAAAAACATCAGCAGGTTGCTCTGCTGTTCCAATTCCTCTTGTCTCAATTATCCCTTCTTGAATTGTATCTCGAGTGAAATGACAATCCACTTCTATATGTTTCGTTCTTTCATGCACTATGGGATTCCCTGCAAGTTTGAGCGCCGCATCATTGTCGCAGAACAATTTTGTCGAACCCTTCAATTTTATCCCGAGATCCTGAAGTAATCCCCATATCCATACAATCTCACAGGTAGTCTTTGCCATGGCTCGATACTCTACTTCGGCTGAGGATAATGATACGGTTGCTTGCTTCTTGGTCTTCCATGAAAGAAGAGATTCTCCAAGCTTAATGTAGAAGCCTGTAATAGATCTTCGGCTCATAGGACATGTTGCGTAGTATGCATCACAGTATGCCGACATTTCCATATTACATTTCCTGGACAAAAGAATCCCCAATCTTGGACACCTTTTCAAGTACTTCACGACTTTCAAAGCAGCATTCATATGAGACAATTTGGGACTGTGCATGAACTGACTCAGAGTTTGTACTGCATATGATATGTCAGGTTTGGTCATGGTTAAATATATGAGTTTCCCAACGAGCTTCTGATAACTTGAAGGATCATTGAGAACAGGGTCATGATTCTTAGATGTTCCAACATCATAATCTTTGGTAGTCACTTAGTATTTTGCTCAATTGGAATGACCGAAGGTTTGCATCCCGATAAACCAGCCTCTGATATAATTTCCAGGACAAACTTACGTTGACTAAGAGAAATCCCACTATCAGATCGAGCAATCTCGATTCCAAGAAAGTACTTTGGTGCCCCCAAGTCTTTAATATGAAAGGTAAAATGCAAATACTTCTTGAATCTTTCTATTGCAGTACTATCATTGCCCATGATGAGAATATCATCAACATATATCATCAAGTAAATAGATGACATACCTTGAGTCCATGTGAATAAGGCATAATCATATCTGGACTGTTTAAATCCTACAGACGTGAGAGCATCAGCAAATTTGGCATACCATTGCCTGGAAGCTTGCTTGAGACCATAAAGGGATTTACGGAGACGATATACTCTATTCTCCCCCTGTCTCCGTAATCCTTGAGGAATATCCATATAGATTTCCTCATCTAAATCTCCATGCAGAAAAGCATTGTGCACATCCATTTGATGCAATGCCCAATCATTAATATATGCAACAGACAGAAAGGATCTTACAGTGACATCTTTAGCAAATGGGGAAAAGGTTTCATGGTAGTCAAAACCTTCCCGTTGAGTAAATCCTTTTGCTACCAACCGAGCTTTGTAACGCTCAATGGACCCATCAGCTCGGTATTTGATCTTATAGACCCACTTGCATCCAATAGGTTTCCTATTCGGAGGTAGAGAGACCAAATCCCAGGTCTGATTGGCAATTAATGCCTGTAATTCAGCTCCCATAGCTTCTTGCCATCGTGGATTAGCTGCTGTTTCATAACTGGATGGTTCGATATCTTCTGATATTCGACTAACGCAACATCTATGTTTCGGCGAAAGTCTATGAAATGAAACATAAGATGAAATCGGGTAGTGAATACCTAGTGAGTTCATGGATGCACAAACATAATCATTTGTCCAAGCTGGTGGTCGTGTAGAACGACCTGATCGTCGAGGGGGATCTCCATGTGGTGAAGTAGATGATGGAGAAGATCTTGTTCCAACATTAATTTCATTTGAAGGGTCTTGAGAATTTCCTTCGATTGTATCCACAATAGCTTCTGGTGTAACATCCTCAGTAGAAATTGGACTTATTACTGGAACAGGCTGTTCTGGAGTCTTTGTCAGGAAATAGCAGGGAGTCGATTCTTCTAAAGATAGGGAGCTATCAGGAGGCATGAAATTATCTTGTTTTTCTCCCAAAAATTCCTTGTCATGAAAAGGAAAATTGTCTTCATGAAAAATGACATCTCTGCTAATGAAGAATTCCCCAGTTGATTGATCAAGGACACGATATCCTTTTTGTAGGTTCGGATAGCCCATGAAGATGCAACGTCGAGCTCGAGGACCCATTTTGTCACGGGGACCCAAGATAGATGCAAAGCACAAGCATCCAAATATCCGTAAGTGCTCCAATGTTGATTTCTTCTTGAAAAGCAACTCAAACGGAGTTTTGCCATCGAGTACTCGAGTTGGCATCCGGTTGATGAGATAGGCTACAGTAATTATGCATTCGCCCCAGTAAAGCTCCGGAATAGACGCTTGAAACTTCAATGCTCGTGCAACTTCCAGTAGGTGACGATGTTTACGTTCTACTACTCCATTCTGTTGTGGGGGTATAGACGCATGAACTTTCATGGAGAATCCCATGAGATGATAAGAGAAAGTTGCAGTCATTGTTGAAGAATTCCTTCTCGTTGTCTGTCCGGATGCGCTGAATAGATTTCCCAAATTGGTTCTTGGATAGGGTGATAAAAGTTTTCAAATGTGAGAAAACTTGTCCCTTCGATCGCATTAGAAAAACCAGGTGGCACGAGAATAGTCGGGTCCACAATTGTCAAAAAATAACGTGACCCATCATGATGTGGGGTATGATAAGGGCCCAGAGACATCCATATGAATCAAGGAAAAATGTTATTGGCACGGCTTTTGCTAGAAGGAAAGGGAATGCGTGATTTGTTTGGCAAGAGGACATATTTGACACTTAGAGTAAGGAAATGAAGCACTATGTCCCAATCTTGAATGCATAAAATAATCTCTATCATTGGCAGTCGTGTTACACAATGACATTTTATTTGAAAGAGATGACACTAAATCAAGATTACTTGGAAAATTTGTCCAAAGGAACAGCCCTTCAGAGAGACTACCCAAGCCCATCATTCTGCCAGTCGAAAGGGCCTGAAAGAAGCAAGTGTCAGAATCAAACAAGACACGATAGGAATTTTCCTTGCAGACTTTGGACACGAAACAAGGTTAAACCGAATTTGCAGGACATAAAGAGCATTTTGGAGTATAATTTGTGGACTGAGTTTGACTGTGCCAGTGATTGTAACATGAGTGACATTCCCATTGGGTGATTGCACAGTAATAGGAAAATCCAAATTCTCATGTATATCTGAGAATAATGCCCTTTCACAAACAATATGATCACTTGCCCCAGAATCAATTATCCAGGATTTCGTTGAGATATTATTAATCAGGCAACGAGAAATACCTGAGAAATTTCCTCCCTTGCTTGAGGTGTCTAATTTATGTAGTGCCTGCATCAGCTGTTGGTATTGTTCATTTGTGATAGACCGAACATCATTAGCACCACTGATTTGATAAGCTATAGAAATTTCCTTCCTTTTTTCCTTTTCTCCGGGTTTACCGTGCAGCTTCCAACAATTTTCTATTGTGTGATGTGGACGTTTGAAAAATTCACAATATAATTTACCTTTTCTTGAATTAAAATTTTTTGCAGATGTTGAGATAAATCCACCACCGTTGGATCCTCGTCCATGGGACTCATCACCACCGTCCGATCCACTCGAGTGGATGAAGCCCTTCGGACCGTCCGATCGACGCGAGGGATCTGGTCCGCCCATTCCGCGTGAGAGATCTGAGCCGCTCATTCCGCGCGAAAGATTTGGACCGCCCATTCCTCCCCTTTGAAGGAGTCGAGCATCCTCGGACGGAAACCCTAACCCTTCCTCCCGCGCCCCTTTTCGTTTGCTAGGGTTTCGGTCCCGTGTTCCGCCTCTCGCCGCAGCTTGCTAGGGCGAAACTCTCTTCCTCTCACCGAATCCGAAGATGCAAGCCGCTGGCTTTCTTCCTGGATGGCCAATTGAAAAATCCGTCCAAGAAGCGGCACCGGATCCATGGCCAAGATCTGAGAACGCAAAGTCAGGTACGAATCGTTCAAAATCAACAAAAAACGGGTTGCCTTTTCCCTTTCTCTCATTGATCGGAATTGTGTGAGTGTCTCCTCCGGACCCTCGAGTTTCTCTTCTGCGGCTTCGAGATCATTCCACAGGGATGATAGTTTGTTGTAACATGCTGAAATCATCATATTTCCCTGTTTCAACTCACTGAGTTCCTGCATCAAAGAGAAAATTCGTGCTCGGTCTAACTTGCCGTACATTTGTTTAATGTTATCCCACATGCTCTTCGAATCTTCCGTCAGTGGAAGGCCGGCCGCGACATCTTGGGACATGCAGTTGCCGATCCAAGTGCGGACGAGCTGGTTGCATTTCCTCCAAGGTGTCGCGCCGGTCGTCGCGGATCGGGACAGTTCCATCTAGAAACCCATCCTTGTCTTTCGTCACCAAGGCTCGCCGGAAGTCTCGGGACCACCTGGAGTAGTTTTCCGGCCCGGCTAACTGTAGGTTGATCAACCGCAACTCAGGATCGTCGGCTGTCGAGACGAACATAGGGTCTCCGAGCTCCGGTCGACTGGTGACGGCACCGATTAGGAACGGCAAGAGACCGGGTGCGAAATTTGGGTAGGGATTTGACCCTGAACCCGGCGGGTAGGGATTTGACCCTGAACCCGGTTCGCCCGATCCGTATTGATGCCCCGCATTGAAAATTCCCAGGTAGCGATTTGTGCTCCGACCCGGTTCTCCCGACCCGCTCGTCTGCTCCAATCCGGAGGTCGGGCTTGCCCCACTTACGGCTGGTGGGTTCCCTTTAGATTGGACGTGGGCTCCTTGGTGCCCTACATAGCCAGGTGATGATGTAGTTGGGCTTGGCCCAAGGTACCATGGGTAAGGTACCAACTGGAGAGGTTGGCCCGAAACGGGTTGCCCCAGATTAAACTAAGCCTGCGTGGGTATCCATTGTATGGGCTGGGTCTGGAGTGGCTGTTGTTGTTGTGTTGTGGCAGAGTGAGCTTTGGATCTGCGTCTGCAAAGGATTCTCTGCGATGGACTGATCGTCAGCCATTGAAGGTAAAAAAAAACCCTTATCTTCTTCCTCGAAGGTGATTCCACTATCGGATGGCAGTTCTGTTTTGCAAGAGAGAACTCCTCTGGTGGGCAATCAGAAGCGGAAGTGAAGGAAAAAAAAATCATAAGCCAAAGTGCTCTGATACCATGAAAGGAGATGAAATATTGGAAGAAGACGAGAGGAATATGGAAGAATTGTATTCTCATTCTATATTCTGCTGTACATTTCTCCTGTAATTATAATACATACTAGATACAATTTATGGAAAAAAATATATCTTGGAAATCATAATAAAATCATAATCTAATTTCCTAACTAATTTATGCACAATTATAATCAACCGAGATTCCAAGCATATCTCCGGGATCTGATCTAATGCATATCTTCCAATAATCAACCACGCTGAAGAACATCATTACGAAAGCAATCTCAAATGCCCATGTGATTTTTAACCTTCCATTGTGAGACAAGATGAACATGTTCAATAAGTAACCATCCAATCTAAGCAGGAAGTCATTTTTTATATCCACAAGCTCTCATAGGAACCAATGTAATCAGTGGATTGATATTCGAATCTTCAAAAGCATAAGCATTTGACCCTTCTGTATGACAATCTCGATTTAGTGCGAGACATTGATTGGTTTTGAATGAATTAAATGACAAGAATGTTGTCAGTCAAAGATTGTTTAAGAAAAAGGCTATGCATCTGAAAGGACGTAAAAGAAGCAAACATATCATCACAGGGAGAGTCTGAGCTTCTCATTCACTGCCATTAACTTTAAGTTATCAGTTTCAATCGCCCCGCATGAATAAACTCACGCGTCTACGTGTAAATGGAAAGAAAGATCATATAGAGAAGCAGATCAAGAATGCTGTTACAGTAAAATCATATCAAAGAAGGCATTTTTACATCACATAAAATCAGTCTCAGTCAAGAACAAGAGACTGCTTTGCGATAACAAAATGCAAACACGAAACCGAGACAACATGATGCTTCCACACCATTCAACTTCTTCAGTCGCTAGATTTTGAATCTAGTAATGAGACCTCGGGCGCCTCTTTTTCACCCCAAGCCCAGCTAAAAGCATCACGTTCTTAAAACTTAATAAACACCAATTTGACCGGTCTCTCACAAATTCCAAATTATTCCACGTCATCCAAGAAATCCAAGTTGAAGACAAAAATCATCATGCCAATTGAATCCTTCCACTTGAGTCAGAATACCCAAAACACATGATTCATCTTTCTCCTCAAAAATGCAGCAGATCAATTCCACCAAATCCAATTGATAGCTAAATGCAATTGCCAGAAAATAATAATGCGAACCGATCCCAACCGTAAACCTACCAACACGTGAACTCGGGGAGGCGGTGGATGAAGGGCCTGAACTTGTCGGAGCCTCGGGTGGGAAGGACGGGCCACCACCTTCGGTGAGTTCCTGGAGCTCCGGGTCGAGCTGAGGGGAGAGGAAGCCGATGAGCAGGTTCAGCATGTAGATGCCTAGCACGGACTCACGATGTAGAACGCCTTCACGAAGTAAGCCCCGGACGAGGTACATGCACGCCACCGCCAACGTCGCGACACGTGTGGCACCGACATGTCCAGCAGGTGCTGGTACCGCTACGAGACGGCGAGTGTCCACCGCAACGCGGCGGAGGCGGCGGTCGGCGTTAGTGGTGACGGGAATGATTAATTATGGGCTCCGGCCAGGCCCTTAGAGATCGGGCCTAATTTTTTGCCCATGCTTGCCCAATATAATATAGGAATAAGTTTTGTGTACGGAATAGTTGGGTCGGGCTTTATAACTAATTAGCCTTGTCCAATTAATCCATAAGTGCCTTTCGAATACAAGTTGGCTTAGCTTGGGCCCATGGGCCACAAGCCTCATAATCAAGTCTAGTGGCAATTTTTAGATAATTCACTATAAAATCCATATTGCGATACATGCCAAATTTGGAAGAATCGGAACGAGCTATCGCACCTCCCTTATTTATAAAGCTTAAATGCTATATTGTCGCCCGTCGATCTACTTGAACCGTGACTTGGAAGAGTTGCAACACCGAAGCATTACGATCAGCTTCTATTTTCCTCTCTTCAAATTTTCAATTTTCTTCATTTTTAAATTTGTTTGCAAAAAAAAAAAAATTATATCGATTTCACCGTAGAGAGCCGTTATAATTAATTGAGGGTGATTTTAAATCAAGATGAAACCTTGAGGAGTTGATCTTCAAAAATCGCGGCTCACCTTGATCTTCCGGAGGAGTGATGATTACAAGTTGAAATATGAAAAATTTTATCTTATTTGGAGGATATGCTCGTAAAATACACCGAAAAGGAAAAAAAAAGGAAAATAAATCAAAAAAAGGAGAAAAAGAGAAAATTCGGAGGGGACATGCGGACCCTCGCCACTGCCGGATCCGAGCGAGGGCTCATGAGCCCTCGCACCGGTCGGCCGGCGTCGCTAACCCCTGGCCACCCTCCGTCGCCGCCCTTCTCGGCGACGGCGAGGAGGCGGCGGTGGTGGCCGAGGGCCGAGCCCTTAGCCACCGCCCCCTTTTCTTAATTTTTTAAATTTTAAAATTATTATTTTGAAATATTTTAACTAAATTTAATTTTAAAATTATTATTTTTTAATATTTTAACTATATCTAATTTTAAATTTAATTTATTTAATTTTTCTATTATTTTTTACGACGTTAGCCCAAAACGACGCCGTTTTTGCATTATTTGGCCACGTCGAGTGCAAAACGGCGTTGTTTTGGGTTCACTTCGCCATAAAAATGCTACGTCAGCCTTTTCGCCGAACTTTGGCTGGAGTGGCACTTAAGTGATCCGTTTTCTTCGAATGTGGCACTTAAGTGTTCCTTTGAGCAAAGTTATGGCATTTGAAGCGTTCTTTTGCCGTCGGAGGGGTTCCCTTCTCGCTCCAAAAGTAGTGGTGCCTGAAAATGGGTTGCATCACCCTTTGAATCGACTCCATTCCTGCTTTTTTAGTGCCTGCATTCGTCCTCCAAAGCTCGTCAATCGATCGTTTCTTTACATCCGTCCGGCGTCATTGTCGTCTCTTCCCTAACAAAAATGCGGGCCTACCTCCCTGCTAGGGGTGAGCGGTTTCAGGTTCCGGTTCGGGCCGTCTCGAAATGTGGAACCTACCCTCGGGTACAGGTTCCTCAATATTTAGAACCTGAAACCTACCAGTCATAACCGAGAACCTGGAACCTACCCTGTCACAGGTTCCAAGGTCGGTTCCAGGTTCCAATAGGTTCCTTTTTTTCTTTTTTCTTTTTTTGTTATTTTTAGATTTGAACTATAACTTACGCGCATACTCTACGGTCAATTCCCAATAACCTAATTAAGACCCAGCAAATGACAAGAAAGTAGCGGATGGCAACTCCCACTAGCATAATTAAGAACCGGCAACTGACAAGAAAGCAATATCCCATCTTGATAATCGATCGTGTTAAGTTTTAACTACTGAAACAGATAGCAAAAGTCTTTCTCACTAGATACTTTCAGAGATCTTCCCGTGTTTCCTAGCAACAGCACTTAAAAAGACATGAATTGAAAAGTTCAAAGAAGGGACGTTCAACTCTGTAAGTAGCAAAGTGACAAGAAGACCTTCTATATCTTGATGAGTGATGACAATACTCTGACTGGTGTTCAGTATGTTCTCTGTCTCATTAACAATTGATGTAGAGAAATGGTAACACATAACAACATGGAGACCAGATTATCTTAAGCAAGATATCCCTTCTAGTGAAATAGAAGATTCAAAGCTCTACTATTTGCTGCACTAACTCTTAATTCGTTGTCCACAGCAGGAAATGCTAATTCACATGTACTGCACATTCATTAGACTTAGAACCGAGATGGAGAGCAACGTAAATGCACCATTGCATAATATCGATGGCACTACTGACACCCATAAGCCAACCATCAAAGAAAACAACACACTTCAAACAACCCAGAAAGCCATTCTCAATCACGTAATAGAAAAACTGTAACGCAAGGGATTCACTGACATTTTCATGGTCCATGTGTCGGAGGAGCTTGATCTCACGGAGGGCCTTCTTCGCATCGATCTTGTTATCGAAAGCATTAGCAATCTTCTTTATGGCCACGTGCTTGTTCGTCTCTGAATTCAAAGCCGAGCTGAAACCCAAAAAAAGAAGCACAACCCAATCAAAAACAAATAAAAAAGAAAACTTTATGCACCGCTTCTAATAAGGAGTTAAAACAGAGCAAGTCCAAGAATCACCGAATCAGTCACTCACTCCCTACGCTGGTATTACCCTGAGATCATACAAATGAAATTCATAGCATTTGATGGTGTTGGGAATAACGAATCCCCGAAAAGCAGATTCGACACTAAATCGAACCCCTAAATCAATGCGGAAGACAAGCCCGAGAAAACAACACGTATCACCGATCCTAAAGCACACCACGGATTCGAGCGTACCTTTTTAGCCACAGATTAAACACCGACGCCGTTAGAGGAAGAGAAACTTAGTCCTATTCGATCCGGTGAAGCAAATTCGCCTTCGTGCTTCACTGTTTTCCTTTTGAGAGAGAAAGCGAGAGAGAGAGAGAGCGTGAGAAGAAAAAGATGTACATTTGCTTTCTGTTTTTCCAACCGGTACTTTCTCTCTCTCTCTCCTCCCTTTTATATGTCCCTCCATTCACGGGCTGTATTCCCGTGGGCTAGGTTTTTTAGGCCCAACTTGGGCGAATGGGCCTTGAGCCCATCTCATATAAAACCATCATCTCCCACTCGCACATGGTGGGCCGAACAGGATTCTCTTTACCTCTCTTCAACATTCATACCGGTGAATAATCCGTGCGACCAGCATACTTTGAGAGCTCGTTGCTATACATCTGTTAGGAATATATAGCAGCTCATAATGGGTGTCTCACTCTGAGTAGATTTAGTATGCAGTACCCTAGATCGATCAATCACATTTTATATCTCTCTTGATCTCTTTTAAACATGATATATATATATATTGTATCGTATTCACAATTATAATTATCACAAAGACATTCATAATTGGTTGACCAGTGAATACGAAACTATAATGTGATTCCAAAAAATCGATCTTCCTCTTTCCTTCAAACTCTCAATTTCAGTTCAGTTTGCTTTTCTAGAAATGTCCCATTAGATCGAATCAACTCATGACCATTGGCAACATCCTAAGATAGCAAACACTAAATAGAAATCTCGAGAATAAGAAAAAGTCATGAGGGCACTAAAATTGAGGAACTCTTTTCCTCAAGAGTCTCACACGTCATAAAAGTTGAGATCAAACTTTTTGCCACTCTTATTGGTCGGCTTATGCATACGTAGTATGAAATACGTATTACGGTATTAACTCATTTCCCATGGAGCGTATGTCTACACTTTTCAATACCGTACAGATGATAGTTCAGATATACCCAATGTCTAACTTGAGTTCACGTATCTACTCATTTACAAAATTCATCAAAACTCACATCTGGCATCTTAGACAGATAAAGTAAAATATGTTGGGTATTTTACTTTCGGACATAGTAAGTATTATGTCCTCATCTAACACTCAGTTAAGGCGACATACGTATTTTAAGCTTGAGCTCTCGATTATCACCTAGATAATAAGTTTAAAAATAGTCTCATCTCTATTTATCACACAGTAAATAGAGGCAATTACCCGTGTGAGTGGGCTAATCTTTTATCTGTCCGACATACTTCCTCATATTAAAATAATACACTGAGTATTAAGATGCATAAAGATCAAACTAAGATTCATAGGTATTAATAATGAAACAACACTAGTTCATAAATGTGAACAACTCAGGGAAATTACAATCCAGTACATCAGACTCTAACCCTAGAGATTTTACATGACCACAAAACACATCTCTAGGTATTGGCTTTGTCATAGGATCTGCTATCATTCTATGCGTAGATATATGTAAGTTCACATCCTTTCGTGCAACCATATCCTTGACAAAGTTATACTTGGTATCTATATGTTTGGTCTTGCCATGATATTTTGGATCTTTGGTGTACGCTATAGCTGCTTGGCTATCATAATGAACCAATAATTGATTTGCAGCTTTCTCAATAACACCTAAATGATCCAAGAATCTCTTAAGCCAAACTCCTTCTTATACTGCTGCTGATAATGCCACGAACTCAGCTTCCATCGTGGATAATGTTTTGCACGTTTGCTTCTTACTACTCCATGATATGGCACCATTGCTCAGTAAGAAAGCAAATCCTAAGGTAGATTTCCTTTCATCTAAATCTCCTCCCTAATCAGCATCTGAATAGCCTTCAAGTCGCAGATCCTTTCCTTGGTAATTCAACTTGTAATCAGCAGTTCCCTTCAGATACCTTAGTATTCTCTTAACGGCCTTCCAATGTGCTGGACCTGGATTGGATTGGTATCTACTCACCATTCCAACTGCAAAACATATATCGGGTCTTGTACACATCATAGCATACATCAAGCTCCCAACAGCACTAGCATAAGGAACATGTTTCATTTGTTCCTTCTCTTGTGGAGTCCTTGGACATAGTCTATGGCTCAATCCTTCACCTTTTGCAATAGGAGTGTCTATGGGTTTACAATCTTGCATACGAAATCGTTCAAGAACCTTATTTATATATGTTTCTTGCGAAATAAACAACGATCTCTTCGAACGATCTCTTGAAATCTTAACTCCAAGAATGTATGCAGCCTCACCCATGTCCTTCATCTCAAAGTTGGAAGACAACCAACTCTTGACAGTCTTAACAAACTCCATATTGCTTCCGGCAATTAATAAATCATCAACATATAATAATATGATCACAAATTGATCCTTGGATCTTTTGATATATACACAATGATCCTCATTAATCATCGTAAAATCATATGCCATTATGGCATTATGAAAACGTATATACCATTGTCTTGATGACTGCTTAAGACCATATATCGACCTCAAAAGTCGACATACTTTTCTTCTTGGCCTTTCACTATGAAACTAGCAGGTTGTTCCATATATATTTCTTCCTCTAATTCTCCATTGAGGAAAGCAGTCTTTACATCCATTTGATGTAACTCAAGATCCAGACTAGCCACTATTGCCATAATAATGCGAATCGAGGTAAATCTCACTACAGGAGAAAACGTATCTTCATAATCAATTCATTCCTGTTGATTATACCCCTTCGCCACAAGGCGAGCCTTATGCCTTTCAATCGAGCCATCAGCCTTTCGCTTTATTTTGAGAACCCACTTGTTCCCAATAGCTCTGCGTCCTTTTGGAAGATCAACCAGTTCCCAGATTTGGTTTGATTTCATTGACTCCATTTCCTCTTCCATTGCATTAATCCATTTTTCTTACTAGGGCAATTCAGAGCCTCATTAATATTTCTTGGCTCATCCTCATCTTGTGGAGCAACCATAAAAGTTTCCCTTTCAATGTCAAAACGTCGACGGGGAATACTTTGGCAACTTGTTCGCCGTATGGGAGATTGTACACTTTGCACATCATTCCCCATCATGCTCCCACTTGGATTAGGTAATGATGATGTCGTCTCATCATGTGGTTGCAATTGAGAATGAGTTGAATTCAATTCATCACTTCTCATATTACTCCCACTTGGATGAACTCCACTAACATCATTATCTTGATCCAAGGTCTCAAATAGGGAACAATCTTCCCCTATTTCGCCCTTCTTAGGAAATTCATCCTCTAAGAATGTGACATCTCGTGATTCAAACTCAGTTATACTCTCACTTTCCTGCTCACCTATGAACACATATCCTTTCGAGTGTTCTAAGTACCTTATGAAAATACCCGTCTTTCCTCTAGGACCCAATTTCCCAAATTTGTGAGAGGACTCATGTGTATAAGCGGCACAACCCCATGGCTTAAGAAAACTTAAGTTCGATTTTCTACCTGTCCATAACTCATATGGAGTGGAAGTAACTGATTTGGAAGGCACACGGTTAAGTATATAGGCAGCAGTTAACAACGCATCACTCCAAAAGGTAATAAATAGGTAAGTTAGCATGCGCCATCATGAACCTAACCATTTCCAGTAGGGTTCTGTTTCTTCTCTCCGCAACACCATTTTGTTGAGGAGTATATGGAATAGACAACTGTCTTTCTATTCCTTTTTCATCACATAATTTTCTAAACTCAGATAAATATTCCCGACCTCGATCGGATCTCAATGCTTTTATTTTCTTGTTTAATTGATTCTCTACCAGGTTCATAAACCTTTTGAAACAACTTATTGCTTCAGATTTATGAGAAATCAAATAGACATATCTGAATCGAGTATAATCATCAATAAATGTGATGAAATAAACAGCCCCATGCATTCCTCTCACATTCATTGGACCACAGACATCAGAATGGATTAAATGCATAGGAAATTCAGCTCTTTTACCTTTCCCAAATGGTTTCCTTGTCGTTTTCCCTTCTAGGCAATGCTTACAAATGGGCAAATCGACTTTTTCAATGTTGCCCAACAAGCCCTCTTTGGCTAGTCTATTCATACGATGTTGGCCAATGTGACCAAGTCTAGCATGCCACACATTCACATCATTATCATATGTATTAGGAGACGTGAGAAGGGAATAACAAACATTTGCATTAACATAATCAATATCTAATACAATGAAACCATCCAGAAAATAACCACAACCATAGTAATTTGTATCCAAAAACAAATTCACACATCTACTATAGAAGTTCATATTAAAACCTAATTTAACCAACATTAATACAGACACTAAATTCCGACAAATCTCCGGAGCATACAATACATCATGTAGGAACAAAGTGCGTCCACCACGCATTATTCAATTGGCATGTGCCAATTCCTTTCACTTCAGCTCTGGAGTTGTTTCTCACATAGATCCACTTAGTTCCAGTTGGTACTCGTCGGAATTCCACGAAGGATCCTCTATCCTTCGCTACATGGTCCGTCACTCCTGAATCCACAGTCCACAAAGGATTAGACTCAGTTAAGAACATAGAACTCGACACAAAAGTAAAGTTCTGAAAAGTACAAGGGGTGCATACCTTCTTTGGCTCACGACAGTCGCGAGCATAGTGACCCTTCTTGTCACAGTTGTAGCATTTCACCCTTGCAAGCTTCTTCATGCGAGGACGCTTTCCTCTTTCATGTTGGTTAAACTTGGGTTTCTTTCCTGAAGGACCTTCTTCCTTGCCTTTCCCTTTATCAAACCAGTTAAGGCGCTTGCACTTGGAGCTCGAAGCTCCATTTGAGTTAGAACTAGCATGATAGAGTTCAGCATCCGGCTTAGCCGCCAAGAGGCGGTCCTCTTCCAGCTCAAGATGGCGCACTGCATCCTCAAAAGATTTGATATTTTCATTATGGGTCAGGTGCACCTTCATATGCTCCCAACTCTGAGGCAAGGAACGAATCACTGCTTGCACCTGCTGCTCATCTGTGAGGTCATGGCCAGCATCTTTCAGCTCATTTATCATGTTTGACATCTTTCTAAGATGTTGCTTCATGGTCTGACCATGAGGCTTCTTATAGAAGTCAAACCTAATAGTGAGCTATCTCAGTCTGGTCACCGAAGTATGACCAAATCTAGCTGCCAATGCCTCCCACATTTCCTTGGCATTGTCAAAATGCCTAAACTCTCGCATGACGTCATTTTCCATGCTGCTTAGCAACGTGATGCGAGCAAGAGAGTTCTTTCGTTTCCATGCAGCAAAAACTTCCATATCTCTTTTGTGCTGTGCAGTATTTCCTTCTTCAGGTTCTACCATGGTCAGGTTAAGAGCCTCAAGTGCATCTTGCTCTTCCAGCACATATTGGATTTTCATGTGTCATATCTCATAGTTGTCACCATTGAGCTTTTCACCTTTGTTCAGCTCGGCAACTATGTTCTTCGTGGCTGAAGCCATTGATCTGAACATATCAGACATATATGCATGAATTATTAATGCCTAAAATTCTAATTGTTCCTGAGAATTTTAAATTTGTGGTATAAGGCACAAGTCCTCTTACATTAATAAAGCTAAAAACATGTCATATCTCTCTCGCATGTTTAAGACTGAGAAATGATAACATACAATTGCTCTTTACAATATATAACCATAAATTAAATATGGATATCGATATACCGCGTTTTTTTTTTTTTTGGTAAAAATAGATATACCGCGTTATTTGTATAACTTTTGGTGATAAGGTGATTCATAAGTCTCATTGTAAGTGGGGAACATTTATAGATTTTAATGTACTTATGTTTATTTAAATTGAGATAGAATTATGGTAAATTAATAAACTACGTAAGTTTGCTATAGGGTAGTAAATAGATTAGGAAATTCCGCTATCACATTTTTGATATCATTCTTATACGCGTAACAATCTGAAATTTATATAGAGTAGTTATGGTGAAATTGGATATTCTAACATATTTATCTAATTAATTTATTGCATTTAGTTTTCAAAGTTTGCTTTTCAGATTTTAGTTTTAATTTATTCTCAATTCTATTATGATCTGTTAGATAAATTTTAGAATTAATCCAATTTTAATATTTAATTAGTTTATTAATCATCAATCTTCGTGGGATGATATTTTTCTCATAATTATATTACTTGTTCGACACATTCACTTACGTGTAGAATTTGATGAACACATTACTGTGACTATAAAGTAGATGACTTTATAAGTAAACTCCATTTTATTTTTTTGTAACATGCAACATACAAAATCATTGGGGTAAGTACTGTATAAGTGCCAATACTTTCGTACGGTGCTTACTTGCGTGCCAAAATTGTTTTTGCTCACTTGAGTACCACAAATTTGAAAAATAGATCATTTGAATGTCACTTCCGATTTGCCCCACCAGAAAAGCTGACATGGCTGCTGGTTGTCCTACGTGGTCGTCAGAAAATATTATTTTAATAATAATATTATATGTTATTATTTGTTATTATTTTTTTGAATCTTTTATTTATTTATTTTTACTTTTCTTTTTCCTTCTTTTCTTTAGGGTCAGCGAGGGTCACTGGCGACCCTTGCCGATTGTGACCGCCCCACCCTTGGCAGTGAAGGCCCTACGCGAGGTCGTTGGGGTTGCTTTGGGTAGCATCTAGCTTTGGGTGGCTGCAAGCAATGTCGCCTAGAGCGGAAGAGGGTTGTTGCGGGCTCGTCAGCGATTGGTGAGGCCCCGACGGCCTCGCCCAAGCCTTTGTGGTGAGGACAAGGCGACCCTCGCTCAGATTTGGCTGCCCTCATTGCAAAGGCCCTAGGCAAGGTTGTCGAGGCCTTGCCGACCGCTGGTAAGGTTGCGACAACCCTTGGTTGCTCTGGGCAATGCTGACAAGGGCCCTCGTGGCCTTTGCCTAGAACTGGCCACCCTCATCGTGAAGGCCCTAGGTGAGGCCGTTGAGGCCTTGCGAACCACTGGAGAGGCTGAGATGACCCTCGCTTGCTCTGGGCGACTCTAGTGAGGGGCCTCTCGGCCTTGCCCAAGGCCTTTGTAGTTGAGGGCAAGGCAACCCTCACCTAGATCTAGCCGCCCTCGCCGCGAAGGCTTTGGCAAGGCTGTGGGGGCCTCCCCAACCATTGGCAAGGCCGCAACAACCCTTGCTTGCTTTGGGCAGTGTCACTCGTGGCTGCCTAGTAGCCGACGAGGGCCCTCGGGGCATCGCCTAGGGCCTTCACGGCTGAGGGCTAGGCGGCCACTAGTCATGTTGACAATTATGAAAGAAAAGTAAGGACGTGGCCGGCGAGGGTTGCTAGTGACCCTTGTTGGCCCTAGAGAAAGAAAAACAAAAAACAAAAAACAAAAACAAAAAAAAAATACATATAGAAATAAAAAAATTCAAAAAAATTAAAAGTACAAAAAAGTTTCACGTAGGTGTATGGCCGAAATTGTCACTCAAGTGATCGATTTTTCTCTCGATGTGGCATTCAAGTGAGCAAAAAAAAAAAATTTAGTACTCAAATAAGCGAACAAAAGTTTTGACACTACTACTCTTATGCCCAAAGTCATTGGTCTCAAAAACATGAACCTAATAAACAGTGCACAAGTTTAGAATAGCTGCAAGTCTAGCCCATATAACACATTGAAAAGTCAAAGGCCTCCTCCACTCTCCTACAATGTAAGAGAGGCGACGTCCACATCTCGTCCAAGTCAATGGTGGGAGTACGACTCCATCAGTCGAGTGAGTTAGGTCTTCAACTCCTTCTCCAACTCCACTTCCTCATCCCAATGCTTCTTCTTCATCGCCACCAGCTTGTCTTCATGCTCTTTCTCCAGCATCTCTATTTTAGCCACAAATTCCTCCATTTCCTTTTCCTGAACCTGTAGGAACTTAGCAATTTTCTCCACCCCGAACCCGTAAAAAAAAAAAAATTCTTATGTGGATGTCAATCATAAAATTAACTGAGAGAGAGAAGTGGAGTTTATCGGATGAATTGAGCAGATGAAAGCTACTAACAAATAAAAAAGGAAATAACTATAATATATATATATATATATATATATATATATATGAGAAAAAAATAAAAGTAAAAGATAAAAATAGTTTGGAAAATACAGGTGTCGGGTAGTTAAGTCTACTAACCAGTTGGCCAAAATCTTCAGAGCAGTTGCCAACAACAGTTCAACACACGACGAATCCTTTGCCTTGGTGATTTTGGTCATTCTAACGCAGGGCATTTTGGTCATTTCATAAGAGAAATATAAAAGCAATCCTCTGCCTTCCGTCATTCCACGGATCTCCCGCCCAAAAAAGAAACCCGAAAATTGACGAAGTTCTGGATTCTTCTGGGCGCCGCGAGCCTTTCACGTCCTCTGTAGCTTGGCCGCCGGCCGCCGGCTCCGCCGGTGGCCACAGCCGGTCTTCCATCTCCGATCACGGAAGACGCAAGGAACTCGAACATAGATCCTCTCGATTTCCTCTCTCGTTTGAGGTACATTTCCATCGATTCTAAGTATTCATGTCTCCGCCTACCCGCCGTCAGGTTCTCCGACGGTCAGACCTTACCTCGAACTGAATCACCTCCGGTTGCTGTGTGGAAAGCAACATCGAGAGTTGCGCGAGCAGGCCGGTGGATTCATCGGTGCAAATGGTTCTTCGAGATCGGAGACAGAAGCTCGAGGCCTACGACTGAGTGTTCCGTCGGCCGTTGGCGTCGAATTACGAAGAGGCTCACGTTGCTGAGTTCGGCAATCAACTTCGGCTCCATTTCAATCGCCGTGGTATGCACTTCGTGTTATACGGGGAGAGAGAGAGAAGAGTCGAGAAATCTTCGTAGACGGCCAGCTCCTTAGGACGTTCCAACGATGATGGAATTTGTCCATCAATTATCACACTCATCAAATCGTTTCTTTACCGATTAAACTCGCGTGTCAAATTTCGAATTCATTTTTCATAGCCGCAAACGAGATTCACTGTTTCTTCGGTCCATAAGGTTGCTGGTGCTAATTGGTTCGAGAGTACTGGTTTGAGTTCAATGCGGTGGTGTCAAGGTATGGGAGGTGTCATGTGTTAGATGACGCACAGAAGGTATTCGGTGAAATTATCCAAGACAATGATCAGTAATGTTGCCTTGCGGAATTCAATTATGCTTAGCCAGGAACTGTAGGAATGCGTTCATCTCAGTTAGAGCATTCGGATTCCAACAAATAAGCCAAGTCAAACGTCTCCTTTTACGTATGATCATGTGCGATTTTGCTTCATGTTCTGTTTTCGTACTCATATTCCCATCTCTTAATGTTTCCTGTTCAGAGTACCTCGTTGCTCCCGCCTTTTACTTCATTGCCACAAAGACCTTTCTTGTTTCAATCAGTAGCCTGGAGTTGTTTGTCAAGTTGAGTGAAGCATAGTTGCTCTTCTTTGTTATTGAATGCTGTGACTCGTTATCAATTACCTTGAGTTAGATGTGGTCGATTTTCAATAAGATTCAGATCAAATAGTAATGACCACCAAAGCCCCCTCATCTTCCAGGTTCTTGCTTCTTATCTAAATGAAGTTCATAAGTAATTTGTGCATGTTTAAGAAATTGTGACATTCTGGTTGAGTATACGGAAGGGTGTCTTTAAGTCCGTGCAAGACATCTTGACGAAGTTTATTTTTAAGGAGCAAGGCTCATGAAAGTAGGGCTACATTCTCGATTGGCTTCTTTTTAGTGGGTACCATAGGATTTCACCTAGAGGCCTGGAACAACAGCACATGCTTCCGGTATCATTTCCATTGCCTACTGAACATGCTGGATTAAGGGCTATACCTGCAGTACGTGCTCGCCATATGGTAATTGCTTGGTCATAAGTGCTGTAGATACATGTTCAATGCATGTTGATTTCTTGGCTATGAGTACTGCTTCTAGATGTTAAATTGACTGCGTTTGGTTTGAATATGCTGGCTTCAATATGCTGGCTATGCGTGTTGATGCCATGTTTTATGTATGTTGTCTGGGTGGTTTGGTTTGTGAAAGGTTAATACTTCCATAATTTATGAGTGTTTTGATAATATATTGCCTGTCCTGGTTGGTGCATTTTTACGGGTCCATTGATGAGTGGATGTATTATTCCAAATGGATTTCTTTCAATAAGCCGGTCCAGAGTTTTGAAACTTGGTTTGTTCAATGTCAATCTTCTTGTTGCGCATATTATTGGTGGGTGTCAATCGAACTAGTGATTGCCTAAAAATACCCTTTTTACCTATTGACTCACTATTTTGTTCAATTAAGGGGCAACTATATTAAGGTAATATCATCTTTATGACACTGAGTTCTTTACTGTGCACATTTCTTTAGTGATGACATCCACTAACATATGAAAATTAGTTAAAATTTTATAAGGATCTCAATATGGAAAAATGGACACTTTAGTGTCTACATCCATTCCAATGCTCAGTGATTCCATAGCACTATATACACTTCTCATTTGAATGTATAAAATGCAAAATCCAACCGAAAATGCAAATAAAGAAAAACTCGAGAAAAACAAAAAACTTCATCAAAATATCATGGTCGACCATAGCTGATCTATGAGGACTACCCTAGCTCCTATCACTTCTAACTTCATCGAGACGCCAATGGTGGTCCCAAAATAATAGGAAAGAATGAAATTACCTAGACATTGAAATTTAAAAAAAAAAGTATAAGAAAAGTGAAGCTAACTAGTTATGTACTGTGGTGAACTTAGAGAAGTATCATGAATTACTTCTTCACGAAATAGGAGGAAGGAGGAAGATCACAGCCATTGTATCCATTGCCTTGATGGTCTTCAACTTTCTTGAGGCAAAACCAAAGGCTGCCATCCACCCTGAAGGACCAAAGCTGAATGACATCCTTCATGAGTTCATTTCGCGCATAAGGATGCGCGACTCCATTCCACCTCTCCGTCAACACGAAAGAAAAATTTCTGCTCTTGTAATTCCACCTCTTCAGTTGCAAGCCGTGAGAAACTTCGAGGCACGGCTCAATGAGGGAAACCTTAATGCCCTCCTTCCTATCTAGGATTCGGATCTCTTCTTCGCGCAGGAAACTTTGCCTTATCTGGTTGTTGGGTATAGAGAGCCTACTTTGGCTTCGGCTCATGTCCGTGGCAGTAAGAGTCTTCTCCACCACGAGCGTCATATCCCAACTGTGCATCTCCTGATCTCTTCTTCCGAACCATCCATCCGACACCGATTGGCCCAACAGTGGTGGTGGTCACGAGGGTGACCTTCTTCTCACCATCGCGATCAAAGATGGAAGGCCCGAGACTTAGCTTTCCCTCGGAGATGAAAGAAGCTACGTCTGCCAAGAGATTGAGTGATGAGAAATCGAGCTTCATCTTTCTCTCCCCCTTTGAAAGACGGTTTGCAGACCGAAAGTAGACCGTCGCTGCCGGAAAACTTTGATACCCCATT
Source organism: Eucalyptus globulus (assembly GCA_014182545.1). Classification (NCBI taxonomy): domain Eukaryota; kingdom Viridiplantae; phylum Streptophyta; class Magnoliopsida; order Myrtales; family Myrtaceae; genus Eucalyptus; species Eucalyptus globulus. The sequence continues at coordinate 15,175,230 of CM024725.1, read as the reverse complement.
ATCGCCAAGTGATGAAGAGATGAACAGACGAAGAGACGATGATCGTAAGTTTTCACAGAGAGAGAGAGAGAGAGAGAGAGAGAGAGAGAGAGAGAGAGAGACGAAGAAGGGGTGAGAGGGAGGGGAAGAAGAAAGCTAGTGCGAATCCAAATTAGGAAATATTAAGAAATACTTGAAGAAGATTGAGAATTCTGAGTGGATCATCAGTGAGATGCGGGAGTTTCAAAATAGGAAAGATTAGGGCTTTGTGACCGTTGAGTGCTTAGTCGGACGAGTGATTCTGAAAAATAATGTTGTCAATCTCCGATTAACCACGAATTGTTGTCTGCCCCCGAATTTTTCACCAAAAAATTGTACTTCGATTCTAATTGCACGTGTCTTACGATTCTCTGGATTTTAATTACACGTGTACTTGAAAACAGAGCATGATTTTGCGGGGAGCCGAGAGCTGATAAAACATTATTACTGATTTCTCTCAGTCACAGGTCTTCTCCGTCGTTCTCAATCGCCGGAAATCTGCCTTGGCTGCCGATCTCCACCGCTCCCACCACGGCGCCAAAACTCCTCTTTTCTGCCCTGTTTCTGGCCGGGAAGTTTGAATTAGTTGGTGTACACTTTTCCGATACTTCAAAACACTGGTGTGCGTACTTCTCCAAGATTTGAAGGTCCTTTATTTCCATAAGAGTAAATTTTTATCACAAACAAGGAAAACGAGAAGAACTCAATATTGTCACCGCTTGTAGTCTTGAAAATTAAAACAAACATCATAAGAACATGCTAATTCATCAAAATTTCTTTATTCTCGCTTTTTCCTCAATGTCTAAGGGCCAAAATTCCCACCAGGATGCCATGGACAAAATTTCCGTTGATTAAGACATCAGAAAAAACACATGATGAAAAAATTTAAGAAACTATAGAAAAGGGTATGCTTATCAAGTGGAGACATTTGATAATTTTCATGCAAAATTGACGGCTTTGGTCTTCCAGTCTTTTGATCCAACTCCACTCGAAGACCTAGCTCTGTAATCTTCGGTGTATTAACAGTTCCCCAGAGCTCCAATTCAGCAACTGCTTGTTGGTTTCCAGTATTTCCCTCGAACAAGTTTCTGATTGTCCAAATACCCCCTTCTCTCGAGAACGGGTTATCTTCATCTGCAACGCACTACTGCATAAGCAGAGTAATCCCATTCTTGCATCTGAACTTATCTTACATGCTCCTCCCCAAGTACAAACAGTTGCCGATGATTGCAATGAAGTCTCTGCGAAACCCCTCGTAAGGGTACTGTTTCAGTTGTTAAGAATCTGCACTGCCTTGGTGGTGACCCTGGCTTTTCTGATAATTGGGGGAGGCTCAAGTTCAAGGAGCAAATGCAGAAGCGAATTCAAAAGACCCGAGGAGAGAAGTGCGCCTCTTGCATTTCCCATGGGTCCTCATGCCCCATACTGTGCGCAAATTATCTCTCAGCATGGTGAGTGTGTAACCAAGGACATTGATACGAGAGGACCCTGTAGGAAGACTTAACTTGCCCTCCCCCAGAAAAATCAACAAGCTCTCTAGCTTTTCTGAATACTTCGAGAATGTATAATGTAAACTCATTAGAGATAGTGACGACATTTATTCTCCCACAAGTGCTAATGAGAAACGCTTGATTGGGTGAAAACTCATCACAGCCCAACTGTACATCTTTGTTGTCATCAGTAAGAGCAATAGCTAGTTCAATAAATAAAGTAGGTAAATGTGCTTCTTCTAAGCAGATGACTGAGAGAAGCAAATTAAACCATTCTTCTCGAAATCCAACAGTCAAACAAGAGAATATGACATTATGTGATGAAGACAAGAATGCAATTAGGTTCAATCAAAGTGGGAGGAAAAGAACTTGAGAAAGTGACCTAAAGAGAAGCAAGCAAAAATGGAACGTACCTATTGAAGCAGTCCGAGCAATTTCCGACACCATAGACAAACCGGGATCTTCGCATGGCTCTGCCACACATACAGGATTCCCATCTTGACAAGTATATAGTATCATACACAAAGGATCGACTATGTCTTGGCTCCAAATTCTTGCAGGCATGAGAAATTCATTCGGAAAGAACTGAACCCAAATAGTTTGTTCCAGCCAATGAGACATTTGCTAGAGCGTGCAGGGCTATCCTGACGGCTCTGCAATCTAAGGCAAGGGCACGCATCGGAGCCCTCAAGATGGTCAAAGTGATTCCAACTCCATTCTTCTCAATGAAAGTATTCTGATTTACGACTTCTCTAAGCACATAGGTTCCTCAGAAGCTTTAGTGATGGTACCAGAATTTCAGAATTTAAATATTTTAAATGTCCTTGAAGTATCAAAGCAAGGACACTCCTGAAGCAAGATCCGCACGCCCATCTGCATTTCTTGATATTTTCGCAAGAACTTCTAAGGCATCTGCTAGACTCGTGGTTTTAGACTCAGCAAACAACCGGTCGAGGATATCTTCAGGCAAAGAGGACCCCACGTTCTTGTCCATTGAAGATTAATTGTTCTTTTGGCTGCACCCGCAGAAAGCACCTAATGAACTATGCGGCGTTTGTTTTACCCAAAAAAAAAAAAAAAAAACTATGCTTTTTCTCGTACAAGGAACTATCAAAGACTAACTTCCATCGGGAGTCAAGGTCCTCAAGCTGAAAACTTGTCCGAAAAGCATGCCCCAATAGGAAAAAAGGCAACATATCGATTCATCAACAGTAAGGGGTAGGGGTGTAAATGGGTCGGGTCGGGTCGGGTCTCGATGTTACCCGACCCAACCCAAAACATACGGGTCACATTCTGTGACCCGACCCGACCCGACCCGAAACACATTAAACTCGCATAGAAAATTCGGGTCGGGCCGGGTCGGGTCGGGTCGGGTTTCCGGGTCGTTACTTCTTTTTTTTTTTTTTTTTTTTTTTTTTTTTCGGGTGAGAGTCGAACTGGCCATTCATCTTCATTGTTGTTCATGACTTCTCGCAACTGTTATACGTTATTACGAAACATTCCAAGCCTCGGCTTGGCTCTTTTTTTTTAGCATTGGATTGATTTTTGTATCTTCTACAAATGAGCACAAGCATATGCATGTGGGGAAAAGAAATAAGTTACAATTGGGCATTCATAAGGTATGGTGAACTCGGTAAATATGCTGAAAAGGGTTTTACTTTCTAGAGTAAAATATGCAATCTTCTCCTTTCTTCAGAATCTGCTAGGATGATTAAAAACCCGATAGGCAACAAGCTATTATTCAACTAGGAAGATTTTATGACTTTGTATCATTGACAGCAACAGATGTTCCTTTTGGCTAATATAGCAACAGATAGAGGTTCCTCCTTGTGGCGGTGCCTACTACTCTCTGATCAAATTACAGAGCAGCAGCTCCCACTATCGCTAAAAGTAGAACACAGACAGAATGATATCTTGGATCACATCTTGTTCTCCTAAAAGATGAGCTTCATAGTAGGACTATGCCAGTTTACCAATTGATTGGCCTCAGAAGGTTTGACTTGATGTCCCCGAGACTTCCCTGTAGAAAAATGAAAAAGAAAAAGAGATGATGATATGAGAAGCTAAAGGCAAAATCATACTCTTTAGTACAATCATCTTTAGTGTATGCAGAAATCTTCAGTTCACAATAGATAACAGGTCTCTCTTATCATCACCTCAAAAAGTTTCTTATGGTCACATAATCTGTCTAAAAGAAGCAAATTATTTGAACAGTCTGACAAATCTAATACATCACAAGGAAACCCAAATCCACAAACTAGCTTAGCAGCATATACCGCATGTTTTGAATTGCATTCGTTGGCTTTAAATAGTTATTGCCAAAATCTGATACATAAAACATGAAGCAGTGAATTGAAAAGCTAAGTGAGCACTTGTATATTTGTAAGCTGATATAACTAAAAGGATGCTGATCTTGTCAGGTTTTATCCCCGCATCGTGTAAGTTTGACTAGACAGTGAGGGCATCATCTCCCCGCCTGTGAATAATGAACCCCGAAATCAAGCCATTCCATGAAACTATATCATGTGCAGGCATAATGTTAAAGACTTTTTTAGCAGCATCCATATTCCAACACTTTGAGTACCCATCCTATCAGACCCTATAGTTCCACAAACACCAAGTATTGAAATTGATGCAATTTCATCAAGAACTGTGCTCCCTTCTACTTTACAACGGCAAAATAGTGATATTGCCTCATCCGGCAGGCCATTACGTGCATACCCACATATCATAGAAGTACAAATAATAGACCTATCCCACTCAAAAGGCCATCGTTTGAACATTTTTCCAGCAGCCACCATCCTCCCACAATGAGTGCACATATCAAGCAAAGCTGCTTCCACACAAGCATTGGCCAGGAGACCAAACTTGATAATAAACCTTTGCAACTGCTCACTAAGTTTCCCTTCCTCGAGCAACCCACAGGCCTTAGCAACAGTAGTTAGTTAAGGTGTATTCAGTCAACTCCAATCCCTCCTCCACCATACTAATAAATAAATCTAGCACTTCAAAAGCTTTGCCATTTTCACAAAGTCTTGCCAAAAGGGCATTGTGTGAAACACAATTCTTCTCTGGCATTATATGAAAAATCTCCATAGCCAGATCAATCAACCCAAACTCTGCATATGCTCTGATCATCTCTGTCCAAGTGATAACATCCCTCGTGGCCATCTTCTCAAACAAGGCCTCCACATCGACTCTAAAACCAATTCTAATGGCATGAGAATTTCTTTTCCTCTAATTAAACTACCAGTGTCAGTACAGGCAGCCAAAAGCACATAAATGGTCATATGATCGACTCTAAAACCATCCCGAAACTACAGTATTCCAGGAAGCACAATCTTCCCTCTCCCCGTCACCCTGAACCTTTTCGCCGAAGCCTATCCACAGAATTCCCCATTCACACTCCAACCAACCATTCATTTTAACAAGATAAGCTCGAACAAGAAAGACCCATCAATCAATTTTAAAGAACTTTACCTCCTGTTCATGATGTTGTTCAGAAAGCAAATACTGCTCAGCTAGCTGCTTCAACTTAACTTTTAACCTGAACCCAAAGAATTTCATAGACAACTAAATGCATCAGACAAGCAATTTCCTTAATACAAGAATCTAAAAATTCAAGCGCACAGAAACACAATAGCCGAATCAAATCGCCCCGCAACGAAGAGCAACAGACAATCATCAACAATCGCCCGAGCGGAAAGCGGTGACTTTGCGAAACGCAAAATTCCCGATCTCCACAGAAAAGAAGACTCAAATTTCAAACAGTAATTCTCTCCTACAACTGCTCAAACTCAAAACTAAGAACCACGCATCTAGCAGCCCACTTTTTCTCTGTCAAATACAACAAAGAAAGGATAGAGAAGATCCCTCACATCTTAATACATTTACCTCGTTATTTTGAAGTAGTAGGTACATATCTACTTAAGACGCACCTTTGATGTCGTACGCTGGGCAAAAAATACATGAACAAGACCCTTTGAAGTTTCTGATAAGAGCAACTCCTTAGATACTTTAGCCTCCTGCCATGACAATTTTCTTCGTCAGCAAATTCACAAATGAAACTAAGCTTGCTTCAAAACTATTCATGCCCGCTACTCCTCCTCCACACCACAGAACAGAACAAGTATGACAAACAAATTCGGGAGAAAAAAATCAGAATGGCACCTTTCAAGAATGGCACCTTCCGCATGGAGCTGGACCAAGGAAGACTTCAACCTCCGAACCCATCATGTCCCGTGGATGATCCTCACTTCAGTATGGTTTCACGGAGATGCGAGCAAGCTTCGCGAGATATGCCACAGTTCACTCAGGAATTGAAGCAAACACAGAGTCTGCACACAACGCGAAAGAACAATCACCCTCGCAGCTCGAAAAGAAAAGGAACAATATCCGGTGTCTTAGCTCAAGCCTCAAGCAAATATACATCTAAACTTGGAAACGAGGCGAGAAGCGAGCGCCATGATCGCCGAGCGAACCCAGTCCCCAAGCTGTCGACGATGGTCGGCCGCACGCGGCGGCAAGGGTTTCGGCGTCGGCGAGGCGGAGGCGAGGGGTGGCGAAGGCGACGGCGAGGCGGAGGCGAGTCGATCGGAGGGCGGCAGCGGACTCCACGAGAAGGCGCACTCGTCGGAGAAGAAGGCGGAGCCGACGAGGTTATGTTAGACTGTTCGTGTTTTTGGGGCTAAAGCCTAAAGCCTAAAGCGTTTGTGTTTTTGTGTTTTGGCGTGTTTGTACTTTAGAAAACTTGTTTCGGGTCGAACAATGTTCGAACCTGACCCAACCCGAAACACATTTTGTTTGCTTGTTTTTATATTTGTTACCCGAACACGACCCGAACACGAAACACGTTAATACATGTTTTGTGATCGGGTCGTGTTCGGGTCGGGTCGGGCCTTTTTGACACCCCTAGTAAGGGGTTCCCGTAATGAGCGCAAAATCCACCCTTCAAACACTTGGTGGGCACGAACTACAAAGTGCATAAGAGCAAGCGGGATCTCCGTTTGATGCTCAACTCTGCCACAGAACTACCGTTGATATGCTTGCGATCATAACCTTCATCCCTTCCAAATGCTAATTGAGCTCTCCAAGGTGATTCCCGTAAAACCAAATTACGAAGATAGAATTGGGGGGTAAAAATGAAATCAGACGTGGAATTTAATTCGAATTTGCCTTCTCCTTCTTGGATTTTAGGAGAAGAAAGACAACTTCAAGAGGTTTCTGTGAGATTCTCAAACGAAGAGGCCCAACGCCTTTACAGAAAGTTCGCTGAGAAAGAGTGTTTTGCTTACTTGTGCAAAATTATTTTCTCGATCTGGTCATATGTATTTTTGGCTTCTAAAGAAAAAAAGACTAATAAAACACCAATATATTTTGGTGCAATTTTCATTCCTATTGAAAAATGAGAGCAGCGGAATTTTTTCTTTTGATTTCATTATTGATGAACGTGAAAATTAAAAATGTTTTCGGTCATGCTAACCCGTACATACCAGTCTACGAATACAAGATGTGAATCTTGATATCTATTTACATTTATTTACCTCGCACATTACATTTTTCTTGGTGCACATCAATATTTGAAAGTTCCCATCATTGCTAATTAAGGTCGTCTCTTCCCGGTTTTGCCTCATCATTCCACAATGTCTCTTGAAGTATGGGATATGAGGGTCTGCCTATAGCTTCTCTTGTGGTCAAGCTGGGGCATTCTTTGCAAATTGCTCATTTTAGATCTATGAATGTTGCTGGAGTTGTTTTAGGAAAAAATGACATAAATAGTCTTTAAATTTTGACTCAATGTACAATATAATCTTTGAACTTTTAATTTGTTCTATATGGTCCTTGAACTTTCAATTTGTTCAATGTAATCTTTAGACTTTTGATACATGTTCAAGTGAATCCCTAAACTATATGAAATTATTTAATGTTATCATTTCATTAATTCATGTTCAATTTATCAGATCATGATTGTGGCGACGTTGTTGCAACGGTGGGTAGCTGGCTACAACAAGTCTCAATAGATTTAACTTTTGTCATAATCTAATATTGGATTTAGATACGCTCATCTAATCCTCTCATCTTTCTTTCGGCCTGTATATCGATTTAGTTCCTAGGTTATATCCTATGGCGATATCCCCCAAAGCTAATCTTCACACAATATTGTTGGTTTAACTCTTTGAAAAGGTTGGTAATGTTAATTCGGGCCGAAGGTATTTCCAATTTAGAAACCGGAGATCACCCATTCAATCCCATCACTTGCATGTTCATTGCTCTAGGTCTCATCGACTTGCACAGGTTAAGTGCTTTAATTTAATTGGTTTATGAGAATTGCAAAGTCTTCTATAAGCTTACACTCGTCAACCTCTGCACTCGTCTATAAATTGTAAAAAAATATTTTCTAATAAGTCATAAAAAATCATATGTGATCTCCCCCCCCCCCCGCCCACACACACACACACATATTTGTTGTCGTAAATCCATTAGCAAACTTTATCTTTATATGGTCTGTTTTTCTAAACCTTTTTTGCTTTAACCAATTAAAAGTTCATGATGATCAAAATAATTTATCGTAATATTTGTTATCTACACCACACATTTGTTATCTATACGTAGGGTATTGAATTCTAGATGTTTTTTTTTTAGTGAAAAAGTTTTCATTTCAGTGGAAAATTGAACATTCCTGTTATTTAACATGTTGGGCCCCGAAACTTTAGGAGTAGTACGACTTTTGCACTAAACTTTTAACGATTGCACGATACGTATCTAAACTTCAATTTTGTAACTGCCGTTAATACTTGGTTATATTTTTCATTAGCACGTGCAATGGAAAAAAGGAAATCTTTTACCCAAGATTTCCATGAAAGTCAAAAAAATGGAAAATGGAGAAAAATAAATAAATAAAAATATATGCATCAGAAAACACAACTCACTAAATAAAATCTGTCAATATTTGATGAATAAACTAATAGAACTAATAAAATATTTTAAGAAAAGGAAATGCGGTTAGGTATGAAATTTGGATACTCATTATGTGTTTTAAATAGATTTTTTGGGTCGGTGTGTTTTAAATAGTTAATTAATACAAAAATGATGCACCCAATAAAAATATTTAAAAATATCACATTGGATTACGGTTAAGTATTTCCTTTTATGAGTTGAGGACATAATTCCCTTTTATTATTATTTTTTGATGTATTTTTATGAATCAATTTTTCATAAATTAAATCGGCCCTTTAAATATACATGGTGAGTTAACAATTGCTGTCCATTGGATTTCTTTCCTTCTGACGATTAGGGCTTTTCCCTCTTTATTTAATTTGTGTTCATTCTTTTCTACGAATATTGCTTAATTTTACTAAAGTGACGATATTTATTAGATGTTAACAAATTTCTATTTATCTTTCCTATTATTAGTACTTTAGTTGACCTAGTTTTCTCCCATTATATATATATATATATATATATATATATATATATATATATATATATATATATATATATTCATTTTCTCACATAGGGTAAAAGAAAGATTTCCATCAAAAACTTAAATATATATATATATATATATATATATATATATATATTTATATCATCTCTTAAAAGTCATGGGCGTTTTATATGTTAACAGAAAAAAATAATGGAGAGTTAACGACTGTAGCAAATGAAAGTTCGAGAATATTATATGATAGTTGAAAATTCAAGAACATATGCATATTACCCTCAAATTCCATGAGTTATTTCGTAATTTGTTCTAAATTTTAATTAACATTTTTTCATAACATTTTTGTTATCTACACAATAATATCGGCCCTAACAATTTTGGGGTGGGGGAAGAATCTACCTAGCAATTTTAAGTAGGTATGGGGTATGCAACCGGACCGGGTATACTCGGGAACCGGACCAGCCCACCTAGAAAATAGGGTTGAGAATCGGTTCCCATTGTAACCAGTCTGGGAACCGGTTCCCAAAATTTGGAACCGGGTCCAATTGATTACCCACTTAGGAGCCGGTTCCCAAATCGGTTTTGAAATCGGTTTCGGAACTAATTTTGTAAGTATAGATCAAAAACCCAATTTTTTCTCCTTATTTCTATTATTACTCCCACAATCACACGGCAGTTTTCCTTTTGGCTCTCTCAAACACGCACGGTACTCCTCCTTCGTCATTCCTCTTCCTCATTTGCTTCCCTCCCTCATCAACTCCCTCTCGCACCATCCGACAAATGGATGGTGTTCCTCGCCACCAAATTCTTGTGTACCACATGGATTGGCTCACCTAATTTCTCTTTTGTAAAAGGATTTATGTTTGTATAAATGAGTAGCTTCATATAGTAGTTGCGGGAATAAGACTAATATTAGACCCATGTTTTCTGGTAAATTTTTGCCTTATGATTTTATTTATTATCATTAGCCATGTGAATCCTTAATTTTTTGTTTAGTCGAAAAGTTTATGTATTTATTTATTACAAGTGCTTAACGTTTCAATACAAATTAGGAGGATTATGTTATTTTCTCGCGTATTAATATAAAATTCACAGTCGTATAGGATATCTTGAGATTGCAAAACAAGTTGGGTGTTTGTTATTTCTTCTTCATTTGTATTAACAATGCCACTGCGCTTGGGTGACTTACTTTTTCCTTAATGGGTTTTCTTTCTTGGTGTTTTCGTGAGGAATGTTTTGCCCTTTTGAAACAGAAAATTGGTCGGTCTTTTGAAGTATCTCGTGTTTTATTCATGTTGTTTGGGAGTTGGTTGGAAACGAAAGGGATGAGGAAACAAGTTGATGGGTCTGAAACAATGCCCTGAACAAAGGGCTTGCAGTTGAATTGTCTGATCAAATGTCTCAACCACGGAGCATTCTGGTTTTTACAGCTCTTGTGGTATGCTAAATAGCGAATGCTAGGTTGCTAGATTTATTCCACGATCAAGGGTACAGAGGGGCCTTCCTATATGGTTGTCTCACTTAGAGACGAGAGTAGTGTGTCTTCCGTATTGCTTATTCATTTTTCTTTACAGATAAAAGTTGAAATCCATGTTGTTTTAGTTTTTTCAAATGCATGTATCTTTTGGTGCATTCCGGTTTTTTTACATCTCTTGTGGTATGCTAAACAGCGAATGCTAGTTTGCTAGATTTATTCCTCGATCAAGGATACAGAGGAGCCTTCCTATGTGGTTGTCTCACTTAGAGACGAGAGTAGTGTGTCTTCCATATTGCTTATTCATTTTTCTTTATGGATAAAAGTTGAAATCCATGTTGTTTTAGTTTTTTTCAGATGCATGTATCTTTTGGTGCATAGGGCTTCCAAGGGGGTAAAGAGGCTGTACGTCATGTCGATCCTCCTGCAAGCTTGACTAATCAACCAGCCAAGACCTCTAAGAGTAGTTCTAGCGCAAGTTCGGCATATGCTGGAGAGGTACTTAAGGTTAGAAGTTGTTGAGCAAGTTGGGTAATTTCTGGCAATGATAACAAAAATTATATAGCAGAGTTGAAGCTGTCAATGGATAGTCTTGCGAAGGAGAGGGATATCTACTTTGAAAAATTTGGAGATATTGAGATCTCAGGCTACTATCCTGAAATAGAATGCCTCCCTATACTGTTCCAATCAAGCATTTGTTCCAGGCATTCTTGCCCTTTGTTTCAGTCATACTTGTTTTGTTCATCTCTGTCGCTATCTAAATGTTGATTACTTATTAACTTCTTCTTTGGAAGATTGTGGGAGCAGTAAAGGTGATATATCCTACAGGAGATGATGATGCATCGGTTGTTGCAAAAGCTCAAGCCGATGGTGTCGCTACACCAGAAAGAAGCAGAGTTACTGAGTCCCATTGCCGAGGTTCCCAAAGAAAGAGCAAACTCAAATACTCAGGAAAGAAAAAGCATCATAAACCCGTAAGTTGATGTTGCTGCTACTCTTTTGTCTTCTCCTAGGCAGAGGATTTTAGACACTTCTGATGTGTGTTCTAGTGGTTCATCTCTCATGAATTACTGACTTCCCATCTCTGGATGCATTCCTTGTTTGTAAGCTTGAGACAGCTTCTGGTGTGCTCTCCATAAATAGATATTTTAGACAACTCTACCTGTGGAAAAGCCTAGGTAATTTTAAAGGGTTTTAACGGCAAAATAACGCTTCAAGTGCCATAACTTTGCTCAAAGGGACACTTAAGTGTCATAATTTACGAAAGATACACTTAAATGTCACATTCGAAGAAAAACGAATCACTTGAGTGCCACTCCAGCCAAAGTCTGGCCAAAATGCCGACGTGACATTTTTCCAGCGAAGCGCGCCCAAAACGATGCCGTTTTGTACATTAACGTGGCCAAATAATGCAAAAATGGCGTCGTTTTTTGCTGACGTGGTAAAAAAATAATAAAAAATTAATTAAATTTAACTTAGTTAAAATATTTAAAAATAATTTTTAAATTAAATTTAATTAATTTTTTATTATTTTTTACCACGTCAGAAAAACGACGCCATTTTTGCATTATTTGGCCACGTTAATGTACAAAAACGGCATCGTTGGGCGCTTCTTGCGTGGAAAATGCCACGTCGGCATTTTGGCCGATTTTCACTGGAGGCACTCAAGCTGATTCGTTTTCTTCGAATGTGACATTTTGGGTGTACATTTAATCGAAGTTATAAGACTTAAGTGTTCCTACAATCTGCAAATAAGCACTCTAAGTGGTTCGCACGTCGGGTTTTAACCATAGTCAACATGGCATTTCGTAGCCTATAAACAGTTGGAATTTTTGTTACTTCGCTCAATTAGCTAATTTGATCATGAAGTGCTTACAAATTTATACAATGACTTTATATCCTTCACGAGGTTCATGGCAGTTTGTGTTATGTCTTAACACATTGATGGTGGCTAGGGGTGTCAAAAAAACCCGACCCGACCCGACTCAAACACGGCCCGAACACGAAACAAATTGAATACGTGTTTCAGGTCTTAAAATTGTTCGAGTAACAGATATAAAACAAGTAAAGAAATATGTTTCGGGTCGGGTCAGGTTCGAACATTGTTCGACCCGAAACACGTTAGTTCCAAATTCCAAACAAGTTAACTAACCCAAACACGTTCTGATCTTTACCCCCAAACAAGTTCCATTTCCGATCGACGCGCCTCTGCCTCACCATCGCCGTCGCCACCCCTCGTCTCAACGCCGGAACCCTAGCCGCCGCCGGATCAGTCGATCGTCGCCGTCCGTCACCGAAAACCCCTCCCCTTCCCTTCCCATGTTAAGGGTCGAGCTGAAATTTTGACGTTTAGGGTTCGAGTTCTGTGGGAGATTGGACAAGTGAGGCTGCTCGCGAAGGAGGACTCCGAGGCGAGGACGATGCTCGCGACAACCTCGGCATTGGCAATGACATGTGAGTTCTTGGGATTTTCGGAGTGGGTTTGGATAGTTTTTCTCTGATTCCTTGATGAGCGTGCGTCAAGTGTTTGATCAGGTGCCTGATAGAGAGATGTGGTTGTATCTTGGACCGTGTTGGCGTTTAGTTCTGATTTTTCACTTGCTTGAAACGAATGAAGGGAGGGTCAAGACGAGTTTTTCGATATGTCCTCCTTTTTGCCTTCTGGGTTCTTGACTTGATATGTATAATCCTTGGTCTCGGCCAATCTTCGCGAATGGTTCTACTTGTGGGGAGCTACGAATTATGGCTCATATTCCCTTTTGAGGATTTTGTGTGTCTGGCCCATACGGCAGTGATGGCCGCAGAGAGGTCGATAGAAGTTGGGGAGAGCTGAAGTTAATGCCTTTTTTCGCCTCTTGCATGTGTCTTGTTGTGTCCATCTTGTTCCCTTCTTCTGAAAAATTTCTCTGCTTCATTTTTCGCGCTTCCAGTTCAGCCTCTGCTTTTTGGCAAAGTTCTCACCTTGACGATCTAGATGTGTTTTGGTTTCACATCTCAATCTTTCTTTGTGCTCTGTTTCTAGCGTCGCCATCTAATATTTCTTCTTACCTCGACTACCCATGATGTTGTCTGCCATGTGCTTTTGAATTTGATCTATTTCCGTATGCACGTTCTGGCTCTAGTTGAAGAACAAAACATTCCAGAGGCAAAAATGCAAGAGAAAATAAAGGTGAAAAAAAAAAAAAAAAAAAAAGCAAGAAACCCAACAACCCGACCCGACCCGAAACACATTAGATGGTCTAATGTGTTTCGGGTCAGTTCGGGTCAGGTCATAGTATGCGACTGATTGTGTTTCGGGTCGAGTCGGGTAACAACAAAACCCAACCCAACCCGACCCATTGACACCCCTAATGGTGGCATCTTTGGCCATATTCCATAGGAAAGACTGGGATGTTGATGCCACATTTCATGTATATTGTTTGGTTGATTTTGTTTAAGACAAGTTAATACCTTCATAATTTAGGAGTGTTTGATAATGTGTCGTCTGTTCTGGTTGGTGCATTTTTATGAGTCCAATGGATGTGTAAACCGAATGGATTTTTTCAATTTGCTAGTCAAGAGTTCTGAAACTGGGTTTGTTCAATTTCAATCTTCTTCTTGCGCATATTATCGATAGGTGTCAATCAAACTTGTGTTTGCCTAAAAATACCCTTTTTACATATTGATTCACTATGCTGTCATCTTTACAACTTTGAGTTCCTTTTACTGTGCACGTTTCTTTAGGGGTGACATCCACTAACATATGAAAAATAGTTAAAATTTTATAAAGATCTCAATATGGATAAATCGACACTTTTTAGTGTCTATATACATTCAATGCTCAGTGATTCCATAGCACTATATACACTTTTCATTTGAACGTATAAAATGTCAAATCCAACCAAAAATACTAAAAAAAGAAAAACTCGAGAACAGCAAAAAACTTCATCAAAAAATCATGGTCGACCATAGCTGATCTATGAGGACTACCCGAGCTCCTATCACTTCTAACTTCATCGAGACACCAATAGTGGTCCCGAAATAATAGGAAAGAATGAAATTACCTAGACATTGAAATTTTAAAAAAAGTAAAAGAACAGTGAAGCTAACTAGTTATCTACCAGGGTGAATGTAGAGAAATATCATGAATTACTTCTTCGTGAAATAGGAGGAAGATCACAGCCATCCTTTCCATTGCCTTGTTGGTCTTCAACTTTCTTGAGGCAAAACCAAAGGCTGCCATCCACCCTGAAGCACCAAAGCTGAATGACAACATCCTTCATGAGTCCATTCCGCGCGAAAGGATGCGCGACCCCATTCCACCTCTCCGTCAACATGTAAGAAAAAATTTTGCCCTTGTAATCCCATCTCTTGAGTTGCAACCCATGAGAAACTTCGAGGCACGGCTCAATGAGGGAAACCTTAATGCCCTCCTTCCCATCTAGGATTCGGATCTCTTCTTCACTCAGGAAACCTTGCCTTATCTGCTTGTTGGGTATAGAGAGCCTACTTTGGCCTCGGCTCATGTCCGTGGCGGTAAGAGTCTTCTCCACCACGAGCGTCATATCCCGACCTTGCATCTCCTGAATTTTGTCCATGTACTTCGTCGGCAATTTGCTTGGTCCGATTAGAGCTGCGAGTCCCGTCTTGGGAGTTTTCTTGGGTTTCTTGGAAACTCTTCCCCATTCTTGGGTTTCGGAGGAATCAAATGTACGCGACCACCTCTTCTTGTGGTTCTCAGCGACAGCTCTCGAAGGCTCTTGCTTGTTGTTTTGGACAACGACAAATAGATAAATCAGCATCCGCAGTGAAGGTAAACTTTGAAAAAGCATTGCTTATAGCATTGACGTCGCATTGCATGGAAGCACTTTCGTGCTTGTTTTTCTCCAAGGGAGCAAAGGAATCTTTCTCTCGAGTTAAAAGCATAAACTCGACGATATCCCCAACCGCATATGGCTTCACACTCTCGATGTGGACAGTATATAATTCCTTTTGGGATATCATTGCAAAACATAAGGGGCATCTCTTGAAGCATTCAACTTTATGGTTGTTCTTGCCCATTAGCAAGTACTGTAAAATACATGGGAAACAAAAAATGTGCCCACATGAAGTTATTTGTGGACACAGTGGATAGTCCAAGCAAATTGGACACTGCACCACTGAAGGGGTTGAGTACCTAACGCAAATAATGTCCTCCCACCGTAACATTTTATTGGGATTCATCAAATCAGGTTCATAGTCTGCAGAATCAAGAACAACAAACTTGTAGTTTGCCTGAAGGAACAAATCTTTATTATATGGCTTTATCTTTTGTTGCCTTCTTGGTGGAGGAGGAGGCTGCCTGGATTGAGAGCGAGAAATGAGGTCATAATGGAAGTTCAACAGGTGATTCCCATTCACAACTTGTGCTCTTCTTCCTGCCGATTGCATAGGGCTTCCAAGTGAATCTGTAGACCCAGTAGCTCGCTGACTTCGAGCAGCATTGGTTGCTAATGCCTTACATTTTGCCGGAGAAGATCCACATTTTTGACCATTTGGACTTCCTGATACACTCACCAGGTGAGGCAGCAATGATGTATGTCACTTTTAACTGATGCTTTCTGGCATATCAACTCTCACAATATCCTCATCCAATCTAACCTATCCAAACCCATTAAGTGAAGCGCAGGAACTTCCTTATTACTAGTGAAATTACCAATTTTAAGCATACCTTTTGGGAAGATCCGTTAGAACTCTCTGCAACAGCAGCCAACGTTCTTGCACTGCATCAAATTTCATCCCGATGAGTCAGACAGCATATCCTACCTACTAACCATAAGTGAAAATGTACAGGATCACGATACTACCAGCAAAGACTCGAAACAACACGATAGAAACATGACAACGATTCAAGACAAAGGGATGAATCCAGCACAGCCACATTGTACAAACTCCCGTCACATATATTAAATTATCGCATTAGGTGGAACTAAAAGTTACACCCCAGCCCAGTGGATCAACCTCCAGTCCTCTTCTCAGGTTCTTGAATAGCACAAATCAGTACTCAGCAACTATCTAAGAAACAAGAAAGCACTCCGCCATCTACACAGCGTTCAGCCAACAGAACACAAGACACCACAACCCAGATTATCCCAATCCCCCGGCCCAACCACCAACCAGACACCTATCGCGCCCCGATCACGCTCCATACCACGCAATCCCGAACCTAACGGAATCCGCACCGCCGCAAAACGAAAAAAACCACCCCCGCGAGCTCCGGCACGTACCTGGAACTTCGCCGGAGACGGGAGCCGGGGCCTGAGGGGCCGGCGGGAGGGGGCTGTGAGCAGGGCGGCGGTCGCCATCGTCGGGGCTAGGGTTTGGGGGGAGAGCTCGAGAGGAGGAGGGAGGCGATGCGAGTCCTTGGGTCTCGGCGGGCAAGATGGACATGAAAATCTTCAGGAATTCCGGTGGAGAGGAAAAAAGAGGGTTCGAATAATGGGCCGCTGTAATTACGCCGGCGCCCCTGCTTCGTGGGCTTATTTACGGAAAATGCCCCCACTGCTGCGCCGCGATTCGCCTGCATGGAAGCCGCTGGAGTTTGGAGGGATAATGACGTAAGTAGCCCTTAAATTTTAGCTTAAACATGCAATTTGGTATCTTAATTTTTAATTTAATCAATATGACTTCTTATCTTTTGATAAATATTTTAACCAATTCTAAACTATATAAAAATATTCACTCTTATTCTTTCGTTAATTTAAACTCAACAACAACATTAAATATTTGCATATAATCTAAGTTCTAGTTTGAATAAGTACAAAAAATTCAAGGACTATATTGAACAAATTAAAAATTCAGAGAAAATATTTACCAAAAAAAAAATTCAGAGAAAAAATTGCACATTAAGTTACAATTCAGAGATCATATTGCACATCTGATCAAAGTTCAATATCCATATATCATTTTCCCAAGTTTAAAGCACATTTCTCGGTTGGATTTTATTACCTAATTACTTGGGAATACATAACGAATAACTAATTAAGAAAGCTATAATGAATTCCAATGCAACAATTGTCTTTCAAATATGGATTATTTCTCAATTAGAATGCTTCGCCAGTGGACTATCGTGGACATAATATTTTTATTAATATAAAAGTAAATTTAGACAGTTGAATTCCAAGAGAGAAAGACAAGAAGAAGACAAGTTGGATTTGGATTTATGCTATTCCACAGAAGTTTCAGACGGGGCGGCACAGAGGCATGAATATGCTCAGGGATATACACCACCCTGACTGCAGAATTCTCTGCCTGTGCCAACTTACAGACGCTCCAGTTCATCATTTTACAATGGAACTACAACTACAGCTACAACAAGACTCATAATACACTGCGTGCCGAGCTCGGAGGACGGACTTAGTTAATAATCCCGCATGGCATGGAATGCCTTCTCTGTACCGAAATGCCGTGTATCTCCAATGCCTTCACGCGTCAAAGACCTCTTGGTGCAGATCGAACTGAACAATGAAAGTACGGATTTCCATAGGAGCGATCTCCACTACCAATTCGGTGGGATCGATGGGCCCTCCCCTCAAAATAGTGCCCTCGTCACCTTTGGAGCCTTCCACCTCCCAAACAAGCCTCTTTCTCTCCATTTCCGCCCTTTCTTGATTAGCAAAGAGGCTCATCTCTGTCACTTTGCCGATCTGAAGTTGATGAGGAGGCAAAAAAGTCAGTTGAACGTGTTTGTCGATGTTAGTAGGTCAATCCTCATAAAAATGGACAGACCAGTCAGTTGACTTTACCTACTTTCCAGGGAATAGACTTTTCAGTTCTACATCGGACATTACTGAAAGATCCTTGTCCTCTCCAATCTTCATACAGGTCCAACAAGGCAAAAGAGAGAAGATTACAGCATAAGAATTTTAATATGGACCACATAATGCGAAGTAAACAGGATGCAGTCAATTAAGCATTGAATCCGACGAAAAGTTTCTTTCTAATACTTGATATGAGCAACAGAAAGAGACTACCTCATACAAATGTGCTAACAGAAGGAGAACTTTTCCGTCGTTAAGTTCCTGCATGGTTCGTGCAACACAAATAGATATCAAGTATTGGCTAGCAAAAGGAGGACCAAATAGATATCAAGTAACATCAAGACGATCACATGGCTATGATGCCCGTTTTATGCAGAATCAAATCTCCAGAATAAGCTGTACCATTTATTTCTTCCTTGATGGAACAATGAGAGACATGATGAGGGAAACTAGGATTACAGTTTTGACAAGATTTACCAATTACCTGGAGAGTTATTAAAGCAACATTTTCAGGCAAACTGTAGGAGGAATCTATCTCAGAGAAGGTAGTCATGCGAGAATTCCTCCAGTTGTCTCCATCCTGAAAGGGGAGATATTATCATTCAAAATAGAATTGCTCTCTGTTTCAAGTGATGGAGAAGATAGGCTTCAGTTTTTGTTTTAACATACCTGTTCGGCAAATGCTAAGAGAAGTGGAGAATATATCTCCTGGCCAAATGATCGACGCCACTTAGCTCCCTCTCCTAACGGATCAAATCTAAAATAGTACTTTCCTTGAATCTGCAACAATTTATATCTTCAATAAGAGCCAAATTGAGAGATGCTTCATACTAAATGCATCTCTCACGATAGGAAGAACACTGGAGGAGAATTTAGAAAAACCATAATAACACTTTTCAGGAAGTTATTTCTGACAATATGTGCTTACAATCAGCCCCTTGCAATCCTTAAGGGCACAGACTGCTTCATTCAGAGCTTCTGCCACTCCTCTGAATCGTCGTGGAGCAGTCTCCTACATAGAGATTTAAGGTTACACTGTCAGTTTGAGGCTTCTGATAACCTATATCTGATAACTTCCAAGATAATTATGTAGCTCCCAGAATCAGGCACATCCATGATTTACCTATGAAGCATTAGCTCAATTTGTCCATCAACTAAGCTTGATCCTCCCACGGATCGATCAACCAAAACAGAGAATTCTTTCTCATTATCTTTAAAGAAAATTCCAAGATTTATCTGAAAAATGAAAAATTTACATATCAATCGAGAGGGATATATAGTTAAGGCACTGGCCATACTAAGGTAAACCTCAAAGCACAGTCCCATGGAAACCTAAGCAGTATCAAAAGTCTAAGAACATGCCAAACAAATATGGATAAGATTAAATTATCACACGCAAGATTGCAAGCTAAATGTGAGAAGTAAATTAGGGAATAAAAGGAACGTGGAAATCTTGGAGTGGGAACATCTAAACACTCAGCAAGCATGCTTCCACATTGTTTGAAAAAAATAAAAGAAGAGTAGAGTATGTTATTCATATCAACTAAGCTAATGCACACTGTGGTCGATGCCAAAATATTCACATCATTGTAGGTCTCCAAAATCTGGAGGGGCCAGCGGCTGGTTGGTTCACTTTCAGATCCCAGTCTGTTCTATAGTCACGAATCTGCGATAAAGATAATCACAGTTTCTTAATATCCAGACAAAAGAAAATTTTCATAAGACACCAGCCTCGAGAAACATCAATTGAAAATAAACAACTGCTCAAGGCGACAAAACTAGCAACAATTTCGGCTATCCAGATAAACCAAGTGCCGTCTACCCTAAAAAAATTCGAACTTATTATTGTCACCATACCCTCTCAATGAAATCACGGCCATTGGAATCTGTGTAGAATGTCTTATTTGTCTTCATGGAAGTTGAAATCTGGGCAACAACTTCTTTTCCAATCCCATCATCGGTTGGAATTGGTCCAACCTGATAAGAAGATAAACACAATGTATTTGACAAATCTCATCATCAGGAGTTTTTCTCATATTACCACAGTGAAGAAACAGCAATGGAGAAACCTACTATGAACTCAACTTCGACATGTTCCTTTGCCTTGCTCAGACGGGTGATCTGCATGCAACGTAAAAACACATTCGCAATAAAAAGCATCAGAGTAATTTAGAAAATACAGGATATTGTCTTTAATCTTTCTTGGAGCAATAATTGGGAAATCTCAAACTCATTTTCTGTTCAATAGCTTGCAACAGAGAGAGAGAGAGAGAGAGAGAGAGGATGAACCCATATAAATTTTTCGTAAGATGGTCATTTTTCTTCCTGAACAAAAATTTGTAAAATGGGAACACTAAACCCAAATGTAAGAGAGCATATAAAGTGTCTTTTATATAAGATCTTCTATTTAATTCTGGATCTAAGGAAACTAATTATCCCAGAGGCTACCACCATTGAGATTTAGATGTCATGAATGACTGAATGAAACTAATGGTCCCACCACCTATCCACTGTGGTTATATTTATACTGGACCTAATATATGAGACAAGAAAAGGCTCACATTCCTGATTATTGGGAACTAGCATTAACCTCGCTTCAAACTTATAATTCGAAAGAAAATTTCTTATTATTGCTGCAATTTTCTACTAAATCAATTCTCATAACCTCAAATGCATTGAGTGCACGCAGAGAGAGAGAGAGAGAGAGAGAGAGAGAGAGAGAGAGAGAGAGAGGGAGAAGCTGAATATTAACTGAAAAAAATGAATCTACAACACAGTCACGCTTTTTTTGCCATCATCAGAATTTTACAGGTACCACGGCACTGAACCTTCTGAATAAAATACCCCATTATCGCCAAGTGATGAAGAGATGAACAGACGAAGAGATGATGATCGTGGGTTTTCACAGAGAGAGAGAGAGAGAGCGCGACGAAGAAGGGGTGAGAGGGAGGGGAAGAAGAAAGCTAGTGCGAATCCAAATTAGGAAATATTGGGAATTACTTGAAGAAATGAGAATTCTGAGCGGATCATAAGTGAGATGCGGGAGTTTCAGAATAGGAAATATTAGGGCTTTGTGACCGTTGAGTGCTTACTCGGACGAGTGATTCTGAAAAATAAATTGTTGTCAATCTCCGAATTAGCCACGAATTGTTGTCTGCCCCCGAATTTTTCACCAAAAAATTGTACTTTGATTTTAATTGCACGTGTAATACAATTCTCTGGATTTTAATTACACGTGTACCTGAAAACAGAGCACGATTTTGCGAGGAGCCGAGAGCTAATGAAAGATTATCACTGATTTCTCTCAGTCACAGGTCTTCTCCGTCGTTCTCAATCGCCAGAAATCTGCCGTGGCTGTCGATCTCCATCGCTCCCACCACGGCGCCAAAACTCCTCTTTTCTGCCCTGTTTTCTGGCCGGGAAGTTTGAAGTAGTTGGTTCTCATTCGAAACTCCTTTGCAGGCGCCGATTTTCATTGCCAAAACGTCTAGGACCTCAATTCTCCGATCTGCACACGGGCCGAGGCTAGAAATCCAATTCACCAAGGTGAAATCCATTCGCTCTGTTTCTGCCGCCTACGAATGACACAGAGGCCTTGAGCTCTATTTGATGTTCGTGAGAAAAGAGGTTGTGACTGAAGCTTTGGTCTTCCAGTCTTCTGATCCATCTCCACTTGAAGACCAAGCTCTGCAATCTCCGGTGTATTAACAGTTCCCCAGAGCTCCAATTCAGCAACTCCTTGTTGGTTTTCAGTATTTCCCTCGAACAAGTTTCTGAGTGTCCAAATACCCCATTCTCTCACGAACGGGTTATCTTCATCCGCAATGCACTGCTGCATAAGCAGAGTAACCCCATCCATGCATCTGAACTCATCTTGCATGCTCCTCCTCCGGTACAAACAGTTGCCTATGACTGCAACAATGTCTCTGCGAAACCCCTTGTAAGGGTACTGTTTCAGTTGTTTAGAATCTGCACTGCCTTGTGTTCTGACCCTGATTAATGGCTTTTCTGAAAATTGCAAGAGGCTCAAGTTCATGGAGCAAATGCAGAAGCGAATCCAAAAGACCCGAGGAGAGAAGTGCACCTGTTGCATCTTGTGTATTTCCCATGGATCCTCATCCACCATACTGTGCACAAATTTTCTCTCAGCGTGGTGAGTGTGTAACCAAGGACATTGATACGAGAAGACCCTACAAGAAGACTTAACTTGCCCTCCCCTGGAAAAATCAACAAGCCCGCTAGCTTTTCTGAATAATCCAAGAATGTATAATGTAAACTCGTTAGAGATTATTTTTAAATCAGTACTGTGTAGCTACGGGCCAAGCTTTGAATCACAACAAATCAGGGATTATTTTTAGTCGGCGTTGCCCTATGAGTCTGCAGGAAAATATGTCTCTAGAACTTAGAATTCCTGTGATTCAAAGGGCTGGTAACTATTTGGGTATCCCCTCGGACTGGGGTCGCTCCAAAAAGGACATGTTTTCGTGGATACTAGCACATGTTCAATCAAAATTAGAAGGATAGAAGGAAAAGCTCATCTCCAAGGGAGGTAAGGAAACCCTTATCAAGCCTGTCATTCAGGCGATCCTGCAATATGCTATGTCGGTTTTCATATTACCCTTATCGTTGTGTAAAACTATAGAGAAGAACATTGCAAGGTTTTGGTGGAAAAATGATATGCATAGGGCAGGCATTCATTGGAAGAAATGGGATACACTTAAAAGCAGTAAGGATCAAGGCAGGCTTGGCTTTCGGGATCTCATTTAATTTTAATAAAGCCATGCTCAGCAAGCAAGCATGGCGTTTACTCCAACAACCTCAGGCTTTATGGGTTCAACTATTAAAAGGTCTGTATTTTCACAACACATAATTTAAATCAGCAACCAAAGGCAGTCATCCATCATGGGTTTGGCAGAGTATTCTTACAAGTCGGGATGCTATCCTACCATATACTAGATGGTCAGTAGGCAATGGGAGGCAAATCCGTATCCGTGAGGATCCGTGGTTAAAAAGTGGAACTCTGTTTGGTCCTGCCAACAGAGAGGACCCGAAATTAGTGGCTAACCTAATAGATGCTACTCACAATACCTGGAATGTACCCTGTGTATCGCATTCTAGATGTGCCGATTGTTCAAGAAATTCGACCATACCGGTTCGACCTCTCTATGTAGAAGATAAACTTGTCTGGCCAGCTACAAAGGATGGCACACACATAGTCAAGAGCAACTATCGCATTTTAACAGACATGTCTTGCCACAACAACAACCAGACACCATCTACCTCTCATCAGACACCTAGCACTCTCTGGCGCAAAATTTGGTCGATGAGAATTGCCCCCAAAGTCAGAACTTTTCTTTGGTCACTTTGTCAAAATGCAGTAGCATCCCGAGAAAACCTATTCCGTCGACGCATTACTTCTGATCCCTACTGTCAACTATGCAACTAGCAATACCCAGAAAAGAGTAGAACATCTAATCCTACTATGCTCTTGGACTTGGCCTATTTGGACTCATCCAGAAATCAACATTGATATTGTGACATCCCGATTTTTCCGATTCTATTTTCAATAAATTGAGACGGGCATTTCGTTGGCACGCATATGGTTCTTTTCCTTGAGTCGGCCACTCATGTGAAAACTAGCCTATCGGGTGAAAGCTGTTAAGAGTTTCTAATGCATCGGCTCGAGAATTTGACCAGGGAAGCGACCTTTCGGACCGAGCTAGTCTGCAGGGTCATTACGGACAATTAAAATCGATTAAAGATCGGAGATAGGTCGACTCGACGAAGCATGCGATCGGGTGTGGGTGATTCCACCGGATCGCACAATTCATGTCGATCGGCACTGGACCGAGCTTTTCTATCGATTAGATGCCTGTGTTTGTATTTGGCAGAGACCCCCGACAACCAATAGAAAGTCGCAATGTTTTAAAGATGCGTTGTGGCTTGAGATGATCAACCACAAATCAAATGCATAAAAATCTCTAAAAAAAGGCTACCCGTGCAGGTAGGTTGGGGCCCAGTATCGTCAAAGTGAAATTAAGGGGTGAATTGAGATCAATTCATAAATTAGAAGTCGGGTGTGTCACAAATCAATTTAGGATCATTAATTCATCTTCGGAAGATTTTAAATGCAGTGACCGAGGTTTTCGGCAAATTAATCAGGTATGGCTAATTTTGCTCGAGAAATTAGTAGGCACTTTGGTAGTCGTCTTTTGGGGACTTAAGTTGATTCATAGCCAGTGAAGATGTGAATTGAAGTGTGGTGACATTGAATTTATTTTATGGACTTGATTTGGTTGGTGGAAGAGAATTGATGAGAATTGAAGAAAGTGAATGTATAAGAATTCCGTGACGGAAAATGGAATTGAGCGTTGGAATAAGGTTGTGGGAGTTTTGAGTGAGTGGAGTATGACATCATGGATGATGTCGTGGTGAAGCCATTTTGTGGGATTAAAGAAAAGAAAAAGAAAAGGGAATGGCCCCATCTCTCTCTCTCCTCCTTCTCTCTCCTCCCTCTCTTCTCCCTTCTCTCCCGTGCGACTCCTCCATCTTCTTCTTCTTGCTGCTCGACGGAACCGAGCAGACCAGCGGAGCCGAAGAAGTCGCACGCCTCCGCCGTTCGCCGTCGCCGCCCGTCCGCACCCTAGCTGCTCCGCCCCTCCACCCGCTCGCCGTCGCTTAGCCCGTGCCACCGTCGCCCTCTCTTCTCCATCTCCGCTGCAGCTCGGCGCACCCAGCAGATCTGAGAAGGCGTCGAAGCTGGCTGTAGCCCAGCCGGACCGCCGCCGCGCACCGCAGCCGAAGTCGCCGTCGCCGCTCGTCGCAGCTCCGCCCGTCTCCGCCTCTTGCCGCCGTCGTCCCTGCTTTAGCCAAGTTCCAGCAGCCATTTCAGATCTGGTGGAGCTCCGCCGGAGCCGTCCAGCCCACCTCCGGCCACCGTGAGGCCCCGCCGTTGGCCGTGCAGCACCGCCGCAGCTCCTCCGCCCGTTTCCGACCTAAGCCGGCGCCGGATCTGCTCCCTCTCGGCCCCAAGCAGAATCTGGAAAAATGGGTATGGCAGCGGGTGTTTGGCCCGTTTTGGCCGCCTTCCTGAGCCCGGATGCTCGGCCCGCTTTGAGGAAAGTCGATCATCGCGTCGCCCTTGTCGTTATGGTCCGCTCGGCTCGCTAATCCGGTGAGTTTAACTCACTAAATCTTGATTAGACGGTTAATGATGCCCTAAGTGTGCTTAGTCTAAGTTAATTAAGTTTAGGTGATTAGATTAGTTTATTTGGTTGAGGATTAGATTAGGATGTTTAATTAAGTTAAAGTGTGTTTAGTTTAAAGTTAAGTATGTTTATTTTAATATAAAGCTTTGATGTGACATAATGGGGTTTTATTTTTGAATTATTTAATGATTTCGAATTCTGGAATTTATAATATTATATTATATTCCGAATATTAAAATATTATTATTTAAAAAAAAAAAGGAAATTTTATTTTTAACCCCGATTGCTTAATTTCGTCTTAGATCATTCTCTTGTGTAGTCGGATTTTGAAATTGATGATTGGATATTATAAATTGAGTGTGGATCGTGAAAGACATGGATATTATTATTTAATTAATTTTCGGAATAAATTTAATTATTTAATAAATTCTGAAAATTATTTTGAACCGTATTCTCCCATAATTTCGTGCTTGATCGGCCGCTTTGTGTATTTAGAATTTGAATTTGATGATTGATTGTGGCGAATTGAGTGTTGATTGTGATAAATATGGATTCTTTATAAAATCCTAAGTGTAGAAATTGATGAGGGATAGGCTGTGATTGACCACCTATTAGAGGTCGTGCCCAGTGAGGCCGTGATTGACCACCTATTAGAGGTCGTGCCCAGTGAGGCCGTGATGAACCACCTATGAGAGGTCGTGCCCAGTGAGGCCGTGATGAACCACCTATGAGAGGTCGTGCCCAGTGAGGCCGTGATGAACCACCTATTAGAGGTCGTGCCCAGTGGGGCCATGATATGCCACCTATTAGAGGTTGCGTCCAGTGGGGTCGTAATATGCCACCTGATAGAGGTCGCACCCAATGGGGCCGTGATTTGCCACCTGATAAAGGTCGCGCCCAATGGGGCCGTGAATTGCCACCTGATAAAGGTCACGCCGAGTGGGGCTGTGATGCCACTAATTCTAATTTTGCCGAGTGGGCCGTGATTGTGAGCAATGATTGATTTGTTGGAATGACATGTAATCGGCCGAGTCGATTGATCGCTGAGACGATCCAAGTGGTTGAATTGTTTTGATAATGTGATTGAGCCATGGTTGTTTGGTTATCATAATTGTACGTGGTTAAATTATATAAATTGCGCTAACCTGCGAGATGAAGGCGAGGCGAGGTAAGTCTTGTGTGATGTGGCTAGGCCACCCGGGTGTATTTTTCTTTCTAATAGGGGTTTAGGGGTTGAACTGCTTGAGACATCGTCTCATCCGGTTGTGGGATTAAAATTTTCCCAGGTGGACGGAATGCTAGATAGCTTTGGTTGGCCTTGAGGAGTTGCGGTGAAGTCATAAGGGTCGGAGCGTGTCCCGCTAGTTGGTTGTAGGATAGTTCCTTTTGTCGAAATGGTCTACATTTTGTAGAAAGTCCGGTGTTGTATTAAACCCTTTGTGTTTGTAAATTGAGTGTTTGGTATTGTGATTGATTGCTCGCTTTTCTATCACAAGTTAAATGTTGTCGGGATTTGTTTCGCTTCCGCATGCGTAAATAAATGAATGGGTCGGCGACATATCCAGGATGTCGCATTTTTGATCGACCGTAGTGGGATGTGCGCGCGCTCGGGGTTCGGGGCGTGACAGATATTCAGCCTCAGCACACCATCGACTCGACGCTTGGCTTGCTACAAAATCGGTATCAACAGCAAACGCACCATCGTTAGAACTTCTTGCTAATGTCTGCAAGCAAATCTGGAAAATGAGGAACGGCTACCTCTTCCACAATCAACGGCTAAATCCCTCAATTGTAGTTGAAACAGCCTTGACGGAGACTCGACTTCACCAGATCACCTCCCCTTCCTCTGCGAGGAAAGCTGCGTTCAACCTGAATCCGGACCACCTCTGGAGACCGCCTGATCTGGGTACATTAAAATGCATCGTTGATGCCTCATATCAACCAGAAAGCACAGAAGGGGTGATGGCTGCGATTTTTCGAGATCATCAAGGCTGACTCACCGAGATCTACACCAAACGATTTCCCGTCGCTTTGCCGTTTCGCTCGCGGAGTTCGAAGCTCTCTCCTTCGCGATCCAGCACTTGATAACATAGGGTTTGCAGCACGCTAGGGTTGTGCTTGAATCGGACTGTAGATCAGTGGTCGACGCCGTCACAGGAAGGAGATCGGCGCCATGGGAGCTTCGTCCCGCTTGCTATGGAGGCCGCCAACCGCTGCCGCCATTGTTCCCTAACCTCATGATTCAATGGTGTCCCCGGGAAGCCAATGGAGTTGCAGACTGGGCCGCAAAGGCCCAGCGAGATGCAACTTGGGCCCACAATTGGAATATATTCCCTCCTCTTATTTTGATGAATCTGATATATGTATATGCCCTTGCGGCTGGCTGTAAAATGATGTTACTATGAATATATGGTTTCCTTTGACCAAAAAAAAAAAAACTCGTTAGACATAGTGATGACATTTATTCTCCTACAGGATGCTAATGAGAAACGCTTGATCGGGTGAAAACTCATCACAGTCCAATTGTACATCTTTGCTGTCATCAGCAGGAGCAACAACTAGTTTGGCAAATAAAGTAGGTAAATGTGCTTCTTCTAATCACAGTCCAATTGTACATCTTTGCTGTCATCAGCAAGAGCAACAGCTAGTTTGGCAAATAAAGTAGGTAAATGTGCTTCTTCTAAGCAGATGACTGAGAGAAGCAATTTAAATCATTCTTCTCAAAATCCAACTGTCAAACAAGAGAATATGACATTATGTGATGAAGACAAGAATGCAATTAGGTTCAATCAAAGTGGGAGGAAAAGAACTTGAGAAAGTGGCCTAAAGAGAAGCAAGCGAAAATGGAACGTACCTATTGAAGCAGTCCGAGCAATTTCTGACACCAAAGACAAACCAGGATCTCCACACAGCTCTACCACGTGTTCAGGGTTCCCATCTTGACAAGTATTTAGTATCGTACACAAAGGATCGACTATGTCTTGGCTCCAAATTATTGCAGGCGTGAGAAATTCATTCGGAAAGAATTGAACCCAATTAGTTTGTTCTGCAATCTAAGGCAGGGTTGTGCATTGGAGCCCTCAAGATGGTCAAAGTGATTCCAACTCCATTCTTCTCGATGAAAGTATCCTGATTTACAACTTCTCCAAGCACATAGTTTCCTCAGAAGCTTCAGTGATGGTATTAGAATCTCAGGATTATAATATTTTAAGTGTCCTTGAATTAGATCAAGTATCAAAGCAAGGACACTCCTTGAAGCAGATCCGCACGCCCATCGCATTTCTTTATATTTTCGCAAGAAACTTCTAAGGCATCCGCTAGACTTGTGGTTTTAGAATAAGCAAACAACAGGTCGAGGATATCTTCCGGCAAAGAGGACCCCACATTCTTGTCCATTGAAGATTAATTATTCTTTTGGCTGCACACACGAAAGCACCTAATCAATAATGCGGCGTTTTTATCGTACAAGGAACTATCAAAGTCTAACTTCCACAGGGGAGTCAAGGTCCTCAAGCTGAAAACTTGTCCACAAAGCATGCCCCAACAAGGAAAAAGGCAACATATCGATTCATCAACACTAGGTGGTTCCACGTAATGAACCCAAGATCCACCCGACCTGTAATCGGCAATTTTTCAAAGTACTTGGTGGGCACGAACTACAACGTGCATAAGAGCAAGCGGAATCCCCGTTTGATGCTCAACTCTGCCACAGGACTACCGTTGATATGCTTGCGACCATAACCTTCGTCCCTTCCAAATGCTAATTGAGCTCTCCAAGGTGATTCCTGAAAAACCAAATTACGAAGATATGATTGGTGGGGGGGGTCGTAAAAATGAAACTAGAGGTGGAATTTAATCCGAATTTGCCTTCTCCTTCTCGGATTTCAGGAGAAGAAAGAGAACTACTTCAAGAGGTTTTTGTGAGATTCTCAAACGACGAAGCCTAGGGGTGTCGGTGACCGAACCGAAAATCGAACCGAACCGAAAACCAAACCGAAAATTCGGTTTTTCGGTTCGGTTTTCATTCGGTTCGGTTTTCATTAAAAATCGAAATTTTTCGGTTTGGTTTGGTTTTTATCGGTTAACCGAACCGAACCGAACCAATAAACCGAAAAATAAAACCAGCAAAGGGCCAACCCTATTTCTAATTCTCTCCCGTCTCCTCTCGTCTTGAAGGTGTGACAGCGTCGTCGACGGCGACGGCGATGGCGACTGTGGCTGCAACGGCGGCAGGGACGGTGACAGCAACGGCGACAAGGACGACGACCGATTGAGGGACCGGTTGTTCCGCCACGCCCTTTTCTCTTCTTCTCCTTCTTCGTCGACAGCGGCGACTCGTGGAGCTGTGTGCTGTGCTGGGTCGAGCAACGGCGCTTCGGAGACTGACCCTTTTGTCCTCACGACGCTGCTCTACTACGTCAAGGCGGGGTTGTTTTCTGATTGAAATCACTCTAGTGGGATGGCATACTGGTGAAAGTGGAGATTTTGGGCAAGTGGGTTTGTGTTTATTCTGATCCAAAAGTTGATTTATTTCAAATGCCATCGGCACGGCGTGATTGGCATGGTGTGTCCTCGATTTACATTTGCCTTGAGCGTAGCGATATCACTTTAGGCTGCGTTTGGTCGACCGGATAAAAACCAGGATAGGATATGTTTTATCCTATCCCGTGTTTGGTAGCTGTCTAGGATAGGATAAGGTCGGATATAGACAGGATATAAACTGGATAAAAAAATCCGAGGGGAGGGGGTGGGATAAGGTCGGATAGGATTTGTTTATCCGAAACATAAAACCCTATGCTTTTTTTCTTTCTCAGTCGTTCACTCACAGACGACTCTCTATTTCCAAAGTATCGACGTTGAAGCTTCTCCTTAAAGCTCTCCGATTCTCATCGAAATTTTACGAAAGCCTTCTTTCTTTGCCAAGGTAAGACCCCCGTCCGCCGGTGATTGCCCGCCGTCCGCCGGTGATTGCCCGCCGGTCGCCCTCCCGATCAATTCCCCCACCGCGATGTTTTCCCTGCTTCGATTGCGCCCCGGAGCCGAGGCCGCCGGCGCCCAGATCGTCCCCGTTGTGCCGCCAGGTCTGGGCGGTCGCAGCCCGTTTTGGCGCGGCGGGGATGCAAGGGAAGTATGCGAATTCTTATGTTGTTGTGTTTTTGACTTTTTTTATGTGGGATTGGGAGTGTGGTGTCCTTTTTTTTTTTTTTTTTTTTTTGTCAGCTTGCAATTATGGGGGGTGGGATTGATTGATGTGAATGTGGCTAATTGCTTGGGAAAATTGAAGCTTTTCGATTTTCGTTTGAGCTCCGGAGGATGATTTTGACTGGGTCTAGCGGTTTGGATCGTTTATAGCTATAAAACATTTGGGCATTTGTTTCTTCCCAAAAGGACATAGTCTCAGATGGTGAAGGGCCACTGTGATAGCCCTGTGCTGAAGAAGATTTTAAAGGGAAGCGTTGTTACTCAAAAGGAGGATGCTGGGAACTTGCAGCAAGAAGCAACTTTGGTAAGAAAGGTGCTAATGGAAGTGTTTCGCAGATTGACACTAAAACTGCTGCAGAATAATGAAATGAGTAGAAACACAACAGCACCATAAATGCTCATTACAGTCGCTCTATTTATTAAAGAAAACCATAGGAGTGTGCCTTATTTTAGGTAAATACAAGGTACTCTATTGAGTAGATACTTGATAATTCGATTTCCTTTCTAGTTACAATTAGGCAAAGGCTACTGCCTATCCAATGTGATGTTAGTTGATCTCATGTAACGTTGTTGGATCAGGACTGAAAATTTCTTTTAAATATATGATCCATAAATTTTATCAATTCTAAAAAGTTTGCGCTGCTATTCATTGTTTCTTTTTAATGGTGTAACTTGACTGTTCTTCGATCATATCAGCTTGATTGTTATAATTGGCCATAAGACCACAACTGTCAATTTATCCTCTTTTTTTCCGCAGTATGGGTAATTCTTTGGATGTTGCATTGCATTCACCCTTAATTTTACATCTAGTCATTGGTTTTCTACACGATTGACAACCTATTACCAAATGAAAGATGCTTCGTATAGCAAATGAAAGATGTTCTATTTTATGCCGGACCTTTTCCTCCGGTTCTTTGATGACTCGTGATCTTCAGTAAGATGATGCAATCTCATGCCATTCAAATGCGTGTGAGATGGCTCCAGGAAAATTGCTTTTCAATGCTTTTATAACTCGTACTATAGTCTACTATTTTTTGACTAGTAACTACTTTGAAGGGGGTATCAAAAGATTATTTCAAAGGAACAGAAAAGATTATTACGATGCGTAATCATGAAATTCGATGAGAATCTATTAATTTGAAGAAGATATATTGTTTTGGATGATTTTGTGAATATTAAACCTGCAAATTTGTACTTGCCTAATGTTATTGTTTTTAAAATATCCGAATTTAAATCTGTAGTTCACAAAACAATAGATTATATAAGATATGAGGATATCCGACTTTAAATCCGTAGTTCGCCAAATAGTAGATTGGATAGGATGTGAGGATATCTGACTTTAAATCCGTAGTTCACCAAACAATTGATGGGATATGAAGAAATCCATGGATTTCTTATCCTATCTTATCCAGTTCTATTCCATTTAGAAATCCGGACGACCAAACGCAGCCTTAGTTAATTGGGTGGTTTGAGGATGTCGTGGCTTGACCTCTTTTATATGCAAGAAGAAAATTTGGGTTTTCTCTGTCAGCTGGTCCCAATTTATTTTGTGATAGGTTTGGGGCATGAAGTTGCTTCCTTTGAGTTGGAAGAGGTGGACGGTGAGCAGCCAAATTGGGTGTTCCCATTGTTTTCTTTTCTGGTTTAGTTGTTTTGAATTATTGGTACATTGAGTTTGGTTTGTCCGTGTGTGGTTTTGTAGGCATTGTGTGAAATATATGTTATGAGGAAATTAGGTATTGCTTCCTTTATGGAGAATCCCTCATCTGAATTGGTACTTCAAACGAGGATGTTTCGTGGTTGTTGATGTTATTGTCATAGTGCTCTCTTGTAGTGTTCGGTGTTGCAAAGCACGGGGAAGGAGAAAAGGAGAAGATATGAGATTACGCTGCGGTATGCGGTGTGCGTATTTTGAGTTGGTTGAGTTCAAGAAGCCCTTCCCTGGCATTAGTTGCATCTGTTAATGCTTGAAGCCCACAGGTTCTGCGCATTTAGGGCGAGGTTTGAGTGGAGAACATATTGGAGGTCTTCATTTGTGTGATTTCTAATCATAGTGGATTTCGCTTTGTACAATGTTACTATATGGAGAGTTTACTTGCCAAATTTAATGTGTAGAGAAGAGTATTGACTGAGGCCCCTGCTTTAAACTGTGCTGTCTTTCTTATATGTATATCTGTCATTGTATATACGCAATAAGAAGAGAAATGTTCACGCACAGTTTTTTGACATATTGAATTTAGGTTTTTTTTTTTTTTTTTTTGGTCAGAAATTTGTATTTCATACTAATGATTTGATGGATTAAATAATGGTCCAAGATCAAGACATAAAATAGAGCATAGTGGAGGTGGGGGATTCTGTTTCCAAGTTGGTGGTTGAACAGAAAAAAAAGAAGAAGCTACCGAAAAACTGAACCGAACCGAAATTTCGGTTCGGAAAATTTTCTAACGGTTCGGTTCGGTTCGGTTTTTTAAAAACCAAACCGAACCGATCCATTGACACCCCTAATGAAGCCCACCGCCTTTACAAAGAGTTCGCTGAGAAAAACTGTTTTGCCCAAGTTGTTACTTGTGACTTGGAAACAGAATCCCCAACTTGAAAAAACAGTTCGCTGAGAAAAACAGTTTTTCCTATTGAAAAATGAGAGCCTTAAATTTTTTTCTTCTGACTTCATTATTGATGAACATGAAAATTAAAATGTTTTTGGTGATGCTAACCCATACAAACCGGTCTATGAATACAAGATGTGAAACTTGATATCTATTTAGATTTATTTTCCTAGCATATTACATTTTTCTCAGCTCATAACAATATTTGAAAGATCCCATAATTGCTAATTAAGGTCATCTCTTCCTGGTTTTGCCTCATCATTCCACAATATCTCTTGAAGTGTGGGAAATGAGGGTTTGCCTATAGTTTCTCTTGTGGTCAAGCTAGGGCATTCTTCTTTGCGATTTGCTCATTTTAGATCAATGAATGTTGCTGGATTTTTTTAGGTAAAAATGACACAAATGGTCCTTGAATTTTGACTCAATGTGTAATGTAATCCTTGAACTTTTAATTTGTTCAATATAATCCTTGAACTTTCAATTTATCCAATGTAATCCTTAAATTTTTTGTACATGTTCAAGTGAGTCCCTAAACTATATGAATTTGTTTCATATTATCCTTTCATTAATTCAAGTTCAACTTATCAAATCATGGTTGTGGCAATGCCGTTACAATGGTGTCTAGCTGGCGACAACAATAATCTCAATAAATTTAACTTTTGTCATAATGTGATATCGGATTTAGATACAATCATCTAATCCTCTCATCTCTCTTTTGGGCCTATATATTAGTTCAGTTCCCAGGTTACATTCTATAACGATATCCCCCCAAAGCTAATCTTCACACAATATGGTTGGTTTAACTCTTTGAAAAGGTTGGTAATATCAGTTGGGGCTGTAAGTATTTCCAATTTGGAAATCGGAGATCACCCATTCAATCTCATCACTTGCATATTGATTGCTCTAGGTCTCGTCGACTTGCAAAGGTCAAGTGGCTAAATTTAATTGGTTTACAAGAATTGCAAGGTCTTCTGTAAGCTTACACACGTCAACCTCTGCACTCATGTCTGCAAATTGTAAAAAAATATTTTCTAAAAAGTCATAACAAACCATAGGTGACCCCGCGCATGTTTTTTTTTTTTTTTTTTTGTCGTAAATCCATCAGCATACTTTATCTTTACATGGTCTGTTTTTTCTAAAGCTTTTTTTTTTTGCTTTAGTTCATGATGATCAAAATAATTTATTGTAACATTTGTTATCTACGTAACACATTTGTTATCTATACGTAGGGCATTGAATTCTAGATGTTATTATTTAGTGAAAACGTTTTTTTTTTATTTCAGTGGAAAATTGAGCATCCCTGTTATTTTACATGTTGTTATGTGTGTTCCACTACAAATTTTATAAAAGCCCCCAAGCTTTAGGAGTAGTACAACTTTTGCACTAAACTTTTAACCATTACATATACGTATCTAAACTTCAATTTTGTAACTGCCATTAATACCGAGTTATATTTTTCATTAGCATGTGCAATGGAAAAATAGAAATCTTTTTTTTTTCACCCAAGATTTCCATGAAAATGAAAAAAAGAAGAAAAAAAGAAGAAGATGGTCACATCAAACGCACTAATCCATCACTCGCCCAACCCTATTCTCATGGGCTTGTTAACCTCATGTAGCTACTTGGTTTGCCATGATCCATTTCATGGTTATGCATGGACATAATCATCGATTATAATGAATTCTCGGTGTAATAATGCAGGTTGCCAAACCACTTTGCATTCATTAGAATTGCACGTCTCTAATATTTAACCGAGACGCTCTTGGTCCCCATACTTAGTGGAAATGCCAGCCGCAAAAGTTTTTGACAGTGGATGATGCATCTATCCTCAACGTTCCTCCCACCCACAATTTCCGATTCACTAAAAAGGACCTTCACGAGACTAAACTGCTTTTGTCAAGGTTCATGTCTCCAAACTTTTCCTCAAATGCTATTTTCTCTAAGTAAGAACAAAGAAATGGCAATTGAAGCCTGACACATTGATAAAATGATACGAATTGCAATCCAATTGGGTTAATTTGCAAATAGCATCAGGATTAGGCTGCTTTGCTGCTTCTTCTCCTTCCTCTTGCGCTAGATTTGTTCTACTTTCCCACACGCACTCACGACCTAATCCATTGTCTACCTCAGTAAAAATAAATAAATAAAAGGGTTAAAAAAGGAAAAATCAGGTAACGATGATTCTGAAGAATCGAACAATAAAATATGAAAACAAGCAATGAGTCGGACAGCAAAGCACCAACAGAGGAAGTAATCTGGAGTTTGAAACTCAAACACCGAAAAAAAAAATGTAAGTTGTTAACGAAAGAGAAGAACCTGTCTGACCACCAGCACCGGTGACGAGTACAGTCGGCGTAGGTGTGTTGGCCATGGAGAACAAACGAAAGCTTTGGAATATTATTTTCGAGCACTAAAACCAAACCAGTTTTAACTACAAGCTTTTAATAATATGGCTGTGATCTGTCATTTCATGTGATTATCTCTACTATAGATTGAAAAAAAGGAAAGAGAAAAAAGCATATCCGCCACATTAAAAAAATTTACTAGAAAAAATAGACTTTCTACATTTGCATCTTCAAAAAACAATTTTTTAAGCTATAGCAAAGAAAGGAACCCCATAGAAGTTAAGATAGACAGATGAGGTATATAAGATCAACAGGAATAAGAAAAAAAAAGATTATGACATTTCTATTTAGGAATTTAAAAAGAAAAAAGGAAAGAATTCTAAAAGATTCTTTTCCTACAATTTCTGTTTGGCCCATTTAATTTATACGATACCTATGCGTAATAACAATTTGTTATTACTATTTTATTTAATAAGAAAAATAATAATTTTTATCTTTCATATATACTTGCCAAACGGGTGGGTCGGGTTGACAATGGTTTAATTCAAATTGATTTATTTAACCCGTTTTGACTCTTTTTCATGCATTATAAATCTAGTAACTCGTGCCTAACTCAACCCAACTTATATTGTTAAACATTTTCATATTTAATCAAATGTAGGAAAACTCATACCCAAATTGAGGTGAGAATGTGGAGTGCGCGAGAGATTGAGTGACGAGGAGAGAGAGTGAAGAGAGCAGTGAGTTGGGTTTAAGTAATTGTGAACCTATTTAAAAATCATATTATGCTGGATTTTACCATCATAAACTCATATAAGACCCATTTATTAAATATAGCTAATTCATATAATAACTTAGCCCATCAAATATGGTTAAGAAATGGGTTTATCACCTATTTTGACAGGTCAGTCTCATCTCAATGGCTAATATAAAAGGCATTCAGTTTTATATGATTTGTGTTATGTACAAGGTCAATATTTAAATTTGGTGTACAACCCTTAAGAGATTAATATATCATTATTTGTAATTTTCAACGTGCAAAGAATAACAAGTAACTTTGCTATGCTTAACATCCTGATCAGTTACCTCACAAATCGCTTACTTTTATATGCAACGCATATCCTACTTTTGAAATTCATTATCCCACTTTTTTTTTCCAAGAAACCATCAATATCCATCTTCAATTTGGCTTGTGCATAGAGCATGCAATTGGTCTAGTGTAATTAATTTGACAATTCCGGTACAGATAATCTTGTTTGTCAATTACACATTTTGAATCGCACATTCAAAAATAATCAAATAATGAGAATGACAATGAGTTATTCCTGCAAATATCTACCAAATCTAAAAAAAAAAAGAAACACATGATTTATTATAGCCAAATGATAATCCTAAACCCACTAGATATAGGGATCATTCGTAGGGAAAAGTACCAGAAAAGTCCTAAACTTATTGCATTGGTACCAATTCAGTCCTAAACTTTTCAATTGGACCAATTCAGTCCTAAACCTTTTAATTTTGGTACCAATTCAGTCCATCCGGCTAATTTTGGCCGGCCGGCGCCTGGCCGTGGACGTCGGCCGGTGACAGATACCGACATTGGCAATTTTTTATTATTCTTTTATGATTTTTTCGAATTTATTATGATTTTTTTATTAGTTTTTATTAGTTTTTATTTCTTTTTTTCTTGTTATTTTCTGCCTTCTTCGGTGGTGGCCGGCGAGGGCTTCGCAGCCCTCGCCCGCCCGGTGAGGGTTGTGGCCCTCGGCCGACCTCTCCCAGGGCTGCCGGCGAGGCAGCTTCGCCCGAATCTGGGCGGGGCCAGCCTCGCCCTGGCGTTGCCGCGGGAGGAGGGAGAGGAGGAGGGACGGGGAGCAAGTGAGGGACGGGTTGTGGGACTGGCACCATCGGAAGAAGGAGAGGAGTGTGTTGGGGCGGTGGGCTAGGGTTTCGGAGGCGAAGATTGGGCGGAAGAGCAGCGGCGTGAGGCGCGGGAGGTGGGGGACCGGGGGCCTCGAATTGGGATTTCGTGGAGGTGAGGGCGGCGATGACGAGGACGAGAAGCTCCGGGGTTCACGGAGGAGTCGCCGGGACTCAAGAAGAAGGCTGTGGCGAGGCCGGATCCGGGGGCGCCTCGCACCGGCCTTTGGGCGAGGCCGAGCGAGGGTCGCGACCCTTGCCGCGGGCTGGCGAGGGCCGCGGCCCTCGCCTCCGCCCCGGTGATGGCCGCCATGGCCTCGCTAGCCGCGGCGAGGCTGGCCTCGCCCAAATCCGGCGAAGCCGCCCGCCGACGGCCTTAGGAGAGGCCGATCGAGGGCCGCGACCCTTTTGGTGGCGTAAGCGAGGGCTTTGCGGCCCTCGCCCTGGCCGGCGAGCCTCACCGGCCACCGCCAGGAAGAAGCTAGAAAATAACAGGAAAAAGAAGAAAAATTAATAAAAATTAATAAAAAAAAATAAAAAAAAATTCAAAAAACCATAAAAAAATCATAAAATTGCCACGTCGGCGTCAACCATAGGCCGACGTCCACGTCAGCGCCCGGCCGGCCAAAATTGGGCCGGATGGACTGAATTGGTACCAATATTAAAATGTTTAGGACTGAATTGGTACCAATGCACAGTTTATGACTTTTTGGTACTTTTCCCATCATTGGTATGTGAGCAAACTTTATCTCTATATGGTCTGTTTTTTCTAAATCTTTTTTTGCTTTAACCAATTAAAAGTTCATGATGATCAAAATAATTTATCGTATACATTTGTTATCTACACCTCACATTTGTTATCTATACGTAGGGTATTGAATTCTTGATGTTATTTAGTGAAAAAAGTTTTTAATTTCAGTGGAAAATTGAACATTCCTCTTATTTAACATGTTGAAGCCCCCGAACTTTAGCAGTAGTACAACTTTTGCACTCAACTTTTAACCATTACACGATACGTATCTAAACTTCAATTTTGTAACTGCCATTAATACTTGGTTATATTTATCATTAGCATGTGCAATGGAAAAAAAGGAAATCTTTTTTTTTTTTTTTTTTACCTAAGATTTCAATGAAAATGAGAAAAATGGAAGATGGAGAAAAATAAATAAATTAAAACATATGTATCGGAAAACATGAATCTCGCTAAATAAAATATGTCAATATTTGACAAATAAAATAATAGAACTAATAAACTATTTTAAGAAAAAGAAATGCCGTTAAGTATGAAATTAAAATACTCATTACGTGTTTAAATAGTTAATTAATACAAAAATTGTCACGCCCCGAACCCCGAGCGCGCGCACATCCCACTACGGTCGATCGAAAATGCGACATCCCAGGATATGTCGCCGACCCATTCATTTCTTTACGCATGCGGAAGCGAAACAAATCCCCTGACAACATTTAACTTGGGATAGAAAAGCAGGAAACAAAATCACAACATAACACTTTCGTAAATCAACGAAATTACAAACAGAGGTCTACGGCCAAAAGTCTACAAAAGGCGGCTCTTAAAAAGAGGTTATCCTACGACCTACAAGACGTACACGATCTCCAATCCTTATGACTTCACTTCACCAACTCTTCAAGGCCAACCAAAGCTATCTCGGCCGCTCCGTCCATCGGGGACCGAAATGGTTATTCAATAACCACCGAGACCACGTCTCGGCAAGTTCAACCCCTAAACCCCTATTAGAAAGAAAATACGCCCGGGTGGCCTAGCCACACAACAAAGAGGACTTACCTCGCCTCGGCCTTCATGCAGGAGTTAGCACAATTTATATAAACCAACCACGTACAATTATGATAACCAAACAACTATGGTACAATCACATCATCAAAACAATTCAACCACTTGGATCGTCTCAGCGATCAATCGACTCGGCCGATTACATGTCATTCTAGCAAATCAATCATTGCTCTCAACTACGGCCCTACTCGGCAAATTTAAATCAGTGGCATCACGGCCCCACTCGCGCGACCTTAACGGTGGCAATTCACGGCCCCATTGGGCGCGACCTCTAATAGGTGGCATATAACGGCCCCACTGGGCACGACCTCTTGTAGGTGGTTTTTCACGGCCTCATCGGGCACGACCTTTCCAAGGTGGTTTATCACGGCCTCTCGGGGGCACGACCTCTCGCAGAGGTGGTTTATCACGGCCCTCTCGGGCACGACCTTTCACAGTGGTTTATCACGGCCTCTCGGGCACAACCTTTCCGTGGTGGTTTATCACGGCCTCTCGGGGCACGACCTTTCACGGGTGGTTTATCACGGCCTCTCACAGGCACGACCTCTAATAGGTGGTATTTCACGGCCTCACGGGGCACGACCTCTTGTAGGTGGTTTTTCACGGCCTCATCGGGCACGACCTTTCCAAGGTGGTTTATCACGGCTCTCTCAGGCACGACCACTTAATAGGTGGTATTTCACGCCCAATCTCCCATCAATTTCTACACTTGGGATTTCATAAAGAATCCCTATAAATCACAATCACACTCAATTCATCACAACCAATCATCAATATCAAATTCTAAATGCACAACAGCGATCGGCACGAAATTCTGAGCAAATAAAGGTCCCAATAAAAATTTTCGGAATTTAATAAATAATTAAATTTATTCCGAAAATAATTAAATAATAATATCCATAGTTTTCGAAATCCACACTCAATTTATAATATCCAATCATCAATTTCAAAATCCGACTACACAGCAACGACCACGAAATTCCGAGAATTTAAGGTCCCGACAAAAATTTTCTAATTTAACAAACAATTTAATTTATTCCGAAAATAATTAAATAATAATATTTTATTAATTTCGAATAAAATATATTATTAAATTATATAATAATTTCGAGACATTTAAATAAATCAAAAGTAAATTCATTTATGTCAAATCAAGGCTTATTTTAAATAAACCTACTTATCCTTAATTAAGCACACTTTAAATTAAACCACAACCTTAACCAAATCCACTCTTAATTAACATAAACTAACAACCTAATAATACTTAACATAAACTAAACCTCCCTAAGCATAATTAACCCTCTAAGCGAGGTTTAGTGAGCTAAACTCACCGGATTAGCGAGTCGAGCGGACTAAAACGACGGGGACGACGCGGGGATCGACTTTCCTCAAAGCGGGCCGAGCATCCGGCTCGGGAAGCGGCGGAAACGAGCCAAACACGCCGCCATACCCATTTTCGGGTTGCTGATCGGGGCCGAGAGGAGCGAGATCCGGCGCCGGTTCGGGGCGGAGGAACGGCGGAGGAAGCGGCGGCCGCGGCCTGCGGGCGAGGTGGCGGCCGTGCAAGGCCTCACGGCGGGGACGAGCTCCCAGCTCCTGAACTCGCGGACAGAGGTAGACGCTTGGTGGCGTCGGCCAAGCGCGAGAAGGCGGGCGGCGGGCGGTGCGGCGAGCGGCGCGAGCGGCAGCCGAGGGACGTGCGGTGGCGGCGGCTCCCGGCGGCGTGGGCTGCGCCCGCTCGGCGTCAGGCGTCCAGTCATTCGAGATCCGAGCAGCAAACGGAGGGAGAGAAGGCTTCGACGGTGGCGGACGCACGGCTGCGCGCACGAACGGCTGCGACAACGGCGGCACCGGCGGCGGCGACAAGCGGCGAAGGAGGCGGACGGCGAGGGCGCCCGGCTTCTTACTCGCAATTTTTCTGGTCTTTCGCACAAAGAAGATGGAGATGGAGGAGTCGCACGGTTGGGAGGAAGAAGAGAGGGAGGAGAGAGAAGAAGGATGGGACCATTCCCTTTTCTTTTTTTCCTTTTTCTTTAATCCAACCAATTGGCCCACCACATGACCTCATGGGTGACATCACACTCCACTCACCCAATCCCCACAACCTTTTCCAATGGGTTCACTTGCAATTTCTTGGGGTCCAATTCTTTTCAACAACAACTTCTTCAATTCCACTTGATTCTCTTCCAATTGAATCAAATTGAAGTCCATAAAATTAATCCAATGTCACCACGCTTCAATTCACATACTCACTTGACCATAAAACCAACTTAAGTCCCAAAAGTACGACCAAAGACGAGCCTACTATTTCTCGAGCCAAATTAGTCATACCTTGATTAATTTGCCGAAAAACTCGGCTTGCATGAAAAATCTTCCGAAGATAAATCAATGATCCTAAAATGATTTGTGACACTCCAGGACTTCCATTTCGAATTCGATCTCAATTCCACGGTTGATTTCCCTTTGGCACGATATTAGCGCGGCCCAACCTACCGGGTAGCCTTTAGAAACTTTCATGCATTTGACCTGTGGTTGATCATCTCAAGCCACAATGTACATCTTTGAAACATTGACGACTTTCGGTTGTCGGCATAATCTCAAGGTTTCAAATACGAACACAGGGTACCCAATCGATAGAAAAGTTGGTCCAGTGCCGATCGACAAGAATTGTGCAATCTGGTGGAATCACCCACACCTGATTACAAGCCTTTGTCGAGTCGACCTATCTCCGATCTCTAATCGATTTTAATTGTGCCGTAATGACCCCGCAGACTAGCTCGGCCGAAAGGTCGCGTTTTCCCGGTCAAATTCTCGAGTCGATGCATTAGAAATTCTTAACGGCTTCACCCGATAGACTAGTTTCCACATGAGTGGCCAACTCCAGGAAAAGAACTATATGCGTGCCAACGAAATGCCCGTCTCAATTTATTGAAAATAGAACCGGAAAAATCGGGATGTCACAACTCTTCCCCTCTTGTAAAAATTTCGTCCTCGAAATTTAAACCTTTACCAATTCTTAAACAAAAAGGTGGAGGTACAATCGCCTCATAAAATTTTCTCTTTCTCGGGTTGCTCCTTTTTCACCAACACTGCAAGATCACTGCTATCTTGCCCAAACCACTTCGGGTTCAAAATGCTAAACACTTGTTCACTTAAAATTCCAAAGGTATTCAACACAAAATCTGCAATTTTCTAATCTCTGATCTCATCTCAACCGACCGAAATCTGTACACTTTGCTCGCACCGATTAAAGAGAAACTATCCGACTCACTCGCTAAAACGAGAACCTCGGTCAAGATTTGATATAATTCGACACGATCTCGGCAATTGCAATCACCGACTCTTGTTCGACCTTGGCTCGTGATCTTTCTTTCCCCGATTTCATCTCGGCAATTGAAATTCTGTACTCTGCTATGCACGCTTACGAAAGAACTATCGGAAGCTACGCAACTCGGAACATCTCGATCTATTTTTGAAAAACAATTTATCCTCGGCACTCCATGCCGGTGATTTATATGATATACACACACTTCGGTATACCTATTCCAATCGAGATCTTTTCGTGCATTAAGGTGAGTTGACTCGATCACTGTCGACTACAACCTCATAAGGAATCAATTCTCTTCCCGACTCCTTAATAACCTGTCATAACATTCCATCATGTTATACTTTCATTCCCACACAAACCTCTCTCCAGTACTTGAAAAAAGCTTTCCTAGCTTACATTACCAAATTCTCACTTCTTTGGGCGCATCCAACACTTACAACTTGTTCGGTGATATCTATCGTCATACCGATCTACCAATCCCAATGATGTAGATTTTGACTCATCTTCTTACCGTCCGGACAACGCCTGAAGTTGTTATGATGAGCTTCCCATAAGATCTATTCTTTAATCTCGGCATTCTCAATTACATACAATCGCCCTCGGAACCTTAGCGTTCGTCATCGAGAAATCTGAAAATCAACCTCTCTCTCAATTGCATTCTCTTATAGAATCTTCGAATTTCGATACGTCCCCCTTTGAACCGGCGACTTGATTATGATCTATACTATCCGCTCAATTCTGAGGGTGGTCATAAGATTCAAAAGGTGGCCTACCTTAGATTCGAAAATTGAATTTCGAACTTTCTCAAATAATATCTAAATCCTTGAGTACCGACTGTGCAACTAAGGACTCTCGATTCAGTACGTCTGCAACTTTGCTCACCTTTCCAGAGTGATACAAAATATCATGGTCATACTCCTTAATGAGTTCCATCCAGTGACGTCATCTCATATTCAACTCCTAAGGCCTCAACTGACAGGACGCATATGCAACAACTCTATCATGCGGCATCAACAAGCAACCAAATCCTTTAAACGACACATCATTGCAGACCTCATAACTTTCGAGGACCGAGATGGAATGGTCGGCAAGACAAAGTGCTGCTTCTACTTAAGCTCTTGAAACTACGCTCGCACCTACATGTCCATATGAACTTCTCTTCCTTTCTCGTAGTTGAATCAACTACAACGCCGGCTGAAAACCCTTCCATAAACCTTTTATAATATCCTCGTTAATTCCCATAAACTTCAATCCATCACTT
The DNA here is from genome assembly GCA_014182545.1 of Eucalyptus globulus. Taxonomy (NCBI): domain Eukaryota; kingdom Viridiplantae; phylum Streptophyta; class Magnoliopsida; order Myrtales; family Myrtaceae; genus Eucalyptus; species Eucalyptus globulus. Next base: position 15,131,349 of record CM024725.1, on the reverse strand, counting down.
TGTAGTCAATCTCGGCCAATCAAGTTCACTACTTCAATATTGGGGGGGTCTACGAGAGATTTCTTCACTGAAATCACGTGACCTAAGAAGGCAATACGAGTCATCCAAAACTCACATTTGCTAAACCTATCGTAAAATCCAAAAGTACTCAAAGTCTGAAGTATCATCTCAAACGTCTCTCGTGCTCCTCAGCACTCTTTAAACACACTAGGATAACTTCAATGGACACGATCACAACTGATTCAAGTGTCCTTAAACATTCTGCTCAACAGACCCAAATAAACCGCTGGGGTGCCCATTAAACCACACATCATTACAATGAACTCATAACTACCTGTATCGAGTGCGAGGTCTTAACTTCGGTGTGTCTTTCTTCCCGATCCTCAATCGATGATACCTTAACCTCAAGTCGATCTTGAAGAATATCAACGTACAAACACAATGAATCAACTTTATCCTTCACGAATAGAACTAGTGCTCCCTAAGGTGATACACTCGGACGTATGAATCCCCTATTCAACACTTCCCCGCATCCGCACCTTGTCATTTTAACTCGGGAAACACCATCCGGTAAAGAGCCTTAGGGGCGGCTCTTCGATTCTGCCGATTCAATCGCGAACTCTATGTCTCTTTTCGGCAGCCAGACTTAGCAATTCTTCCTGACACACCTCAGAAAACTTATGTACCATGGCTAAGTTCCTCATATCTGGCTTCTCAACTGACGCATCTATTACAGTTGCCATGCATATTTGGTAACCAACAACCAGAACCAAGTCACCTTCAGTGACGAACAACGAGGGTTGAAGTTCCTCTTCAACTTTCGGTGATTCAAAACTTTCACGCTAACCGAACAAACTAAATTATATCATCGCCACGATTCATAATAGCGTAAAGCTCCTCGAGCCAAACCTTTTTATAAATGACTTCCAAGTCATACATAAGCAAACCCATCGGATACAATTATAGCCAGAGATTCATCTTTCTATCACTTTATTACCACAACAAAGATCCTACAACTTTCGTCGAAAATTCTGCTGCACTACTATGATAAAATTCCTTCAAGAACATTTTCCCTTTGACTAATGCATAGTCAATCCATTATTATTCTTTTCACCATCCTAGTGGCGTTCTATCTGCAGTAGCAGTGCTTACACTCTCCTGAACTTACACGGACAGTTCTTAACGACTGACGGTTATGCGGCCACACTCAAGCATGTTTCCCTTTTTACTTTAACACCGGGCCGACTCAAGCCTCCTTTCCACAATCTCGGCACACAATCGGGGGAGTCATTTACCTCCTATCAAGGAATATCATGCACCCTTCTTTGCACCGTACTGTTCCAAGTACCCCATTAAATGTCCCAAGCAAGTTTCCTCTATTCGTCTCATCAACGGCGGTGCATAAACAACTATGGTTCCATCCATCTATACGAGCCATCTTTGATCAAATGGCTTTGGGCGACACATTTTGTAACAAGTCATTTCCCTCTTACAAGCACGGAGCAGATCCATGTCTTTTCTTACAGAACACGACACTCATCGATCGAGTTGCCCGGCACCTTCCATTCTACTCTTCCGGTTGGGTGAAACAAGGCACCTTTCTTCGGCATCGGCCTTTCTCCCCAATCGATTTCCATCTGTCTAAAGCGAACCTTGACTCGAGATATAGCGGCTTGATCCTCGATCACAACTCCAGATTAGGCCTCAGTGCACATGCAACAACAACGGTCACAACACAACGGTAGAAATAGCGGCAACGGCGGCGGCTCGGTCTGAACTTACGACCCAACGAGCTTCCAAGGAACACTAGCGCCTTAACAGATCCCATTAAACCTAGGATCGCTTAGTGCCGCTACACTCTCAATACCAGCCTACGGCGGTACTTTCACACACACGCCGGACTAAGCTCGCGCTCTACCTCGGGTACCAACTCTTGTCGCATCCTACCCCGAGGTACAGGTCCTATTGACCTCTTCCAAGGAGTCCTCCACTCGGTCACTCATCCTACGGGCTCTTTATCGATGCTGTTTTTCGATTCCAACATCGGGTTAGAATTTGAGTGACCCCACAAACAAGCTAAGCGCTATCAACCACATGCATCGCATATTAAAAGCATTTCCTACTAACTATCCCAAGACTCATCGCACCTTATCACTCCATACACAGAACCTGGCTCTGATACCACTTAAACGAGGATGTCACGCCCCGAACCCCGAGCGCGCGCACATCCCACTACGGTCGATCGAAAATGCGACATCCCAGGATATGTCGCCGACCCATTCATTTCTTTACGCATGCGGAAGCGAAACAAATCCCCTGACAACATTTAACTTGGGATAGAAAAGCAAGAAACAAAATCACAACATAACACTTTCGTAAATCAACGAAATTACAAACAGAGGTCTACGGCCAAAAGTCTACAAAAGACTGGCTCTTAAAAAGAGGTTATCCTACGACCTACAAGACGTACACGATCTCCAATCCTTATGACTTCACTTCACCAACTCTTCAAGGCCCAACCAAAGCATCGCCGCTCCGTCCATCGAGGGACTGAAATGGTTATTCAATAACCACCGAGACCACGTCTCGGCCAAGTTCAACCCCTAAACCCCTATTAGAAAGAAAATACGCCCGGGTGGCCTAGCCACACAACAAAGAGGACTTACCTCGCCTCGGCCTTCATCCGCGAGTTAGCACAATTTATATAAACCAACCACGTACAATTATGATAACCAAACAACCATGGTACAATCACATCATCAAAACAATTCAACCACTTGGATCGTCTCGGCAATCATCAATCGACTCGCCGATTACATGTCATTCTAGCAAATCAATCA
>CM024725.1:15034444-15128409 GCA_014182545.1 Eucalyptus globulus | reverse complement strand
ATAAAAAGTCTCTTTCCATGGTAAAAGCATACTCTAGTCCCAACAAATACGGTAGGCAGCTCTTATTTATGATAGATTGTCGTCTAAATTTTTAGCATTATTTTTTTTCCAATTCAATTTTTTTCTATAAAGCGCTTTTAAACTTAAATAAAACTCAGATATGTCCATTAAATGGAGCCAAATTATAAATGCAGTAAAATATGAAAATAATAATAGTTTTAGTAAAATTCAATCTAAGGCCTAACTCATCAGTTCTTTTTTTATTACCAACACCAATTTTTTATTAGTAAACGGTTATTTTTAAGTGACATAGTACAATAGAAATCGTAATCTACTTGCGTTTAACTCGCGTCTTCATAAGAATATGCTAAAAGGGAACATTAACGATGACAGGAGTATCAATAACGTAACGAAGTTAATTACTGTCTAGATTATGACAGTATAATGCTATTAAAAAGTGACCAAATCTATGAAACTACAAAGCAACATTGAATGAACGAACAGATCCCACTTCGCCTAGCCCAAACTATGATTATATTAATTATGTATTAATTCTCTTGGGCCTGTGTCATCTTTGGATTTCTGGTTCAATGAGAGTGTCCCCTCCACACATTTAATCGATAGGGTTCTTTAGGAAATTATGCACAGATAAATTTTACAAATATAAATGAAAAAATCATAGCTAAAGAAGCTATTTCCTTGAATGTGTGCATCGTGAACTATGTTACTTGAAAAATTGTCTGCTTTGGTTCATCTCATACCAAATCTTATAGCTTTGTCTTTTGGCATACAAGTACACACTTTCCCACAAGGTCGCCATCCAAGTAGCACTTTCACTTGGGCATGCTTAAAAATGAAGTTCCAAACCTGAACATTATCAAAAGTTCATTTTCAGAGTTACTTATATTTCAAAGTGGCATTCAGTCCTCCCTGTCTCCACTTGCCATCCTAGAAGCTTGCTCAGAACTGCTTGTTATTTGAAACCTCTCTATTAGTCATCACTTCTTGCCCTCATCGAACTAGGTTGTTACAAATTGACTTGGGGGCAAGGTTGAACCCATGCTTTCAACTCGATAACTAATGGATTTGAGTGATAAAACCGTATGTCTCAATTTCTTTCTTTGCTTTTCTCTCTATTTCCTTGTTATTGTGTGCCTAATCCTAACACTATACTAGTTCCCCTCTGTATGGCTAATTAGTTATGGTCATCCTTCTGGGTTGGGTTATCAAAAATAGAAAAAAATAAAATAAAAGAAGCTAATTGATAGTGTTGTATTTCATTGTCCATGGTTGCATTATTATGAAGAAGGGAAAAGAAAATTCCATGCAGAATTATCCAAACCCATACAACTATGCATCAAAAAACCAGTTATTATTTCTAGTTTGACATGTCCTTAATGTGAGGTGATTCAGTTTACTTTCTGTCGATTGCGAATCACTTTTGACCGTAAGCGATAATGAATTCCAGATTGACATGTAATAAATTTGAGGTAATTCAATTCAAGCTTTTAAGTGTATTTTTTGGCGGTATTGAAGACATAAGGGTGCAATGGTGGTTTGCATCAGATCAACGTTCACACAACTTTTCTGTTGTTACAAACAGATCAATCGTGGGATGAGAGTCAATGGATGATCAAGTTGCGATTAGTAGCTTTTTAGGTGATAGAGTTCCATGTCAAAGGCTTAACAATGTGGAAGCGATGAAAAAATGTGACTTGGAGGAGGGAGAAGTCTTTCATTCGTGCGTAGAATGCATAAAGACGGTATTTGGAGGGATGGATAATAACAGTGTGAAATCAGGAGAAGAAAATGAAATTCTAGAAGCAGATGAAGATAACCATAGCTTTCTCGATGCTCTTGAAACATTGGGAGAAAGGCAACCCACCAATTCCTCACCGCGTTTGAAATTAGACAATGGGTTTTGCCTTTTCTCTATATTATTGTGACCCAACTTTCTCGGTTCGTGGTGGCCAATAATGGCCATAAACAAGAGAAGTAAATGGGAAGTTAGCAGCGAAGTCAAAATCACAATAGTGCAAAGTAATACCTACACAAGACAGCCGTGAAACATTGTAGAATAGCTTTAGCTTTTCCTTGGGTGGAACAAGTCAGGATAGAAATAACCAGGTAAATGCGACACTTCTGGTTTCTTTATGTTGGAATATCTCCTACATTGGATGCAACAAAATTTCATTGCCTTGAATTCAATGCGTTCGAGTCTCTGAATGATAGCCCTAGTCTGTTAAAGAGTGTGCTGTGTTCTGAGGAAAGACTAGTTGGCATTGAGTCTTGTATGGTAAGTGGACCATGGCAATCGTATAGATATTACAGAGAAATTTTTATGGCACTTATAATCCGTTGTTGAGGAGATAGATGATTTTAGACTTGGCCATTAACTGCCGTCAAATTTAATGGAGTGCACAAGAAAAGCATTTATCTTTGCGATCATGTTACCAGTCCAGGGTTATTTTTTAGAGAATTTAGTTTTGTGAGTTCTTGCTTGTGAAAGAAGATTATGCCTCGTGTTTTTTCAGTTTAAAGACTATAGTGCTTATTGATTTGTGGTTTATGGTGATTAACCAACATGCAGGGCAAATACTTTCTAGGCCAATTTATCATAATAACAATTAAGGTTTTGTTGTATTCTTCTGATGTATGACTTACCACTGCTCCCTTCTAGTAAAATACATGCATGTAATACAAACGTTAAGCACAAAAATGAATTCCCTAAATAAATGAACTTGCAGCATGTTACTAGAAAAGTCCATTCTGTTAATATATTGGAAATTATCAACTTTTCACTGCATTTTGCAAGCTTGCTAACGAGGACGGAAGTTGTTCTAAACATTTTTCTCAGCTTCATTGGTTCCCAAAGAAATGAAGCGGGATAAGAGAGCTCGAAAAGGCTACTTTACTTATTTACTGATGGAAAGCACGTGTCAGATAAGCAAAACCCAGAGGCATCCACTCATTTATGTTTAATGAGAGCTAAAGAGGGCAAAAACACCGAAACAAAACAAAAGAAAGAAAGTTCATCTAATGATGAAAGGTCCAAATTGTGCAATATTGACTCTTACTGGCCTTCAACACGTTTACACTATTGCCAACATAAACAATCTTGCTTCCCTTTGGCGGGAACCCAAAAGTCCATGTTATTTACACAACTTCCCAATAGATGTGGTCAATATGCCAAGGCACACAGAATACAACAGATGATTATATTTTTTTGTCTTTTGCTTTTGAAAACGTGTGTTCAATTCCCGCAGATACTCAAGATTCGGACCAGTAACAAACGACACACGATTCGTGTTCCCACGTACTAATCCTCGGAAACTTAGAAATTTTGAAAGAACAGTTCACAAGGAGACCACTACAGTTAATGAAGAGGTGTTTTTTTTTTTTTTTTTTGGTAAAGGGTAATGAATTAATGAAGAGGTGTTGTTTCTTGCATATTTATACCTTTCATACTTCCCCAATAACTCAGAATCTGGAGCTTTAATTTTATTTTATTTTCCTTTTTGGGTTTCTAGTACGTCAAATCTAGAAGGTCGACCAGAGTATTGACTCATGGAGAAGGAGAGTACCTCAAGTACTAATGCTCTCCAAACTGTTCATATTTTGATGGTTAAGCGAGTTTTGAAATTCTTTTCCCATTTGTAATTTCTTTTATGTAAGTGCTCTTTTATGATGCAAACTAAAAAATACTGAAGAATATAATGTAAAAGAAACATAAAAGAGGAATATCTTTTAAGATATAATGGAAGGTCCACAAGAAAAATTTCAAGGTGGGAGATTACAACAAAAGAAAAGTTAGTCTATTTGGAGAAATTTTTAAAAATGCTAATCTGAGAACTAAGTGTGCAAAGGAGAAGTGGATAGATGTGTGTTTGCCAAAGGGAGGGTGAATGGGTTTAAATTAGATACATCAAAGGGAGTAAAACAGTAATTATAAAGCTAATACGGTTGCTGCTTGTGGAAGCTGGATACTTGTGGTGTCTCCCAATGCAAGTTAGTCTACTCAGGTGCAATGGAGGGCGACTTCTTCAAAGAATTTTTCTGTCAATAGGGCATGGAGAAGCTTTAGAACTCATGCAAGAAAGGTTCCTTGGGCACAAGCTAATATAAATTACACCTAGCACACCAAAGCATAGCTTCATATGCCGGCTCGCTATCTTGAATAAGCTCCTAACTTAGAGATAGATTGAACAGATGGTAAATATGATAGCAATTAATAATAGCGAATTCCCTTTAGGACACAAAGATAATTAAAAGGTCATGTGTTATCTTATTCCATATACAAAACTCCATCATTAAAGAGCGTGAAGATGTATCTTATTTTTAGATTTTACAATTGGAATTTCAGGTAAATCATTCTAAATCAATTACTTAAATATGTAAATTCGGAAGCATGAGCATGCAAGCAACGCGTCTTGAACCTATGCATACATCACAGATAGGGATAAAGAACCGGAGTGCGAGGATGCTTCAGAGGAGCTGAACGCGGAGGCAAATCATTTTCAAACACGAGTCAAACGACTTCTCGTATAATCAATTGAAATTCAATTATGAAACGTGCTTGTTTTTCATGATGACGTTGGGCAAGAAATTCAAATTTGCGGACGTAATCCATGTGCTCGGCAAGAGACTTAATTAATCACTAGTCGGACCATCAATTCATATATTAAAGGCAACTATCTCTGCCTTGCGTACGGCACGTTTGAGTGGGAACTCAACCTGTTTGCCCTATAAGAAAATATAAGAAAGAAAACCTTTAGTCCACACCCAACAACTTCGAGAGAGTACATGATCAGAAGGGGAAATAATTATGTTATTAAAAAAAAAAAATGTGTACACGCATGAATTGCTATTTAATCGATAAATTAGGATCCTCTAACAATATGAGATAAAGTTACACCTTAGTATTTATTTTCTTGAGAATTTAACACTTGTGTTATTGGCTGCTCAAATCTGTTAAAGTATTTCATAACATTTGCCTACGATAACAGCTATAGCCGACGATTGCTTTGCCGACAACTAAAGTAGAGTGTATAGCATCAACTAAGGCAATCAAGGAATCTATTTGGCTCACATGTTTGTTCAATGTTTGAGGATTATTGTAGTAGGAGATTGTTATTTACTACAACAATCAGAGTGCAATACATTTGGTCAAAAATCAATTGTATCATTAGCAAACATATACTAGATGTTGAAAGTTAAATTCTCGAGTTCTATCTTTTTCATATCCAACCTTCTGTATCATGATAAGTCAGTTCAAAGTTGGCTTTCAAAGACTAGATGTTGAAAGTAAAATCACTCATGTTTGGGAATGACTTTTACTGAGTGTTGATATGACATTTTTTGTTTAGAGTATTTGACTTTCATTCAGTTCTGCGACTGCACCAGTCTTTATACAAGTCTTCAATCCATCCATGTGAAACATGGATCAGCCAGCTGGAGAATTTCGTCCCATATTGTCAATTCGTAATCCAATGTTTGTAGTCAGTCTCGTGCAGAGAATTATGTTGAGAATTCAATGACTTTGTGGTTTCGGTGAACTAGAACGAAGCTTCAAGGTAAGAGTTACTAGTGGGAAGAGAAGAGGATGTTTCGAAAGAATGTTAATTTAGTAGTTTTTGCCACCTAAGTACAAATAACGACAACATAGATAGGGCATGCACACGGGCGATGAAATTCGTTGGGAATCAAAGTGATTGACCGAGCACCACATTTGCATCAATGAAGTTTCCGATGAAGGAGACAAAACAGCACATAGAGAGAGAGAGAGAGAGAGAGAGAGAGAGCGAGCGACGTTCAAAGTTCATGCATTTCCTGAGAACTCAAAAGCACATGCGGGAAATTAGGGTTTTAGGTACACGTCATTGCTGATGTCATCATTTATTGATTATTGTAGTGACAGTGCTGCATGAACTCGTCAAACAAAATATTGTAATTGAGATTAATATGCTGCAAGTAGCTTTTTTATTTTCTTTCATTACTCTTCAAGGTGTATAGGTAGGGTTGGACCTTTTTATCAAGAGTTGCGTCGTTCATTCAAGTAATATGTCTATCCATATAAAGTTGCATCAGTTCATGTTCCAAGAGTATTCATTCAAAAAATTATGTTCTTGAATTTATTTTAGACAAATAGTAATGTTCTAATGAAAAATCATAATCTTTATTACTTGTAATGCGTGTGGCTACCTACTAGTAACATTGAATTGATATAGATAAATAATAATTGATAGACTCATTGTGCTAGACAAAGCTAATCAATCAAATGAATCGGTCCATACTTGTATCTCGAAAATAATAATTAAGCCATTTCTAATTTATTTATTTAAAAGAAAAAAAAAACTTGAGCTAGTCCCAACTCGACCAGCCTAGACCAGTTAATTCGATTCGAGCCTTTTCTTGTACAATTGAGACTAGCATGCAAATTCCAGGCCGAGCCAAAAGAGTACCTTGACGCCCCCACTTGCCTGAACCATGCTCATGTACATCTCTTCTACAATTAATTCATGACACATCATATTGGAAAGAAATATTAACGAGTTTTACAAATTCTAGTGTGAATCTGATTTTATTTTCAAGGATTCTTGAAAGGTAAAGCTTGATTGAGTAGAATGAATCTAGGCAATATTTTACTCTTGAAAATATTTAGCTCAGGACGCTAACCTATTACTATAGCGAATGAAAATTTATTCAACGAAATTTTCTTGCATGAATTCCAGGACACACATACACTGATGGTTCATTTTAGTCATTAGATCATGCCGTTGCCACAAGGAGCCAAAGTTATTTAAGGAATGCGGTACGGTGATCTAGGTCCATATATACACTGAATTCATGCAGTAACGCCTCTATGCCAGCAGGGTGCTCGAAATTACTTGGTGGAGGATAAAAAAATTACTAAAGTTGAGGATAAAAGCAAATATCTTGGAGATAGATACAAAGTTGGAGGTTTGTTAGGATTAAAGGTGAACCTAAAAGTAAATCATTGGATAAAACTCGTACATGAGCATACGACATTGCTCAACCTCATGCAAGCTTTACCTAAATACGAAAAATGTACATTCAGAATTGATAGTGTGTTCATGTAAAAGCAAGCTTTTAGATATTATGTTTGTAGGTTGGAGTAAGCGCTGCAAAATGGTGAAGTAAGGCTTTGGGATATTAAGAAGTAGAGTGTAAAGCAACACGTTTTATTTCAATACTACACCTACATTTTATTTGTTGAGAGATAGGTATGGTTTTATTAAGTACATATCTCTTCAAATTTAGCATTGTAAACGTCAATGAGAGAATAATGTATTGTACTAGAATAGCACGTATTTTAATTGGTTTGTTTAAGTGGTATTAGAACTAAAAGGCCCAACTAGTGGCATTAAAGCTCAAATGCCATAGTTGCATGGAAAGTAGTATACTCACCAAAAAAGGACGGAGAACTAGGCTTGCTTGATCGGAAACTTTGGAATAAATTATTGATGGGTTGCATGCTTTGAAGCCTCATCAATCTTCCATCATCATCCCTACGGAGTACTTGGGTTCATCATATTAAATACAGAGGTACTCACATCACGCAACTCGACATAAAAGGCAGTATGACTTGGAGTTGGTAATGTATTCGCAAGCTAAAACTTGCTCTAATTCCTATTATCTCCAGCCAAGCATACCGTTGCAAAGAGATATACAAGGAATTCAAATAAGAGGAACCGGCCATGGACCGGTATCAATTAATTTTAACCATTAGTATTAGTAAGCATAATATTATTAGTTGGCTTGTTTGTAGAGATAAACTACCAACAACAGTAGTCACATCACGGTGGCTTTCTTTAGTAGATACTAAGTGTAACTTTTCTATGATTGGTATAGAAGATAGAAACCACTTATTCTTTGAGTACACTTGGACAAGTAGTGTCACGCCCTGAACCTCGAGCGCGACAACATCCCACCATGGTCATGCAAATGCAACATTCCCAGATAGTGTTGCCGACCCCATTCATTTATTATTGTGCAAGCGGAACGTATTATAAAATCCTTGACAATGAAATACGTGATAGAAAAGCAGGAAGCAAAACCACAACATAACACTTTCATAATTCAAATGTATTACAAAAACAGAGGTCTACGGCCAAAAGTCTACAAAAGATCGGCTCTTAAAAGGAACTGCTACGACCTACAAGTCGGACACGCTCTCCAATCCTATGACTTCACCTCTCGCAACTCCTTAAGACCAACCAAAGCTATGCTGCCGCTTCGTCCACCGGGGACCTGAAATTTTAATCCCACAACTGAGATGAGACATTGTCTCAGCAAGTTCAACCCTCCTAAACCCCTATTAGAAAGTAAATACGCCCCAGAGTGGCCTAGCCACAACATCAAGAAGACTTACCTCACATTATTCTTCATTTGCAGGTTAGCACAGTTTATATAATTCAACCACATGCAATTATGATAACCAAACAACTAAAGCACAATCACATTATCAGAATAATTCAACCACTTGGATCATCTCAGCGATCAATTGACTCGGCCGATTACATGTCATTCTAGCAAATCAATCGCTGCTTCCAATCACGACCCTATATGAAGGTTTAACAACCAGTGGCAATCACGGCCCCACTCGGCACGACCTTTAATTAGGTGGTAGATCTCAGCCTGATGGGCACGACCTCTAATAGCTGGTCAATCACGGCCCTATTGGGCACGACCTCTAATAGGTGGTCAATCACGGCCCCACTGGGCACAACCTTTAATAGGTGGTCAATCACGGTCCTATTAGGCACGACCTCTAATAGGTGGTCAATCACGGCTCCACTGGGCACAACCTTTAATAGGTGGTCAATCACGGCCCTATTAGGCACGACCTCTAATAGGTGGTCAATCACGGCCCCACTGGGCACAATCTTTAATAGCTGGTCAATTACGACCCTATTGGGCACGACCTCTAATAGGTGGTCAATCACGGCCCCACTAGGCACAACCTTTAATAGGTGGTCAAATACGGTCGTTCTTCCATCAAATTTTGACACTTGGGATTTTATAAAAAGGATCCCTATTTATCGCAATCACACTCCATTTGCCACAATCAATCATCAAATTCAAATTCTAAATACACAAGCCGATCGGCACGAAATTCTGAGCAATCGAGGTCAAAAATAAATTTTCCGTTTTTTTTTAATAATTTCGGAATATAATATAATATTATAAATTCCAGAATTTCGAAACAATTAAATAATTCAAAATTAAAATCCTATTATGTCCCATCAAGGCTTATCATTAATTAACCTTCTCTTAGCCTTAATTAAGCACCATTTAAATTAAACAAATCTCTTAATCCAATTCATACTTAAATATACTAAACTACCCACCTAAACTCGCTTAATTTAAACTAAACACACTTAGGGCATCATTAACACTCTAATCAAGGTTTAGTGAGTTAAACTCACCCGATTAACGAACCGATCGGACCAAAACAATGAGGACAACACGAGGATCGACTTTCCTCAAGGCGGGCCGAGCATCCGGGCTCGAGAAGGCGGCCAAAACGGGCCAAGACTGAGCTGCCATACCCATTTCTGCAGTTGCTATCTTGGGGCCGAAGGAGGGTAGATCCGAGCTCGATCGGGCGGAGGAACGACGGGGGAGAGACGGCGGCAGCTTAGGGCGGTGGAAGTGGCAACTCCGGCGGCCAGGCGGGACCTCTGGTGGTGGCTGGCAACCAAGGACAAAGGTGAACGACGAAGCTGGAGGGTCCTGATCGTGCGAGCAGTGACTGAGTCGAGCGCGAGCCAGCCGGTCGTGCAAGCGGAGGAGAAGCGGCACTGGCGGCAAGCTAGCTTCGGCTGGCTCACGATGGCTCTCCGACGAGCTGAACAAAATCCAAGAACAATGGAGCTGGACGAAGATGATGGAAGCTCGGGGCACTCGGGTTGCGGAAAACGGCGGCTGGTCGGCGAGCGCGCGGATGGGTGATGGACCACGATGGCGATGGCTCCCGACCCGACAAGCGGCGGCGTGGAGCGGGTGAAGGAGGCGAACGAAGGGGGCGTCGGGCTGCTGGTCCAACCGGTCGAGCTCCTCTCTCTCCTCTTTTTCCCCAAAATCCAACAAGCTCCCTTGATTCAAGGAAGAAGATGATGGTGATAGCCCACCTTTCCAAGAGCAAATCCTCACCCTTCACTTGTCAACATCCTAGCCACTCTTGCCCCACACCATGACATCATGCTCTACTAACTCAATCCTCCACAACCTCTTCCAATGGGTGCAAATTTCATTTTCCGCCGAGGCATAAAATCTTGTACATTAATTTCTTCCATTCCATTCAATTCTCTTCCAATTGAGTCCAATTGAAGTCCATAAAATTAATCCAATGTCACCACGCTTCAATTCACATCTTCACTTATCTGTAGAACCAACTTAAGCCCCAAAAACGCGACCAAAGGCAGGCCTACTAATTTCTCAAGCCAAATTAGTCATTCTCTGATTATTTTGCTGAAAAACTCGGCTTACATGAAAAATCTTCCGAAGATGAGTCAATGATCCTAAAATGATTTATGTCACACCAGGACTTCCAATTTCTGAATTCGATCTCAATTTCACGGTTAATTTCACTTCGGCACGATACTAGCGTGTCCTGATCTACCAAGCAGCTTTTAGAAATTTTCATGTATTTGACATGTGGTTGATCAATTCAAGCCACAATGTACATCTTTGACACATTGGCGACTTTCGGTTGTTGGGGTAATCTCAAGGTTTCAAACACGGACACATGGTACCCAAACAACAGAAAAGATGGTCCAGTGCCGATCAACAAGAATTGTGCGATATGGTGGAATCACCCCACTCGATCACATGCCTCTGTCGAGTCAACCTATCTCTGGTCTCTAATCGATTTTTAACTGTGTCGTAATGACCCTTGCAGATTAGCTCGGTCGAAAGGTCGTTTCCTGGTCAAATTTTCGAGTCTGATGTATTAGAATTTCTTAACGGCTTCACCTGATAGACTAGTTATCCCATGAGTGATCAGTTCAGGGAAAAGAACTATATACGTGCCAACGAAATACCCATCTCAATTTATTGAAAATAGAATTGGAAAAATCGGGATGTTACAAGTAGTGTATGGCATGGTATTTTGGCATGAAATGAAATTTGGCGTTATATAGGAGGTTGGAACTTAGAACTTCAATGGATGATCAGGGAAACAAAGGGCAAAACTTGGAGGCAAGACTCCTCAAGCTATCTTTTTTAGTGACAATCTATTGCATCTAGATGGAACGCAACCACGGACCATCTCAAAACACATCAATTGAGCCTCATCTTTTGTTGACTAGGATTCGAAAGGTTGTAAGAGGTAGGCGCCACTCTACAAAAAGTGTAGGCCTTCCAAGGCAAAAATTTTATTGGCTACTATATGGAGGCTTCCTTCCTCAATCTTCTCGCATATAGTTTTTGTGAAATGCTAGGGGATTCCCTTAAGTTTTTGTACCTCATCTAATTTAAATATTCACATATTTACACCAAATAAAAAAGCTCAAAACGCCATAGCAAAAGGAAAAAAAATGAATAATAGACGAAGAACAGGCTAGAAATTTAGATTACATATTCTTCACATCTTTATGATAAAGCATGAAGCTCCACTAGAAAGATCATACATGATTAACAGAGGAGAGTTTATCTCTAAGTAAAAGTAAGTATTATCACCATAGAACAGATTTTTCAAATAGTACAACATTTATTTCATCTGTCCACGATCACTGATAGACATGCTACGCTATAACTCACGACAGTGTAGAAACCTTTTTAATAGATGCACAACAAAGTTTACTCCATAGGGAAAAAGGCTAGCCTTATGAAAACGAAGGAAAACTGACATTACAAATGAGTTCCACGATGATCACATATTGCAGCAATACTTGACCTTGTTAGCTCCAGTGTCCCCATAAATCTATGGTGAAGTCGTCTTGCGAATCACGGAAATACACACCATCTGAGTACATACACTCAGAAGAAGGCAATAAATTTCCCGAGTTCGGGCATATACCCTCCAAATCTTCTATTGCGCTAAAATCTTTCAGAGATTGCAATTGTTCCCACAAGTTTGCATCTTCTCCCATCATATTGTCTCGTGAATGCCAGCGATTCACTAGAATTTTGTCATCATGAACAACTTCATGAGATGGGCACAAGCTGCTTGCATGTAGTACTGGAATATCCCGAGGAGATCCAAGATTTGTTGCTTCTGTAGGATGAAGAATTGCAATAGATGGATTTTGGTGGGTTAAATTATTATTTGGATTTTTGGAGTTAACTTTTACATCACATGCAATTGGCATTTCCAACTTTTCCTGGGCGCAGCGTTTCTTCAAGTGAGTATTCCAGTAGTTCTTTATCTCATTGTCTGTTCTTCCTGGAAGTCGACTTGCAATTGTGGCCCAACTACAACAAGAAAAACTATAAATTAAAAATCTAGCTTGTTATGAAAAAGCAATGACAATGTGTTCTTGCTTATCAGTAGAATCAGATATATATACAAACAATATGAAATGCCTCGAGTTGTGTTATGATGACAATACAAAGTTATTTTCATGCCCCAGCAGAAATACAGGTACTTCCTCATTTTATTTGCTGTATCTGTGGTATCTGTAAGTTAGGAAAAGCAAATGGTTTGAAGTGGCATGTCAATTAGGTTAATTGCAAATAAACTGAGGAAAATGACTTAATCATGAGAATCGAACATATTCTGAAGCACAACTTGCCTGAAGTCGATATATGTCGTACAATATCAACCAAGAATCATCCTGCATATTCCAAATTGACTTACCGTTTACCAAGAACTCGGTGCAAGTTGATAATGATTTCCTCCTCTTCTTTGGTGATGTTGCCATGCTTGATGTTGGGCCTCAGATAGTTCATCCACCGAAGTCGGCAACTCTTTCCGGTTCTTGCTAAGCCTGATGATAATATCAAATTCAAAATTAGGGTTAGTGACTAGCGGTGCAATTTTTCAATAAATTCTTGATCCACCACCGCCCTGGGGTTTAGATCCATATATAGGCCACTCAATTACTTGACTCTTCAAGATGATATACTCCTGAATCCGGAAGATCCAAATCCACATCGAACTCGTTCAATGAAAAGAATTAGATCTAGAAAATAAAAGATTTCAATGCATCACGCACTCACCAGCAGGTTCGGCCATGTGAGTCCAGTTCCAAATGCCATATCGCATGATATAAGCCACCAGTTTCCTATCTTCATCAGCACTCAAGCACCCTTCTTCACTGTCTTCTTGCCGTTGCTGATTTTATCAACCCTGGGATACCTGGCCATCGACACCAGAGATTGCGCAGTTTCCAACCCTCGTCGGCTTTGAATGAAGTTATTCCTCTCCAAAGAGGGTTCACGTGGATTTATACTCGTTCTGTAGCTCGCACGTGCCCTTAAAGCGTATTGGGCGAGGCTTTTTTTTTATGAATAATTAAAGCAGATAATTACAAGGGCAAATGGCTACTTGTTCTTCCAGGAAACAGCATGTATTTGTGCATATTTAGCACCATAGTAAAGTGGGTGTGGACCTCACTATTATTGGATATTCAAAATATAAATGGTCACTGTTCCCAATGGAGGATTTCAACTCTATGGTTACTCTATCTATTGGGGTTTTTGTTGCTCAATGCTTTAGCTAGCTCGAACCTTCTTGGCTTCTTCCAATCAATTGTCTTTCCAAGAAGTGGAAATTTGGCAAAGGTCGACTCGTATTATGGCCGATACTAAATTTTTTTAGAGAAAGATGAGTCATAACTATCGTTTTAGTATTCATTATCCCTAGATAATTACTATAGAGGACCCCAAAAATTTACTTATGATTAATTCAAATGTCTCGTGTTGATGATCAACAACACGAGGATCATCCTAATTGGTTAGTGGGGATGGAGAACACTTCTAATTAAAAGAGTGATTTAGCAGGAAAATAAAATATCATAACACTGTTTTTTCATAGATAATCAACGAGCAGATAATTCCAATTAAATTGGGAACTTGCTCTTCCTAGAAGCACAATAAGTTGTGCACGTTTAGCATTAATGGTAAAGTGTGGACTGACCCCACTATTGGACACACAAGTATAAAATGTCACTTTCTATTGGAGACATACTCAAGTTACAACTATAAGCAAGAAAGCCCTGAACTTAATTAGGATAATTCATTGCTCTAATAATTTTATGAAAAATTACATAAAAGTCATAAACCTATTACAATTGTGTCAATTCAGTCTTAAACATTTTTTTTTGTTAATTTAGTCATAAACATTTTGTAATTAGGCTAACTCAATCCATCCAGTCAATTTTAACCGACCAATGCTGACATGGATGTCACCCAACCTTGTCAACCATTGTTGCCCAACCGACAATTATGCTAACTCACCAATGGCTGGCAAGGGCTTCATGGCCGTTGCCCAACCTTGTCAACCATTGTTGCCCAACCTTGTCAACCACTATGGGGGAAAAAGGAAAAAGGAGGAAGAAGAGGAATAACAACAAGAAAAGAAATATAAAATATAAAATGTTCAAAAATTATTATTAAAATTGTCCATGTCATTATCGGCCAAAAAGCTGGTATTAATGTTAATGCGGACTAGCCAAAATTAGTCAAATGGACTAAATTGGCCAAAAAAAAATGGTTTCAAACTGAATTGTCATAATTACAATATGTTTAAGACTTTTTTGATAATTTTCCCAAAATTTTTAGCATTTCATCTGTCCAATCAATTTTTTCCAAGTATAAGAGAGTATGCCTAGTGTGAAACAGATCCATGTTGATTTTGGCAAGTGAAGTAAAGCTGCCTATGTCATTGGTGAGATCAGCGGATGATATTTAATTCCACAAACGAATGAAAATTGATGAGAAAAGGCGACCCAACACCGGTTCATCAAGTTTGAAATTAGACGAAACTTTGCCATTCTTTATGTGGTGACGAAGAACTTTTTTTAGTGGGGAGGCAAAAATAATGATAAAAAAATGATTAATTAAATAAACTAAATGGAAAGCTTGCTGCGAAGTCAAAAGCACATCGTGCAAAGTAACACCTGCTCGAGAGTGCCATACAACTTTGTAGAGCATCTTCCGATTTCTAACGTTTCAACGAGTCAGGCAAGAAAATATCCAGTTAACTAATGTCAACTATTGATCAGTGTAGTTTGGAATGATTTATATTCATGTCATTATCCTTAAATTTCATTCCCTAAATGCACCAAACTTTCATTTGTATCAATGTTCTACCCAAAAAAATATGATGTGCTAGTATTTTATGCTGCATTGTTGAGTCTTCCAAAGTAAAACTCTGCAAGTTATGGATCTGGGGGCGATATGTGATATATTATGGTTTTGTGGTGCAAGTATTATACGAAGTACATCTGGACGTTGATTGGACCATGGAAGCATATAAAACGTATGAACATGTGTGCTTTGAGGTTAATTAAGTGTTGCGTTACCTCCCCCAGATAAGTACAACCTAGATGCAATTGCCAACGCTGATTTGTGATTGATCAGATACCTAGGAAAAGACAAAATTTTGCAATAGACTATTGTTGTAGTGCGTCTTAGACCCATGATACATTGCGCCTTTGTCAGCAGTGACGTTAAATAATACATCTTCTCCACTAGTCATGAAACACACCACATACAATAGAAACTTCCCTTCTGATGAAGGCTCCAAATTCTGAAAGATTGACTATCCCAATCCTTCAACACGCTTGTACTCTGGATGTGGTCAACGTGAAAAGCTGTACTCTTTGGTACTTTTCGAACACGTGCGTTTAATTTCCAGGACACAAACAAACGTTCAGTGGACCATCCTATTCTTGAAAATATTCAGAAATCTTGAAACGACAGCTTAGGTTTGACCACTGATGGAAATAATCAAGAACATAAAGAGGCAAGTCTGTTCTGGGGCATGATGAAGACTTTCATGTTTACTATTTTGACTTCCGTAATTCAGCAGACGATTTATAAGAGTCCCAACAGATGTAAGTAGCCAGCCCATGCAAACCTTAACTGTGCAAAGCATCTGCCTCGCAATCAAAGTGAAACATTTGGAGGTTTTGTCATGCATCATCTTCACCGTACCTTTTGAGATTATGATCCGTAAGTAAATCTTCTATTTTCAAGTTTAGTGGAAGTGAGATTGGTTCGGTTGGTGATGTGGGGAACCGTACAACAATCCAATAAGATCTCACTCAACTCAAGATTGATTTCTTCCTCAAAATTAAACCGACCTAGAATCTGTTAATCCCATGTCATATATTCCTTTCACACAATTCTCAAAATACATAAATATAATGTCAAAATAATAAGGAGACAGATGACAACACCACTACCAAGAAAAAAACCTAATGCAGAAAAAAATCACAAACTCTCAAAATCTTTCATTAGTTATCAAGAAATAGAATGATATACAAAGATTCTTCTCTAATAACGCACTAAAGCTAAATATCAATAATACAATAATATTTCATCACCACAATGATGGGTTAACATATATAGCGCGAGACTGTAATCGAGAATAGAGAAGAGTAGAGATGACTTGGAGAAGGCTTTTAACTCACGAAATCTATCAATTCCTAGCTCTTAGTCGCATGAATAACATACTGAAATTTGGCTCAACCAATTTCGACAATTTTTCGCGTTCAAATTGGGACAGCAAAGCTGCACACCTTGTTTCTTCTTTTCCCCGTTTTATATCAGGAAGAACTCTCCCTCCTCTCTTTTTTTCACTCTCACACGAACGAGCAGCTCCCTCCTTTTCATCTTTTGATTTTTGACCTTCTTTCTAATTTGACCTGTTAGCTGGGCCCCACAGAAGCTAGCTACCCTTATCTCAAATCCTTCTGGCAAGAATGCTTTTGTACTAAAATCAATCCCAAGTATGTATCGAGTCTGAAGGTGGAACCTTTAATCAGTCTTAAGAAACGATTGAATATATTAACAAGTGGGTAGGTCAAAGAACCAGTATCATAACCCCTGTTTTTCTTTATTTTTGTCAGCCATGTGTCACAGTCCGTGAATCCTCCCGTACTCGTGACACTTGTGAGTAGTGCTTGGGGTTATCGAGTGAAGAGTGAGGAGGCAAAATGGACGAACACAACTGGTCTGTGGGAGTGGCATCAAGACGATGGTGCTAGGAGTTTTAGAATAGAAAGATTATATCACTTAGGAGCTCTGAAAGCGGGGTAGGCCACCGTGCACAAGGCGGTCGGGGGGCGATGCCACTCTCCTGATGAGGTCATGGCAGGCCGAATGTAGTTGTTGAACCTAAATGGATCTACTGTTTCGCTCAATGGACTAGACGCCCGAGCGATGCTAGGCTTGGTAGGATCTTATACGAAGAAGCATTTACCATATTGTTCGTGGAACAGCTACAGAAGAAAGGCTAGCCTGGCGAATTCCACTCGCCAGGCGTCCATGGGTCGAAGAGTCGGTTTGTCGCCGAGCAGAAGCGAGTTTGAGAAGAACTGAATCCTCACTGAATAAGGATAACGTTCCTGGATCAATCGGTGAATTCGAAGAAGAGGTCTATTGCCACGTTTTCAACAAGGAAAAAACCTCCATTTAGTTTGCTGGGGTCAAAGGAGCTAAGTAGGCAAAGATGGTGCTGCCAAAAGATGCAGTTGGCGAAAAATGCCACACTTGAGCAAGTGACTGAGAATGGCTTAGCAGCTGAGATCAAAAGAGGCTACCAATTAAGCAAAACCTGTTTTGTTAGGCGAGCGTGACCATTCGATGTGAACTCCCAAAAGTGACATATCAATGGTTAAACGACGCAAGGAAGCGACAGAGAAGATCGCAACGAGGGCGTGCAAATTGAGTGGGGGAGAATGTCACGGTCCGTGAATCCTCTCGTACTCGTGACACTTGTGAGTGGTGCTTGGGGTTATCGAGTGAAGAGTGAGGAGGCAGAAAGGACGAACACAATTGGTCCGTGGGAGTGACGTCAAGACGGTTGGTGCTAGGAATTCTAGAATAGAAAGATTATATCACTTAGGAGCTCTGAAGGCGGGGTAGGCCTCCCGTGCACAAACTGGTTGGGAGCTGATGCCGCTCTCCTGACAAGACCATGGCATGCCGAAACCAGTTGTTGAACCTAAATGGATCTGATGTCTTGCTCGATAGACTAAACGCTTGAGCGACGCTAGGCTTGGTAAGATCTTGTACGAAGAAGCATTCACCATATCGTTCGTGGAATAGCTACAGAAGAAAGGCCGGCCTGGCGAATTCCGCTCGCTAAGCGCCCACGGGTTGTTCCGAGGCCAGGGAAACTCTCGGCCCGTGACACATGCACATTACCAAGGATTTCCTAAGATCTGTAGAGCGACTAGTGGGGAATCCAGGCAAAAGATTTGCTTTGACCAATCGAAATAGCATCGTCCACCACCTCTCTCTCTCTCTCTCTCTCTCTCTCTCTCTCTCTCTCTACTTTGTCATTTCAAAGTGAGACATTGCCATCGTACCGCCAATTTGCATTTGCCAGATTTCTCTTCACTATCATCCTGTGAGAACAATACCTTCATAAAGAATAAATGACTATTTTTTTCGGTTCCCCAGGATAAAGGTACTCTTAAGGGAGAATTTTATTGTGTCCAGCTGATGGATGAAGCCCCCCGTCTTGCCCTGCAAGGATGGAAACTAGGGATGCATACCTGAAGGATTTAAATAAGCCGAAAACAAGCATATGATGTGCAAATTTCAGAAGTTTTTCTATGGTCTCAAACAAGCGTCACGTACTTGAAATTTGACAAGGTTGTGAAATCATTTGGCTTTATGGAAAACAATTTTAATCAATGCATCTATATGACAGTAAGTAAGAATAAATATATTTTCTTAATATTTTATGTAGATGACATTTTGCTTGCTAGTAAAGATGTTTATATATTGAATGACACAAAAAGTTTTCTATTTACAAAGTTTGATATGAAAGACCTAGAGGAAGTCTCTTTTGTTCTAAGCATTGAGATTCTTCATGACAAATCTTGGAAGGTTCTGGGATTATATCAAAAATTTTATATATATTGCATTTTTAAAAGATTCAATATGCAAACCTGCAAGTTTGGTGAAGCTCCTATTGTGAAGGGGGATAAATTGAGTATAGAACGATGCCCCAAGAATGATATTGAGAAATAAGTAATGAAGAATGTTCCATATGTTAGTGTAGTTGGCAGTCTTATGTATACACTGTCGCGACCTCTCTTTTTCCGTTTGGAGAAAAAGGAAGAAGGTTTAGGGGTATTTGCCTAAAGAGGCGAACCAATGGCCCTAAATTAGGCGCGGGCTCTCCCAAACCCATACCTCGCGCGACATTGAATTTTTATGTTTAGTTCTTAACAACCTATGTAATTCTAGGAGTCGCCACTAGCCTATTGGGGTTAGCTAGAAACCAATCAAAACGCGGGAGTGTTGTCTCAATTCCTACACAACTAGAGATTTTTAGGAACAGAGACTTGTTTACGCTAATTTCTATTAGCACCCTTGCGGTACCACTAACTTGGAATGTTGTTTATCTAAGTGGCCACACAATCTTGATTACCAATTATAATTCTTATAAAACCGCTAAGCGTCCATGCAAATGTCTTTTTTTTTTTTTTTTTTTTTTTTTTTTTTTTTTTTTAGGTTTGTTTTCCTTAATATCTAGATTAATCCTAACATACTTTAGAAGAGAAATTTACACTCAAATTAATGAAAAGTGATGCGTAAGTAAACATCCAAGAAATTGAAATGACTTGAACGGAAAAGGAAAACTTGATACAAGTCGGGTAAATAATATTACATGACCTTGTTATCACGCCCCGGGACAGGACCCCCATAAGCAAAATGGGAAATTAAATGTGCATGATATTACTCTAAATGCATGAAACTACTATAAATAATTTTAATCTACCGAAAATAGATTATTTACAAAAATGATTATAAAATATCAAAATAGCATTAAATTAGGAAAAATGACCTTATAAAATTAATAAAATTTCATAGATGTCATTTTTTCCTTAATTTGATACCATCTATCACTTTCATATGTTTTTTAAAAAAATCGGATTTTTTTGGATTTCTTTTATTTTTTTAAATAATAAATAATAGCTCCCTAAACCAATATATACTAACATTGAACAACACAGTACATGAATATCACAATAATTGAGCTTAAATAGAACATTTCAAAATTGAAGCTTGGTTCCAACATTTTATTGAATACTTGGCTTGCATCAAATCACCTCAAAACGGCTTCCTCGAGCCATGTTCGTGGCCTTCAATCTCGATCCATAAGTAATCTCATGTGAAAGCAAAGTATCAAGGATATACTATTACATGCAAAGAACAAGTTTAGCTATAAATTACAGCCTAGAACACGCAAGAACCAAACTGAAAACGGCCTCCAATATGCGAGTTGGAGCCGTTTTGCAAATTTGGTGTTGAACCCAAGTCAAACAGCCATGTCAACTACCCAGATTGAAGCCCCGACAACCATCGCATGCAACATCTATATGAAATATTACTCCATCCAGATGAAAATAGGTAACATTTACTTTCAAATGCAACAAACATCACCGAAAACAATCAACTGGATGCATCAAAACGAACTCTCCAAGAAGCATACATGCATGATCTATGCTAGCCAACCATGTCTCAATGTGGATTAGCTTGGTTTTTGGCTCATGTTATAGATGGTTTCATGGTTCACAAGGAAATTTAAGGACTAAATCGGGTTGTCCTATGCATTATTTGTACTCTCATATAACATTCATCAAATTCACAACAACAAAAAAACGCATACAAAGGAGGGTAACAAGTCAAGCATGCAAGGGTATTGAAGAGGCTTTAAACACTAAGAAATTTCAATCTCGAAAATAAGTTCTCCGGACTAGTTTTCTTCTTGATTTTCGTGATCAAAACATGTTCGAACTCAAACAAAAATAAATATAGGATGCTTACCGTGCTTCCTAGTTTTGTTTTCAAGTGACTCTTGGTCGAGGAAACGAGAAATTATCCTCCAGGGGGGGGGGAACGTGGAAAATGGCTACTTGAAATTGAAAGTGAGATCTGCAGAAGAAAAATCTGACAACAAAGGTTTTCGTTGACCTCCAAAAATAGGCTTCCGAACCTCTTTTGTTAGCCAACTTAAAACCAACCCAAACTATATGTATTCTAGTTTGGCTTGTAACCCATGGCTTTCCTCATTTATCTCTCCATTGTCTTAAAAAACACTCGCTTTTCCTTGCTTGTGACCAACCAGGCTCAACACTAGGCAAAATCTTAGGACTCCCTTGGCCCGCCAAGAGGGTATATTTTCAGGGGACTTTAGGAAGTCTTCCCGATCTCCATTTTGGACATGTGACCTATGGTTGGAAATATCTTTGAGTGAAGTTTCAATCTCTAGTTGAAGGTTTTGGCTAATTTTGGCTGCAAGTTTGTGAAAATTTCACTTTTCTCTCTAAAGATTGATTTGGAATTTCTGGGTTTTTGCTTTTCAGAAGTTGCTTCCGAGGGTGTTTTTTGGGCACGATCGTGAGCTGCCTCTCGTGTTTCTTGTCTTCTCCCTCTTATCCCTCAAAAGAGCATCCTTCATAGATCTTATCCACTGCATTAAGCAATCTCTTGATCGAATTTTTGCCCTCCTACTAAGCCTACCAACTGAGCAGTCTCTACCCACTTTCTGACTTAGCCAAAATTTTCAAATTTTGCAACTGTTGAGTGTGCGGATTTTGCTGCGACTTTCCCGTGCTTTCAGCGGCTTATCCCTGGCCATTTTTTGTCCACTTGCACTACTAATTATGTTCTTCCATCACGTGCAAAGATCAGGCTGGTTGGGCAACTAAGGAGGATATGCAGCCACCAAGTTGCTTACTCAGCAACTCCGAATTGAGACTAACTTGTGGACTGAGATTTTGCAGCTTTTTTGGGTGCTTTAATTCATCAATTTGGCTGCTGTTTTTTTATCAATTAGCAAGCTAATATATTTTAGTTTAAGATCTTAATCATTTTTCGCAATTGTCTCCTCTTAATTTTTCAAGAAAGTCCCTCAAAGTTGGCCATTTTCTAGCCCGAGAATGTCCAATTCAATGCAATTTGGTCCTTTTTGCTCGATTCGATTACTTAGACCTGAACCAAGTTCAATTTAAACTCAAATGGGGGCCAAGATGATGATTAAAGGGCTCGGGTGCAAAATTTGCAAAATTTGCGAATTGGTCCCTCAACTTTTGAAAATTGCATTTTGGCTCCAACTTGCCTTTTTAAATTACAATCTGACCTCCTGGGCTTGGCTAGTCACATTTAGATCATCGGCTCCAACCCATTGTTTTTTCTTTTTTTTTTCTTTTTATTTATTTATTTTTTTTTTTTTTTTACTTTTTTTGAAAAACATCTTCCATTTAAGAAAACTCTACTAAACACCTAAATAATCTATATGCAAGAATTTGACAAGAAATATTTTTGTAGAAAAACAAGTTCCCATTTTTTGAAAATGATTTTTTGGCAAAAATTTAGGTGTTAACATACACAAATATGTACTAGACCTGATATTGCTTTTATTGTGAATACTCTTTGGAGATATTTGTCGAATCCAGGTCATGAACATTGGGTTGCAGTTAAAAAAGTAATGAGAATTACAACAAAAGACTTCATGCTTGTATATAGCAGAGTAGATGACCTAAAGGTGATTGGATATTCAAATGTTAATCTTGCTAGTTGTTCTGATGATAGAAAATCAACTTCTGGATATATTTTTATGATCGTGGAGATGCTTTTTTTGGAAAAGCACAAAACAAACCTTAATTATGAACTCTACAATGTATGCTGAGTTTGTAGCATGTTACAATATGCTAACTCAAGCTATTTGGCTAAAAAATTTGATCTTAGAATTGCAAGCTATGAACTCTGTTACTAGACCTATAGTGATCTACTGTGACAATACTGCAACTATGTTTTATTCCAAGAATGACAAAATTGGCAATATATTCAAACACATGGAGATCAAATATTATACTATTAAGGACTTAGTCAAAAAGGGAGATATTGTGATCGAGAATATCATAACTGAGTCCATGTTAGCCAATCCTCTAACAAAAGGTTTACGACCCATTTTGTTTAAAGAATATGTAAAGAATGTGGGTATTTTAGATTCTTTTGATTTCTTTTATTAGTAGGAGTTATATGATTTGTATTTCTGAATATTATAGTTATATGCAAATTGATAATACTTTTATGATATCTATTAAAGCGTTTACTTTTGATAATCATTATTATTGATTCTATTGTTGTAACACCCTGGGTCTCCACTGTACACATATTGTCCGCTTTGGACACTAAGTCCTCACGATTTTGTTCCTCTCGGAGGCAGCTCATACTACCCCAAGAAAATGCGTATGTACAATTAGAGGGACCCAAGCCTTATAACCTAGTCCAGGGCTCCCTCCCTAGGCGATGTGGGACAAGAGAGGGACCCGTTCTTTGCACACGTTCGAGGACCGAGGCGCGAAAGCACCGCCATCTCTCCTCCCCGTGCACCGCCGCTCGGGCCGTCACACTCTCCACCTCTTAACAAAATAGTGTCCTTACTGTGACCCCACACACAATCGGGAGTCAGCTCTGATACCACTTGTAACACCCTGGGTTTCCACTGTACACATATTGTCCGCTTCCTCATGGTTTTGTTCCTCTCGGAGTAGCCCATACTACCCCAAGAAAATGCGTATATACAATTAGAGGGACCCAAGCCTTATAAGCTAGTCCAGGACTCCCTCCCTAGGTGATGTGAGACAAGAGAGGGACCCCTTCCTTGCGCACGTCCAGGGACCGAGACGCGAAAGCACCGTCATCCCTCCTCCCCGCGCACCGCCGCTCGAGGCCATCACAATTGTTATCCTTTCTCCTATCGACTGAGAAATAGAAGTATAAAATAGTATTTTTAAACAAATTTTAGTTTAAAAGTGACTAGATGTCACTAATTGTGGATCTCATGTTGGATTGTAACATAATCGTGCAATTTCATGTAGTTTAGAAATCGCACTTAGGCAATTTCATGTTGTATAGAAATTGGGCTAATGTAGTTTCATGTCGTTGAGAAATTGCATTGAGAACCGATAATAAATAGTATACATTTTAATTACATGTTGGTACTATTTCTTACTACACTACTAGACCCATGATCCATGAAAATATAATGCTTAAGGTCATGTGTTGCGGTATTTTTAATTAATTATTTTTCTATTTTAAATAATCGGGTTAATGGATATTCCAATATATGTTAAACCCTTAAGTGATCTTACTGAATTAGGTTTTTAGCATCTATTAATAACGGGTTTAGTTGAGCAGCAAAGTGTAGGCAATTATGTTTAACTGAAACCTGCAAAGGAGAGACCCAATTGAAACACTATTGATTAAGATTTACTATAATTCCTATCTAGCCTATAAAAGAATATGTTGTACCTATCAGTTGTTTAATTACATTAAAAACTGTTATACTTAAATAGATCATAAGAGGAAGATCCATCATTCCAATAGATCGCTAATTATAATCGATCGATCTATTTTTCTTCAAGTGGAGGAATAGCTCAAATAGGTACGTTTTAATTCCACTATGCATATCGATTTCAATGTTTTACAGTCATAAATGGATATAATTGTTCTTGATTAATTACTTGTTTATGTGGATAATTTCTACACATCCGATTCGAGAAGGGGACCCTCAAGATCCCCCAGCTTCAAATCCACGATAAGACAAGGTTGCTCTTCCTCAACTTGATAGCGTTCGAGCAATCTCACTTCAGTTGCGGCAAATATGTTGCCTCGTATGTAATCTTCATGGACAATTTGATCAGATCCCCCGAGGACGTCGAGTATCTCTCTACCAATGCAAAATCATCAAGAACTGACTTGGGAGCAAGGTCGAGGTCACTACCCTCTTTCACCAGCTTTCCATGGGTGTGGTCCTCGACGCCGATGACCATTATTTAGCTGGACTGTGGGAGGAGGTGGATGTATCCTTGGGAAGCCAACCTCATGCTCAAGTTTAATGCCTGGAGAGCCCAACTCAAGCAAAGGTGTATTGATTGGGCAAGCATTGTCAAGCAAAATTACTTCAACAATCCCTGGTCATTCAATTTTTTGGTTGCTGCTTGCGTTTTGCTCGTGCTTACTTGTATACAGGCCTTCTATACAGTCTATGGCTACTACAGGCTGCGTTTTTGATTTCCCACATAGTGGACCACTTTAGGAGGGCTAAACTTCCGGTGAAAATCTAGGAATTAGAATTGTGGCCAATTGACTATTAGCAGCCCATTTGTAGATCATTGCTCCAGATGTGGAGGTCTCATCTCCAAGTGGAAAGAAAAAGTGATGGTCATTAGGCTGGGTGAATTGCAACCTTTAATTTTATGGAATCCATATGGATCCCACATGTAAGCCTCACAAGATCAACGGCTGCTTTTGTTGACACCTCAATTTTAATTAGGTTGATTTTATTAATTAAGTTTTTAATTTAGTTTGTCTTTTCGGATAAATAGATAATAAAAAGATAAAACAACAAAAAACAAATAAAAAACAGGAAATAAAACAGCAAAAGCAAAGCAAAAGCCCAGCCCATCTTTTTCTCCTTCTCTTCTCCCTCCGCATGGCCCCTACGGCCCATTTTCCTTCACCCCCGGCCCGGCCCCTTTCTCTCTTCTTCTTCCTCCTTCCCTTCGCCGCTGCAACTCACGCGAGCGAGGGAGGCCGACGCGCGAAGGACAACCTACGGCCGAGGAGTGTAGGCCGACGTCGGCCGGAGGGGATAAGATCGCGAGGCGCCATTAATGTTGAGCGAGCTTGGCTGAAGCTCGATGGGACACCGGTTCAGCCGAGGCGGAACCGGTGGGCAAGCCGGAGGTCGGCGACCGAGCCCCCGTCGACCGGGTTCCTTCGCCTATAAATAGGTGGCCGCAAGCATCGTCGGAGGGCATGGCGAGCTCGGAAATCCTTCACCGAGACATCGGGAAGGGTTGAAGGGCGAGCGCGGGGAGAGCTCGGAGTCGCGAGCTCGGCCCACCTTCCACCGAGAGACTTCGGGAAGGCGGGCGAGCGACCTCGAGAAGGTCGGGATCCGGCCGTGGAGGCTCGGATCGGCTGAGTGAGAAGAAATCAAGGCCGAGGAAGGTCCGGCCGAGATCTCAGCGCCTCGATCTGGAGTTTTCTTGCTGCTGTTGTCGTCGGACGCTGTACCGCCGCCGTTCGCCCTGACCAAGTCCCGACGCCGTTGCTTCAAAGGTTTGCTGTCGCGCCCCCCCGTGAGGCCGTCGTCAATCGATCCCTGCCATCACCGTTCATCGACCCTGTTTGAGGAAAGGTAAAAGGGCCGTCGCCGTCGCCTTCGCCGAATTCGCCGTATTCCGCCGTCGCCTTCGCCGTTCATCGCATTTGTCGTGATACCCCGCCATCGTCGTTGTCTTTGCGATGCGCCGCCGCCGTCGCCGCCGCAATACCTCGGTTTCCCCCTCGGCGCCGCGGATTCACGAACCCTAGGGTTTGCGATTTTCCGGGTCGTGGAGTCGGAGCCGGGTTGGCGAGTCGAGTAGGGTTTCTGCGGTTTTTGGGCGGCGGAAGGTCGGGTCGTGGAGTCGGAGCCGGGTTGGCGAGTCGGGTAGGGTTCGCGGGGAGCCGGGTCGCGGAGCGGGTCAATGGATCCGGTCGTCGGGCCGGGCCGGGCGTCCCCAAAAATGCCAAAATCCAAAAAAAAAAAGCCAAAAATTCATAAAAAAGCCAAAAAAATTCAGAAAAAGCCAAAAAGACTTATATTTTCCCAAAATACCAAAAAAAAATCCCAAAAAAATTAGAAAAGTTCTAGAAAATGTTTTCCTCCCAAAAATGCATGGAAAATCCCTCGAACATCCAAAAAACCTCAAGGTTTAAACAAGATTAGGTACCGAAAGGGCATTAGTGATTAACTAGTGTAATAAAGTCCCCAATCCTAATTTCTCAGTTGCGCGAGGAGTGAGTATTTCTCCCGATACTTCACTTGGGTTTCTAATCAACCCACCCCAAATCGATTAGTGGCGACTCCAATTTAAAAATTAATTTACAGGTTAAAAACTCAGACTATTAAATTCGTGAATTGGTGGACTTGGGAGAGTCCGGGCTTAATAAATTCAGCCGATCCATTAGCCTCCTTAGGCGCCCGTACCCGATTGCGGGCGCCGAAAAAAAAGAGTCGCGGCTTGCTTGGCGACTCCGGACGGGGACTTTGAGGACTTAGGCCTTTATGTCTTGTTTAATATCTTTACTGACTTAGGTTTTTTTTTATATATGCAGGTTAGTGGCTTAGATTTTTAATCTTGCTTAAAACAAATTATCTTGTGATTATAAACTGTTGTGCATGCTTTACTGTTTTAAACACTACACATGGCACGCACAACCCGACCGCCTGGACACAGGGGCCATAGGATTTCTAGGATGGTGTTAAGAAAGATACGACCTCGAACGCGAGATCTGCGATGTAGAGGTTGCCTTTCTTTTCCCCGAATTTCTTAGCCGAGATTAGGAGGGTATGCTGCTAACGCGAGACTGCGACGGGCGGATATCCTTTTAATCTCACCAATCCTTCTGAGTTAGAAATCGAGCCGCACATCCCATCTGTATGTCTTTGTGCATGCCATTTTATTTAAAAGCAAAGTGATTTCTTTACTTTTACTTAGTCTTTTCTGGCTCATGGCAAAATAGGGTCAGGTTATGTATTTCCCTTCCTTATATGCGATGGGAAGATTTGATATCCAGTTCATTCCTACCCCAAAGGGAGAGCTTCTCAGATGGTGGAAGCAGTTAGATCAACTCGGCCAAGAGTGCGTCAAATCAAGAATCGGTCATCTCCTTTCATTGCTCCAAATCAATATCCACTCTGGGGTCATGCAAGCACTATCACATTTCTGGTGCCCTGAAACATCCACCTTCATGTTCGGCAAATTTGAACTGACTCCAACTTTAGAAGAGTACAGTCTCGCCATAGGAATGCCCCTGGGAAGCGAGCTTGTCAAGCCAATCGGCATTGACCCTGTGGTTAGTCTATCACGGTTTCTAAAAAATCATTCGGTAAGAGAAATTGTTCAAGCCAACAATAATGCTTTTCCGCTATCATCTTTAACTGAATGCTTTGAAAAACAGTCAATGACCCAAAAAGCCAAGATCTTCCTCTTAGCATTCTTTGGTTTTATTATCTTTCCCCATCGAAAGAATGCTATAGATCCTTCAATCACATGGGTGATAAATCAAGTCATTTTTGGAGCAGGATATGTGAATATGGTTTTAGCCGAAACGTTTTTATCCCTTAATCGTTTCAAGGACCAAAAAGAAAAAAATCATGAGAGCCGCTCCAGAAATTTTACAAATGTGGTTCTTTTCCCATATCAAAGGATTTGGGCACCTCATGCAAATATTTGAAATCAACGAGTTTAAACACCCATTGCAAAAGTTTCAAATCTTGGAAAAATATTCTCCCAATGAAGAGTATTCTCGATGGATTAACTTGCTAAAAAACCCGGTCCCTGAGACATTCCTATGGCGAGCTAAATGGTTCATTGCAGGAGAGGCGCGCTTTGCGCTTAATTATTACAACCCCATCCCATTGCTGGGCCTCTCCGGAGCTACCTCATATTATCCATATAGGGTGGCTCGTTAGTATAGGGTCCTTCAAGAAATCCCGCCACCGCTCAAATCAGGATTGTTCCGAATCTTTTTCACCCGTACGGACTACAACTACTTGGAGGAGATCCGCATAATTCAGAACGCATGGAGTAGATGTCACACTGAAAAGATCGCCGTGCCCAGAAGGTTAAAGGAACAAGAAAAAGTTCATCATGCATCAACATTCTACATCCTCAACCATATAATTCCCAAGGAGTTGCAACCAGTAATCCCTGATGTAGTTGATAAACTTACCCTGCAAGGGCGAATCGAATCTCTTGAAAATAGCTTGGAGACCAGCAAGAGACACGTATCGAAGTTAGTACGAAGAAGCAAGCGGCTTCACAAGACTGGAGCTTCCCATCGCATATAAAA
Source organism: Eucalyptus globulus (assembly GCA_014182545.1). Lineage (NCBI taxonomy): Eukaryota > Viridiplantae > Streptophyta > Magnoliopsida > Myrtales > Myrtaceae > Eucalyptus > Eucalyptus globulus. The sequence continues at coordinate 15,099,342 of CM024725.1, read as the reverse complement.
TGGGCAGCGGGACTTTTGATGTGAATATTCCTAATGTTAATATCTAGGGTCGTTTTGACTTGTGTAAAAGCCCTTTTGGCATTGTATAAATCTCCTGTTAATAAATAAAAATGACGTGACCCTTGCCATGGGCCGTGTTCCATACGTTTCTGGCTTACGTTCTCTCCATTTTCTTTATGCGGAGTAATCGCATCATAGTCGTATTCGCCAAATCCAAAAGATAGAATGGCCGAAGAAAATGTACCAAGCCGTGTCGAGATTATGGAAAGTGAAATGAAGCAAGTCTTCAATGTGCTTCAGCAACTCTCAAAGGTAGATTCCATCCAAGGCAAATTGGCTCCCGCCCCAGCCTCAATCGAAGTATTGTTACCACAATCGTCTACCCGAGGTGATCAAGGAAGAGATACCGATGATAACATGCCCGAATTGGAGGAGGATACGCACCAAATCGTAGTCAAGAAAGCAAAGCCCAACAGTTTGTCTAAGACTGAACATGACAAACGCCTTGAGAAGCTTGAAGAGAGGCTAAAGCAATTGCAGGGCCTTCAAGATCCTACTCCAACAGACCATTCCATCTACTCTAAGGTCAAAATGCCGGAAAAATTCAAAATGCCTGAGTTCGAGAAGTACGACGGCACGACCTGCCCAAGAGCTCACTTGCAGATGTACTTGGTTCAAATGACCCAGTATGTTAATAATGAACCTTTAATGATCCAGTTGTTCCAGTCAAGCCTGATAGGTCCCGCCCTGAGATGGTACATCAAAAAGAACATAAACCTCATCGAGACATGGAGTGAAGCAAGTGAAGCATTCCTCAAACAGTACAAATTCATAATGGACATTACCCCTTCTCGCGAGGATCTTGATCGCACGGAAAAGAAAAAGCAAGAATCCTTCAAAGAATATGCTATTAGATGGAGGAATCTCGCCGCCCAGATCAGTCCGGAGCCAACTGACTTTGAATTGAGAAAAATGTTCATCAAAACCCTCCATTTTGAATACCGCAATCGGATGGTGACTACGATCGCTGAATCATTCAATCAACTCATTCCAGTGGGAGAGCAGATTGAGACGGAGTTTAAGGGATGGCTGGTTCATCGAGCCGCACTGTCGCGAAGGCTCAACATGAAAAAAGATAAAGAATCCTTGATCGATGTCAATGCCACCTACACCGCAAACACCGGTCACCCCCAACTGTTCGGGCGAGCACGAGGCCAACAACGGACTAATAGCCGTCCACCCCAGCGCTACAACAACCGAAGACAATTCCTCCGCTTCCTGGATCTCCCTCCCGTGTTTTGGCAATCCTTCGAAACAAGAGCCTCCTTTCAACGAACCAAGACTACCTAACGTTGAAAGCTTCTCCAGCTATGACCCGTCCAAAAATGTGACTATCACATGGGAGAAGTAGGCCATTCAACGATGAGTGTTTCGTCCTTAAGCATCGAATCCAGAACCTGCTGGATACTAAGGCCTTCTCATTCCAAACCGCGAAAGCCGAATGTCCAAAGCAATCCGCTCTCGATCATGCCGACAAAGTAAACATGATATTCAGTTCTGAAACCGGTCAAATCAGAAATGTCAATGCACATATGGTCAACATCTATCGAAGGCTAGTAGAAACCGGGTATTATCCGGGCAATGAAATACCGCCTTTCGCAATAATGGAGGAAAGGGTATTAAGAATGATAGAGGCCGGAATAATCGTGTACGCCAGCCACGCCAACATAGTTTCTACCATATCCCAAGTCCTCATCAATTGGGAGGAAGAATTTGCGGCGCTAAATGCGGAAAAGGAGAAGAATGATTCCACCTTACCCAAGAGCGTCTTTGAAAGGAAGGGAGCCATTGTTCAAGCATCAACGGCGAAACAGCTATAGTCATTGAGATTCCCCAACCTTACAAATACAAATACAACAATGCGGTACCATGGTCTTATGACCTTGATGTTGGTTTGGTCACGAGATCTGGGCAAACTTATGCTCAAGCAAATACTCAGTCTGCTAAGCCCGTCACTAACGAAGAAGCCAAGGAGTTTTTGGCCATAGTTAAGGCCAGCGAATATAATGTGGTGGAACAGATTCACGAAAATCACCGGCACGAGATCTCTCTCTCTTTGGAATTGCTTCGGACATCGTCAAGCACCAAAATCCCTCATGAAAGTATTAAGTGAAGTACATGTCCACAAACTATTGAGCATGACAAACTCGAGGAATTTGTCGTGTACCATCCTTCTAAAGGATCAAATGGCATTTTCTAATGAAGAGATTCCTGAGGAGGGTAGAGGACACACCAAGAACCTTTACATATCAGTCAAGTGCAACGCATCTCACGTCGCTCGAGTGCTGATTGACAACGGATCTGCTCTTAACATATGTCCACTAGCGACACTCTGTCGCCTTAAAATAGAGAGATCATGGATCCAGGTACCCAAGACTTATGTTCGAGCATTTGATGGAACAAAGAAGGAAACAGTGGGAGAGATCGAGCTTGACATTCAAATTGGCCCAACCGTATTCAAAATTTTGTTCCAGGTGATGGATATCCCCACTGCATTCAATTTCCTCTTAGGGCGCCCATGGATACACGTCGCAGGAGCAGTACCTTCAAGCCTCCACCAAAGTGTGAAGTTCGTGGTTGGAGGAAAACTAATCACGGTCCGAGGAGAAGAAGATCACCGCATCTACCACGAGACGGCCATTCCTTATGTTGAACCTAGTGACAAGAGCGAAGCTAGCTATCAATCGTTCGAGCTCGTGTCTACTATACACGAAACTCGAGGGACTTTGCCCCTCGTCCCCGAGATATCAAGTGCTGCAATCATGGTAGGACACGGTTTCCTTCCAGGACAAGGGCTTGGTAGGAGAGGCCAGGGCATTCGTCAGCCTATTGAAGCTCGGAGAAGACCCTATACTATCGGTGCAGGATATTCCCGATAGAAAAGCAAAGAAAAAGTCGGCCTTGTATATCCCCGTCTCGAGGAAACTTTCCGGGCCCAGCCAAGATGATGCATGAGGAAGAGGAAGTGGATACTCCAAAATGGTTCAACCCCGAAAGCGTGAAATTGCCCATAATCCGGGAAGACACAACTTGGCCCTCACTTATAAAAAGGAGGGGCCGAGATGACATGACCACCATGTTCGAGGACATTTTCATAGGTGCCATTGAGGAAGAGCAATTAGAAGAGACAAGCGATAACTTCTCGTTCATCCAGCTTCAACACCAAGTCGAAGAATTACGTGAGACTGTACATCATTTGACAGAAAACTTCACTCAAGCTACCAGTGCATTTCGTTCTCGTCACAATGAGGAGCTGGTGGTAAATGAAGAGGACCTTACTGACACGACCTGGCGAGGGGCACGGCTACCCTTATCCCCAAGAAGCACTCGGCCATATTCGCCCCTTCCTAAATCAATGTCCATTATTTTCCCCATCCTCCTCGAGCAAGGGGTAATCGGCAGAGAACCGAACCATCCTACCCCCGAGTACTTCCTTGATTATGATCCATCCAAGCAATGTGATTACCATTCAGGGGAATTAGGACACTCGCTAGATGACTGCACCATCCTGAGAGACAAAGTTCAAGATCTTTTGGATGCTGGGGTATTCACATTCCACTCTCCATGGCTGTGTTTCGGCAATGATCACCTCCTCGTGGTACCTAGCACCCGTACCATGTTCCCTGAGCATGCTAAGGAGGCGTATAAAGGAGAGGCAATCATAGACACTTTGGGCCAACCAAGTGGTAAATTTGACTACTATGTCAATTATTCAATTCCCCAAAGTTTCTATGATCATCATCACAACATTGTCCCTGATGGATGGGGAGACGTGGCTGGCAACTGGAATAATATAGCGGCAGGCGAGGGTATGGGAATGGTCCAAACCAACACCGTAAGTAGCCACGACAGCAATTCTGATGACTCAGATGATGATTTTGATGATTCCGACGAAATTCAATGGAATTGGAAGCGCCACGAAGAAGCAAGGCCCCCTACTACTGAAGACACCATCATTGTCAATTTAGGCAGCACAGAATCCAAGGGAGATAAAGATTGGCGCAAACTTTCCTGAAGAAGAAGCTGCAAGCTTAATTGCCCTCCTAAAGAGATATCATTCGCATGGTCTTATGCTGATATGCCAGGCCTTGATCCAATGATCGTGGAGCATAGCTTGCCAACCAACCCTGATGTGGCCCCTAAGAAGCAGCGGCTAAGAAGAGCTAAGCCTGAATTGTCAAAAAAGATTAAAGAAGAAGTAATGAAGCTCCCCGCGAGGCTTCCTCGAAGTCTCGCAATATCCTAGTTGGGTGGCAAACATTGTACCGTGAAGAAGAAAGATGGTCGAATCCGGATTTGTGTCGATTACCGTGATTTGAACAAAGCAAGCCCAAAGGATGATTTCCCACTACCTCACATAGACGTTCTTGTGGATAGTACTGCTGCTAGATTCAAACTTTTCTCTTTCATGGATGGGTTCTCAGGATACAACCAAATAAAAATGAAGGAGGAAGACAAGGAAAAGACGGCATTCATTACTCCTTGGGGGACTTTTCACTATAAGGTCATGCCTTTTGGCCTGAAAAACGCTGGAGCAACTTACCAACGTGCCATGGTCACCCTTTTCCATGACATGATGCATAAAGAAATTGAAGTATATGTCGATGACATGATCGCCAAAACCAGACATGGAGAGACCATGTAAAGACCCTGGAAAAATTATTCGATCGACTTCGCCAGTTCAAGTTGCGCTTGAACCCAAAAAATGTGTGTTCGGGCGACTTCGGCAAATTACTTGGATTCATTGTGAGCTGTAAAGGGATAGAAGTGGACCCGTCAAAAGCTAAAGCAATATTTGAGATGCCTCCTCCCTTGACCGTGAAAGAAGTCCTCGGAGCCTCACAGGAAGATTAAATTACATTGCGCGATTCATTTCCCAGCTTTTACGAACTCACAAAAACCTTTCTTTAAACTTCTCAAGAAAGATGCACAAATCGAATGGGATGATGACTTCGGACGGCGTTTGAAAATTTAAAGCGGTACTGATGAAACCCCGGTTTTAGTACCCCGACTCGAGGACACCCTTTGACCCTTTACCTTACCATCAACGGTGAATCCCTAGGTGCAATGTTGGCACGAGAAAACCCCATGATGGGAAGGAACAAGCCATTTACTATTTGAGTAAAAAAGTTCACCACATCGAACAAAACTACTCCAAATCGAAAAAGACCTGTGTCTTTGCATTGGTATGGGTGTTGCACGAGACTCCGGCGATATACCTTGCATTACCGGACATTCCTTGTAACGAGAGTGACCCAATCAAGTATTTGCTTGGTTGCCCGGCCTTAGTGGGAAAATTGGCCAAATGGCAAATCCTAATCTCGGAGTCGACATCCGGGTGATGTCGCAAAAATCAGTTAAAGGTCGGGTGATTGCTGATATGTTAGCATATTGCCCTAAAGAAGTACGCGAGGATCATTCCCCAGATGACCGAATTTCAATAGTAGAAGAGGACACATGGACTATGTTCTTTGACGGAGCTGTAAATTTGTCAAGTTCAGGCACTGGGGCGGTCTTGATATCCCCAAATGGGCAGCATTATCCTGTGGCTGCAAAATTGATGTTTCCATGCACCAACAATATAGCCGAATATGAAGCATGCATCCTCGGCCTACAAACGGCTATTGGAATGGAAGTGTCAAAACTAAGAGTGTTCGGTGACTCCGCCTTAATTATCCTCCAGACTGTGGGCGAGTGGGAGACAAGAGACGCCAAACTAGTGCCTTATCACGACTACTTGGAAGAATTGGTAAAAGAATTCCAGGACATCTCATTTGAATACCTACCCAGAATTCGTAATCAGTTTGCTGATGCACTAGCAACACTATCATCCATGTTACGAGTAGCGAAGGGGTTAGAAGTAGAGCCTTTGAAAATTGAAGTCTTGACAAGGCAGGCCCACTGCATGACTATAATTGAAGAACCCGACGGGAAACCCTGGTATTACGACATCATGAAATACATCCAGAAGCAGGAATTCCCTAAAGAAAGCACTCCCTCTGATCGAAAATACCTTATGAAAATGGCTTCGAGGTTCTTCGTCAGCGGTGAAAATTTGTACAAAAGATCATATAACTCAGTCTTGCTAAGGTGTGTGGATGCAAATGAAGCCACACAAATAATGCAAGAAATACATGGGGGAGTATGTGGCCCTCACATGAATGGACGTATGTTGGCCAAGAAAATAATGAGATTGGGTTATTATTGGTTCCCTTTAGAGAATGATTGTGCTCAGCATGTGAGAAGCTGTCATCGTTGTCAGATTCACGGGGACAAGATAAATGTCCCTCCAACTGAATTGCATCAGTTATCTGAGCCGTGGCCATTTTCGATGTGGGGTATTGATGTAATTGGCCCAATCAATCCGAAGACATCAAATGGGCACCGATTCATTTTGGCCGCAATCGACTACTTCTCAAAATGGATCGAGGCTACATCCTATGCAAGCGTAACTGCACGAAACGTTATGAAATTCATCAGACGTGACATAATCGCCCGTTATGGCGTACCGGAAGCTATCGTCACTGACAATGGGTCAAACCTAAACAACAAGTTGATTGATCAATTGTTTTCTGAGTTCAAAATCCAACATCTGAACTCGTCCCCTTATCGCCCACAAATGAATGGAGCTGTGGAAGCCGCCAACAAGAACATCAAGAGAATCCTATCCAAGACAGTTGAAAACTACCGCGACTGGCATGAGAGGCTACCCTTCGCACTAACAGCGTATCGAACTTCTATTCGAACTTCCACTGGGGCAACGCCTTTTTCCTTGGTTTACGGCATGGAGGCGGTTTTGCCTGTAGAAGTAGAAATCCCTTCCTTGCGAATTTTATCCCAAACAGGATTGTCCAAGGAAGAATGGACACAACAAAGGCTTGAGCAACTGAATATGATCGACGAAAAACGACTGAAAGCCCTCTGTCATGGTCAGTGTTACCTGCAAAGGGTAGCTCGATCGTTCAATCAAAAGGTGCGACCCAAGCACTTCGAGGTAAATGAGCTAGTCTTGAGGAAGACGCTGCCAATCTTCCCAGAGCCCGGAGGCAAGTTCGCCCCTAATTACAAGGGTCCTTATGTAATAAAGAAGATACTCCCCAGAGGAGCCTTGATTCTGACTGAAATGGACGGGCGGGAATTCTCCAAACTAGTTAATTCCAATGCTGTGAAAAAGTACTACCCTTGAAAGATGTTTATTGTCTGGCATTGCCAAGCACTTCTCTATCAGAATGAAAATGCTTATGCACCTTTATATATGAGTGATGTATTTACACCATCATGAAAAATGTGTATTTGACTCAATGGAGAAAAATGAATGGTGATGACCAGTCTTTAAGGAAGTGTCATAAATCAAGAAGCAAACTCGATGGCATAACTTGAACAAATCAACATTACCCAGGCAAACGCGTAAGAGTAATCCCTGTCAATTTTGCCTAGCTCGGTGTAAAGGATGCGTCATTCAGGAACCAGCTGGTTAAAAGAAACCTACATCCCGATCAACAATCTTAGAATCTGGAAGCCTCACTTCTTGTTCCAGACACATACTCTTGCAAGAAGCAGAAGGAAAAATTCCACAGAAGAAAAGCATTGAAAATCAATCAACGACCAGCAATCATGCATACGGGGCCACAAGTAGGAAAGGCTAGCAGAAGGAAAACATTGAAATGTAAAAGAGGCCGTCAGCAACTTCCCTAAGAACCAGCACAAATAAACTCTGGGGAAAAGGTAATTTGGCATCATTTCTAACACTCACTCTCCGAACTCATATTGACAGGAAACATTGGAATTCAAGAGCCAGATCAAGTGGTTAAACAAGGCAAACCAAGTGATCCAAGCAAGGAAAAAGAAACAAAGATGCCCGATTAGATTCCCAACCCCGGCTGATCATTCATGTGTCATATTCCTAATCAATAGGGACAACCATCGACACCCATTTGCAAATAACCCTTTTGATGTTCAAAATTTAACATTTGGAAACACCATTATGTTAGCCCCTAAAGTTGTCAATAGGGTCTTTTTTCGAGTCAAAACCATTCACTTGTTTTAAGAGTACAAACTCTCTCGTGTTTAAAATGCTGCATGTCGTTTCCAGATGAATTCTACATGATGATTTTGTCTGTCTAAATCACTGATTCCATTGAGAATTATTAGAATAGACAGCTAAGTGAAGAATACAAGATTAATTGAGCATGCTGGATGAGGCGCGTCAGAACGATGAAAGGCAAGCCATATCCTATACACAGTCCCCTATCTATACACTTGTGAGATGAGTGCAGAAGATTCCATGACTGCAGGATAAAGAGTTCTCTCGCGAATGGTACGATAACCAAAATAGTGAGAGGCATTCCATCGCTCACCCCCATTGAGCCCCATACATTGGTGAAGCTTCTCTCATACCCCCATCAAGAACCACCCCACATTGGGGCAGATTGGAGACAAAGCAGCATCACAAGGTGAGAAGAGAGATAGAAATTTTCTTGCTCGCACTTGCATCAATCTTCAGGTGTCCTTATTGCATATGAACGCTCACGTTAATTTAAGTGCCCTAGGGTCATGAAGAGCAATTCTTTCTTTACACAATTGTATTCATTATACAACCCAAGTGAGTTTGTAATTTTACCCTCACATCAAGACAAAGCAGAAGTTATTATAGCCTGAGCGCCAGTTGAAGATGAAGACTCAAGAGTCTAATAATGGTGCTTCGATTGAACTTGCCTAGGCCGGTTCCTCTAACGACAAAAATGAAAAAAACATGGGCATAAAAAAGCAGTGTACCTGGTAAAAGCAAGGTCAATGTCCATGATTGAAGAACTAGAATAAAAATAGGGGCATGAAAAAAAAGCAGTGTGCCTGGTAAAAGCAAGGCCAATGCCCCCCAGTCAAAAATATAGCCAAGAAAAAGTTGCTGTTGTGGTCCATAGAACCTCCATTTGACAGTGAGAAGAAAGACTGGTGACAAATGCCAAGGCAGTCACCAGCTCTCACCCTTTTACACATGAATCAAGCCTACATTGCATCCCATTGTAAAAGTCTCTTCAGACTAGGGGCACTTCAATTAACGTAGGATTTCATATGTCTATAAGCATCGCTCGAAGAAGTACGAGCAAGACTATTCGATCCCTTTTCGCAGGACTCTTGACTTGCAAACTTGGAGATGATCGTGCGGCACTTCGTTCATGAGCCTTGACCTCGACGGTCCCATTTGATGAGCTATTGACCAAGTCTTCATCACAATTTCAACAAAGACCTCTCACATTGGTAAAGTCGTACCACTTGCGAGAATACTCAGACCCCTGCTGACATGATGACGGTGAGAAGTGTGGTCCTTATAAATCCTGCATCAATGGTCAGGATAGCCTTTTCCATGAGAGTGAGTGAAAAGTCCTTTCGGACCGAAAGTCCCTCATCGGCATGCTCAAGACATCTACATTCTAAATGAAGGTTGTCTTTCAAAATCTTCTCCAATGAAACTCAGATGATACAAAACTGACAAAATTGTCATGCATGAATCGCATTTAAACTCATGAATTTACAGCATATACAATCATGTGTGCATATCTTTTGTGCAAATATACGGACATACTCTTAGAGATCGAGAGATATTGCCGGTAAGCATATCTCTATCCCCATTTGTCTTAAGGTACCTATCACTGTCCGGTACTCTCTTCTTGACACTCGACATATTCGAGTCGTCCCTTGAGTTTGGGTGCTTGCAATTGTCTCAGTATCCCGTTGTCTTTGAGTACCCACCACTTGCCGGGTACTCCCTCTTAACAACACTCGACCTGTCCGAGTTGTCCTCGGAGTATTGATACTTGTGACTGACCAAGTATCCATTTATCGTTGAATACCTATTGTTGTCTAGGTATCCCTATTGTCTTTGAGTACCGGTCATCGTTCGGATACTCCCTTTTCCTGACACTCGACATGTTCAAGTTGTCCCCAGAGTATTGATACTTGTGACTGACCAAGTATCTCTTGGAATACCTACTGCTATCTAGGTATCCTCATATCGTCAAGTACCCACCCTTGTCTAGGTACTTCCTTTTCATGACACTCAGCTTGCCTGAGTTGTCCCCAAATAATAGCAGCTGTTCAAGCATTCCACTGCTTTGTATGCCTGCGCCTACCCAGGTATGCTTTCTACACTTGGACCAACTGAGTGGTCCCAGATCATATCATTAAATACTTGTGTTCATCCAAGTATCCAGTACTTTGTACACCTGTGGCTATCCAGGTGTTCCACCCCTTTTGAGTGCTTGCGGCCATCTAGGTAAGCCTCGTGCTACATTCAAGTTTATGTTACCAGGAGGTGAGAAACCTTCATGAATATCCAAGGTACGTCCTCAATATTCCCAATTACCAGGAGGTGAGAGACCTTCATGAATATGCGAGGCACGTCCTCTATATTCCCAATTACCAGGAGGTGAGAGACCTTCACGAATATCTCAGGTACGCCCTCGATATTCCCAATTACCAGGAGGTGAGAGACATTCATGAATATGCGGGGCACGCCCTCGATATTCCCTTTACCAGGAGGTGAGAGACCTTCATGAATATCCAAGGTACATCCTCGATATTCCTACTACCAGGAGGTGAGAAACCTTCACATATATGCAAGACCCATCCTCGATATTTCTTCACGAATATCTCAGGTACGTCCTCGATATTCCATGCACCAAGAGTTTGTACCTGTGATCATCCAGGTACCCCTCCGATGCTTGTAATCATCCAGATATCCCCCAAGAGTTTGCACCTGTGATCGTCCAGGTATCTCCCAAATCGATGCCCTGAGAAAGGTCAGCGCATTCGCCCGAGAAAGGTCGGGTTCCAATTGGTGTCTTCGACAGAAGTTAGGCACCCCACAAATCGATGCCTTGAGAAAGGTCAGCGCATCTCCCGAGAAAGGTCGGGTATCGACTAGTGTCTTCGATACAAATCAGGCACCCACAAATGAGATGCCCTGAGAAAGGTCAGTGCATCTCCCGTCAAGGCGACCGAAGAAAGGTTCGGGTCCTAGACAAATCATGGATTGTTTTAACAGGCGACCGAAGAATGGTTCGGGTCCTGGAGAAGCAACTTCCCGTCACGGCGACCGAAGAATGGTTCGGGTCCTGGGAAAGCAATCTCTTCATGCAGCAGGTAAGATGACACCTAGATACTTGCCAAAACTCGGGGTTTACACCCTATCTCACTCACTCCCGGTAAGTAACTACAGGTATCTTCTTATCTGTCTTAGTATATGTAAAGTTATATTGCTCTTTTTCCTGCATAGAATAATAAGTCACAAATAAAATGTAATCTGCTACGCATGCATGGATAAAATTGAGGCATCAGTCTGTCTTTGAATGCAACCTCTGCGAACTCACCTTCAAAGAGGGGCAGCTGTTGACACCTCAATTTTAATTAGGTTGATTTTATTAATTAAGTTTTTAATTTAGTTTGTCTTTTCGGATAAATAGATAATAAAAAGATAAAACAACAAAAAACAAATAAAAAATAGGAAATAAAATAGCAAAAGCAAAGCAAAAGCCCAGCCCATCTTTTTCTTCTTCTCTTCTCCCTCCGCGTGGCCCCTACGGCCCATTTTCCTTCACCCCTGGCCCGGCCCCTTTCTCTCTTCTTCTTCCTCCTTCCCTTCGCCGCTGCAACTCACGCGAGTGAGGGAGGCCGATGCGCGAAGGACAGCCTACGGCCGAGGAGTGTAGGCCGACGTCGGCCGGAGGGGATAAGATCGCAGGCGCCATTAATGTTAAGCGAGCTTCGCTAGAAAGCTCGATGGGACACCGGTTCAGCAGAGCGGAACCGGTGGGCAAGCCGGAGGTCGGCGACCGAGCCCCTCCATCGACCGGAGTTCCTTCGCCTATAAATAGGTGGCCGCAAGCATCGTCGGAGGGCGTGGCGAGCTCGGAAATCCTTCACTGAGAGACATCGGGAAGGGTTGAAGGGCGAGCGCAGAGAGAGCTCACTCAGTTGCGAGCTCGGCCCACCTTCCACCGAGAGACTTCGGGAAGGCGGGCGCGCGACCTCGAGAAGGTCGGATCCGGCCGGTGGAGGCTCGGATCGCCTAAGTGAGAAGAAATCAAGGCCGAGGAAGGTCCGGCCGAGATCTGCGGCACCTCGGATCTGGAGTTTTCTTGCTGCTATTGCCGTCGGACGCCGTACGCCGCCGTTCGCCCGACCAAGTCCCAACGCCATTGCTTCAAGGTTTGCTTTATCGCGCCCCGTGAGGCCGTCGTCAATCGATCCACCGCCATCACCGTTCATCGACCCGTTTGAGGAAAGGTAAAAGGGCCGTCGCCGTCGCCTTCGCCGAATTCGCCGTATTCCGCCGTCACCTTCGCCGTTCATCGCATTCGTCGTATTCTGCCATCGTCGTTGTCTTTGCGATGCCGCCGCCGCCGCTCGTAGCCGCCGTCGCCGCCGCCCGCGCCGCCCAATACCTCGGTTTCCCCCTCGGCGCCGCGGATTCACGAACCCTAGGGTTTGCGATTTTCCGGGTTGGCGAGTCGGGTAGGGTTTCCGCGGTTTTTGGGGCGGCGGAAGGTCGGGTCGTGGAGTCAAAGCCGGGTTGGCGAGTCGAGTAGGGTTCGCGGGAGCCGGGTCGCGGAGCGGGTCACTGGATCCGGGTCGTCGGGCCGGGCCGGGCGTCCCAAACGCCCGGCCACGGCGTCGTTTTAATAAATAAATAAATTTAAAAAAAAAAAAAAAAAGATGAAAAAAAATCTGAGTCGGGCCCACAACGCGGGCCCGTCCGCGTTGGGTCATCAAGCTCGGGTTGGACCCAGCCGCGGATCCGACCCGGGTCGGTTTTGTTTTTGTTATTTTAATATAAAATAATTATAATAAATAAAAAATAAATATTTTATTTTCAAAACAAAAAATCAAAAAGTGTTTTATTTTCAAAAAAATATTAAAAAATGTTTCAATTTCAGAAAATCGAAAAATATTTAAAATGTCGAAAAATGTTTTATTTTCTAAAAAATTGAGAAAAATAAAAAATAATTTATTTTCCAAAAATATTTTGAAAAATATTTTATTTTCCAAAAATGCCAAAAATCCAAAAAAAAAAAAAAAAAAAAAAGCCAAAAAATCATTAAAAAGCCAAAAAAATTCAGAAAAAGCCAAAAAGACTTATATTTTCCCAAAAATACCAAAAAAATCCCCAAAAATCCCTTTTGTGTCCAAAAAAATTAGAAAAAGTTCTAGAAAATGTTTTCCTCCCAAAAATGCATGGAAAATCCCTCAAACATCCAAAAACCTCAGGGTTTAAACAAAATTAGGTACCGAAAGGGCATTAGTGATTAACTAGTGTAATCAAGTCCTCGATCCTAATTTCTCTGGTTTGCGCAGAGTGAGTATTTCTCCGATACTTCACTTGGGTTTCTAATCAACCCACCCCAAATCGATTAGTGGCGACTCCAATTTAAAAATTAATTTACAGGTTAAAAACTCGACTATTAAAGTCGTGAATTGGTGGACTTGGGAGAGTCCAGGCTTAATAAATTCAGCCGATCCATTAGCCTCCTTAGGCGCCCGTACCCGATTGCGGGCACCGAAAAAAAAGAGGTCGCGACAGCTTTTTATTATTATCATTTGGTCCATTGGACTTGGGTCCTGACAAGTATTTCTCTCTTCCTAGTATAAGAAGCATTTTCCTTGAGCTTCTCTCGCTAATTCTTTAAGTTTCGTTTCTAATTTATAACAATAAGAAAGGTACAGTTAATTGGAGTTCGAAGCTTAAGGCGTGCATGACAACATCTTTGCTCCAGAAATCAATATTTGACCAGAAATTGATTTCTCAATTTCTATTCCCTATGCGAGTTTCTAAGTAAAGAAACACATTTGATAACGACCTAAAATTTCTGTTTTTGGAATATAAATTTGTTTAATAATAGAATTTCGAGACCGACGACGCAGCGTCCGACCGAGTCGGCGATCAATGGCGAGCGTTGGTGTCCCATGGGTGGTGGGTGGGTGGCGAGCGGTGACGATAGTGAACGATAAAAAAGGTTTTCATTTCTTACTTTTATTTCATAAATTGAAAAGCTAAAAAAAATTCCATCTAATTTTTGCTCTAAATCTATTTTTGGAGTAGAAATCTATTCCAAAAATAGAAAAATGAAATGCATTACCAAATGGATTTCTGTTCTGAACTTATTTTGGAGAATAGAAAAATAAAATAATAGAAAAATAGAAATTTTGTCATACATGCCCTTAAATGTCTAAAGCTAAGATTGATATGAAAGGGGCATTTTGTAGTAAGCTAAGGGGAATTTATCGTCCTCATCTGCAACGATTCCTTCTGGGTCTTCCACCACCACATTTCATTTTTGTGGTAATAATAATTTAATATATCTAAAACCCTAGTGGAAAAATAGAGCAAGTAGCGACTGCGTGGCCATTATGACTGTTGTGCCCGTTGAGTGCTTCCTGCCTTGTTGGATGAGTGATTCCAAAAAAAAAAACAAAACAAAACAAAAACAAAACAAAATTGCTGTCAATATCCGGATTTGTCGCCAAAAAATTTTACTTTGATTTTAATTACTCGTGCACACAATTCTCCGGATTATAATTACACGTGTACATGAATTGTTGCCAGCCCACTTCATTGGCTCCGACCATCGTCGCAGCCTTGTCATCCTATTTTGATCCCCATTCAAATTCTACATTTACACTTCCAAGAGGATCTCGCATTCGGCTAAAGGAAGGGGATCTCGCATTCTACATTTATGATTGCCAGACAATCGATTGTGATTGAAGCTCTTTTAATGTCTTGAACCTGCGTTTTTATTGTTATGTCTTGAAGCTGTGTTGATGTTATTATGATAATATGGACGTGAATTATCCCTTATATATATGTGTATAAGCTCTTTGATCGAAATGCATATAACTTGTTTCATGAAATGCTGGAACTAAATCAGGATGTGCTTCTATTCAATTCTTGAACCGAAAATCATAATACCTCAATCCAACCTGTTCTTGACTCATTGAGAGTAGTTTTGTGCTGAAATACGGTATTCATTTGTAGTGGAATTGGTGTTATGATTCTTGTCGTCGTCGGTGTGCTTAACGTATGATCTGACAATTGCGTGTTGAGGCTGCTGATCTCTCAAACAGAATCAAGTGATTCAGTAGGTTGCTTATAAACTGGTCCTGATATGCTCTCCCGCTGTGGTGTTTCTTTTAATGTCGTCGACCTGAGCGTGTTTTGGACGTGTTTGTGCGGTGACCGGCAAGTGTGGATGTGAGTCCTGTGGTGGTCGGTCGGAGGCCTATGGGCGATGGAGTAAGCGTGTTTGTGCTGTGCTGTTCTTGGCGTAAACTGGTGCCCGTTGTTCTCCGGCGGAGTTCGGGTATGCTTAATTGATTAACATGTAGAATCTGTGTCAATGAAGATCCTGGCGTGATTGATCAGAAGAAGTATAAAGGAAAGCACGAAGAGCTTTGAGCGGTTTGTAAATTAGAGACGATGTACTGATAAAGGGAAAGAAAAAGAAATGAATAAAATTAAATTAAAAAATAATAAATAAATAAATAAATAAGTGAAAATAAAAATGGTGGGAAAATGCATGTCTCAATTAGGTAGTGAAGTCTTCAGAATAGTTTTAATTGAATTTCATTTAGTTCATGATCTAGTTTGGGAGTTACAATTCATGATTTTTAGGATAAAATGAATTTTCCATCATTTAATTTTAGAGTAATTAAATAGAGGACAGGATACATAAAATAATATTGTTAAAAATAAAAAATAGAAAATGATAAAATTATTTCAATCGTATTCATGTTCGGATTACATTTAGTGATTACCTTTTTAGTTATGCATCTCTCTTAGGTTTAGAATTAGATGTAGGCTTGAATTTCGATCAAGCTCGACTTATTTTTTATTGTACTTTAGATTTTGTTGTTCTTTTTATCACATTTGAGTGATGTGAGGTTGTAATTTGGCTTCCGAGATTCTTGTCGGAAAAAAAAGATTTTTTAGGTGAGATAAATTGATAGAGATATTAAAACATTCCAATTATATGAAATTACAAAACAGTGTGATTGATATTAAGCATGTCCGACAATATGTGATATAATTAACAATATAAACTTTAATGGACAATTTTACTGGTATTGTTCTTTCAAAAAAATTAATACGAGCAAAATACATTATGGGTTTTGACCATAAATAATAAGTGGCACAAACTTAAAAACAATGAATATTATGATTCCAGTGCTTCACTTTACAAATAGAAACAAACAGACTAAATTCTATTTCCATAGTACATAAATTAAAGTTAGCAATGTCATGATATATGGACTAATTATTTTAATATTCATGGTGAAAAGTAAAATTTATAGATAAACTTAGGTAATTATTCATATCCTTCAAAACTTTAGCACAGTTTGCACAACAGCTCTCGAACTTTGAGAAGTTACCAAGTACTTCTTAAATTTTCTGAGGGGGTAATCTATCTCATTGCAAAGATCAAGAACTATTGTATGATAGTGTCAAAATTCAAGGAGGTGAAGAGCAATTATGTTATGAACATAGCTTAGTTTATCAAATACTCTACTCGGTCTTTTACTCAGTAATGATTCCTAACTTCTCATCTGAATGTCCATGCAATGTTCACGTGTTTCTATGGTCCTATAATGTAGCATAATTATTCAATTGCAACAAGCAAATCATAATACGAAAGCAGTATAAGAATCACAACCAAGTCATTAAATAGTAGTAATAAAAGAACAAATTAAAAGATAAAGTGTGGAAAAGTATTCCGATATGAATCAGACAAAAAATATGACATAACTTTGTTATTAAGCCCTAGAATAACAATCCCCATGAGCTTGATTTTAAAGACTTCCCTATCTTAAAATGGATCAAATGGGCACTCGAAACTTTCGGGGAAGCGAGAAATCAGGTTTGTGCCTTGTCATCCTAAGTTGGGGTCGCAATCTGACTTTAGAATAGTAGGCCCTCGTTAGTCCTTTTCAAGCCTCTCTAAGTTATGTCACCTTCCATGTTGCCTATTTAATTATTTGAGGCGAATTTTGAATTCAACTAAGCTTTTTACTACAATTTGTATCATTTAAAGTAATGTTTCTAAACTACTATTTTTTTCTTCCATTAGATTTCTTCAAACTAAATCTATTTTTTATTCATTAGGACTAATTAGCTAAGCTAATTATAAGTTATCTAATCTAAGCTAGGAATCCTAAATCTAATCGGTAATGAGCACACAAATCATCAATCGATCATATAAAACTATGAATTACACTAAAAATCAAGGAATAGAACTTTCCCAACTATATGAAATCTAATCAAATGAAACTAAACTAAATTTAATATCAAGGGGCAAGATACTCAGTTGGACAAGGCACACTCGCCAAAAGATGCGTGCCCTCCACTGTCGTTCAATTATTACTTTGAAGAGAAGACTACATTGTCGTTTGTCCCCTTTTTAGATTATGACTTATGAACACTACCTACATGAAAACTAATTAATTATCAATATGAATGATATTCATATTTATAACCTATCTTAGAAGAGTAGTTAGGAGAAAAGGGTGGAGCAAAACACGACTCCTAAATAAGAAAAATATTGTACACATTGGTAATTTGGTACACAACTGAGATGACATATATCAACTATTATGCTTCTCATGTGATATCGTCACATTCAATCAACCCTGGATATTATAAAATTGGTCGACAAAATTTATGGCGTATTGATAGTGGGCAGTAAAGCAAGTAGGTCATTTTCAACACCTAAAAACAGTTTTCCTTGTTATTTGGTATATCAATTCAGTAGCCTAAACATAGTGAATATAGCATTTCTCGCTTAAATACAATCAACCCGATCCATAAATTTGAATTCTCATTCTTTATCAACCAGCTTTTTTACGTGTTAATGTCACATTATATGAATATTATGCAAAATACCTTCTCAACAAAGTATTTCAGTGTGAGTTATATGAACACCTTAAGAAAATCCTTTTCAAATTTTACAGTTGATTTTTGTTACGATTAAGCATTCGATAAAGGTTCGATCCTCTACAGATCTAAAAAAATTTGATATTTGGGCCTATCAATCGTATTCATAAATTAGATAATGATATATCATGGGGTCATCACCTTTGCTTGCCTAACATGCGCATTTTCGGCGTGGAGAGAAGGAAACTTAGAAATATAGAAAGCGCAACTGACGATATAGAAAGCACGACTGGGAATTATCTAGCATAGCTCAAATGTGTAAAAAAGAAGAAGAAGAAGAAGGCTTCCAGGCACAAGGCAAACCATCGAAGGCAGAGCAATATATTAATAAGTTAAGCAAAAGCTCCTCCAAGAAGGAAAGAAGTTAATATTCTCTCTATTTTGGAGATAGGCGAGTACAAGAGCGCAATTATGGCATGCATGCAATCAAATATCTCAATTATTGGGGTTTGATTAAGTCCTTGAGGTGATGGCAGTGGGGCTTGCTTCATTTGTAGGGTGATTAACCGGGGAAATTAAAGGGATTTGCTTTAATGACCACCCCTTTCACATGAGAAGAGAATATGAGAGGTTCGAATCCCTACTTTCTTAAAGGGATTGGGGCAAGGACGATTAGTTTTAGGTATGGATTTTGACTCCCACACTTCTAAAGAAACAAGACGAAAATCTAAGAGGGAGTTGAAAAGTAGAGTAACACTGATCAAAAAAATAAAAATTAGTTGGGGAAGATCATGCTAAACCAGTGTGCCAAGTAGCTGATATATTTTTTCGACCCCTGTTCAAGTCCATATACAACAGGCCAAACATTTAGTGGTCGAGGAATGAGCACACGCATCATGTTAAATAGTGTCAATTGTTCGGTTTTCCCGGAAAACAAAACCGCACCGTTATGATAAACGGCTAAACCGAACCAGATGTGACCACACCAAATACAAACCAAACTGAAATCTCAGTTCAGTTCAGCTCAGATTTTCAGTTTTCACTTTTCCTAAGGGAACAGCACGGGACAGAGAGGCTCCAAAAAGCAAAATTAGACTAAAAATTCACCAATCCGGTATGCAGAATAGTGCTATAATTGACCGTCTATTTCTCCCATTAATAATTAGATTCTTCTGGTTAGATTCTTCTGGACTACGAAAATCTAATTGAAAGGCTAAGCAGGGCAAAAAAAAAAAAAAAAATCCAACCATTCTGTGTGATGCGAACCAGCGGATTATGCTTACATGTGTTTCACGTGGGAGCATGAGATGTCCGATTCCTTCTGGGCAGATAAAAAGCTAGTCCAAATAATTGGACCACTTGTGGGGGTAAGCTGGGGGCATGTTGTTTATTCCTTCTGGGCAGATAAAAAGCTAGTCCAAATAATTGGACCACTTGTGGGGGTAAGCTGGGGGAATGCTGTTTATCACCCTTTTTACATTATTAAAGTACTATACTCTGCTCTTCATTTTTTGGGATTAGAAAGCATCAATTCGCAGAAAAAAAACCGATGAAAGGCAGGCAAAAGGCATAGAAACACACAGGCCAATTCTTCATAAAGAAATGGTTGCTGTTTCCAGTAAGGAGCTTTTGACGTATTATCTAATCACTCTCCAACTCGGAGAGACCGTGCAATCTGGACTCCCGAAGAGATCAGCCCCCACTGCATCCACAGAGTCAATAAATCACCACCAACAACGACAACAGTCTCAGGACCACCGGGTTCACGAGCCACAGCAGGAACCATCTGAGGGCAAAACCGTCCCCGATGGTGAGCCGAGGCTGCCCAAGTCCGAGTGGGTCGTCTACATCAAACAGCTTCAACAAGCTCGCGAGGTTGAGGTGGCCTGGGCAAGGGCAAAGCCCTCCATTTACCTGATCCCGAGTTACCTCAAGGATGCCGAGAAGGATGCCTACGTCCCCCAGATCGTCTCCCTCGGGCCGTATCACCACGGTGATAAGCGCCTCAACCAGATGGAACAGCACAAGTGGCGCTGCCTCCGCCGCATCCTCGAGCGCACCAATCACCAGGTGGACTACTATCTAGGCTCAGTGAAGACGGTCGAGGAGAGAGCTCGCACCTGCTATGATGAAAAATTCTCATCCATGAGCAGCAAAGAGTTCGTGAAGATGATGGTTCTTGACGGGTGCTTTGTGATTGAGCTGCTCCAGGGAGTCAATAGAGGGTTCAAGGCACTCGGCTACCCCGCGATGACCCCGTCTTCTCCTCGATGGGGGATTGATGCACAGATCCGGCAGGACATGATCATGCTCGAAAATCAAATCCCACTCTTCATACTCGACCGGCTGCTTGGCCTCCAACACGGCAACCCCAACCAGAAGGGGCTCGTGGCCAAGCGGACAGTCCGGTTCTTCGAACCTCTGATGCAGACAGACGAGCATAGCCGCACCAAGCTGAAGTACGACCCACTTTTCTACGAGGGCGGGCTCCACTGCCTCGAAGTGTACAGGCGGAGCCTCCTGCGCTTGGGCACGATGCCAGAGGCGAGGACGTGGACTAAGCGGGGGTCACGGAGGCGGCAACAGCACATCCGCTCTGTGGTGGAGCTCCGGGAAGCTGGGATCGATTTCAAGCAAAGGAAGACGGACAGGTTCTGGGACATCAAGTTTAAGTGCGGGACCCTCCGGATCCCCCGGCTTCGGATCCACAGCGGGACGAGGTCGCTCTTCCTCAACTTGATAGCTTTTGAGCAATCTCACCTTGATTGTAGCAACGCCATATCCTCGTACGTAACCTTCATGGACAACTTGATCAACTCCCCCGAGGATGTTGGGTACCTCCACTACTGCGGAATCATTGAGCACTGGCTTGGTAGCGACGCAGAGGTCGCTGACCTCTTCAACCGACTTTGCCAGGAGGTGGCCTTTAACATCAACGACAGTTATCTCTCTGAACTGTCTGCTGACTTGAACAGATACTACAGCCTTAAGTGGAATAATTGGAGAGCCAGTCTCAAGCACAATTACTTCAACAATCCCTGGACAATCATTTCGGTCATGGCTGCTTTTGTGTTGCTTGTGCTTACTTTCACACAGACCTTCTATGGAGTCTATGACTACTACAGGCCTGGTTCGTGATTTCTCATACAGTGGAAATCATTTGATCAGGGATTTACGAATGATAAAGTTCTGGTGAAAATCTGGGAATTAGGATTGTGGCTAATTACCTATTTGCAGCCAATTTGCTAATGAATGCTCAATATGTGGTGGTCTCGCCTCTAAAAAGAATATGCGGTGGTGGTCAAACTCAGACCGCATAAATTATATTCGGCTAGGTAGTTTTGTGTTCAATATAGTTAAACTCAACTAATAGTGTCCGTTAAGATGAGATTTAGGATCAAGTGTGTGCCTTAATGTTGTGTTTAGTCATTGGATTTCATGGATTTTGATATATTATATATTCATTGTTTGTTGAATCATAGTAATAAAATTGAATATTTTCATATATTATCTTGTCCATTATTTGATATGGACGACATATCGATGTAAATGACCTAAAAATTGCACAAATGAATTTAGTAGGAATTTCTCACGAAACTCTGTCCTATTTCATTTTTATTTGCTTATTTATTATTATTTTCCCCTCCTTTTTATTTTTTTTTTTCCCTTCCATCTTTCACTAATAAACATTATCGAATACTAACCTATAATAATATACCTAAAATACTAAAACATGTAATGAATGTACACTCTTAGTATGTATGTGTGTGTGTGTATATTAAATCTAAATATATAAATAAATAATAATAATAAATATAAAAGAAATTGTTGTTTTTTTTTTTTTGAATTTTTATATTAGAATTCAAATATTAATTATGTTCAAATATCATTTTAATTTTATTAATTTAAGAAGTTTTTTATTCAATAAAAATAACTTTTATATTGTTATGAAAGTGCAATTAAATTCTAGAACTTACAAAAAAATAATTAAATCTTAAAACTTGTCAAATTGGTGTAATAAAGATCTTTCCTTAACGCCATCTAACTTGGTTAACAGAAAATGCTAACATAACTTTTTAAATATTTTATCTTTTTTACGTGGCGTTAAGGTAAACTAAAAACTAAAACGACACTATTTTGATCAAAGTTTCAATTTATTAACTTAAATTTTAGTTAATTTAGATTTAAAGAAAGAAAGCTAAAAGCTTTTAAAAAGGAAAAAAAAAAAAAAAATGTAGGCGGGAGGGGCGAGAGCCTGGCCGCCACTCCATCCCTTGCGGAGTGTTGGCGATATCTGACGACCCTCACGCATGATTGGCAAAGGTTGCCAACCCTGTGGAGGCAGAAGTGACCTCACCCGCCATTGCCAACACCCCGCGAGCAATGTGGCGGCGGCCACAAGCGAAGAGCCTAAGTTTTGTGTATGTGTTTTTTTTTTTTTTTTTTTTTTTTTTCAACTTTTAGCCTTTTTTTTTAGTTTGTCTTTTTTTTTTTTTTTGGAAAAACATTTTGATTCTTTAACCTAATTTAATTAAGATTTGGTACAAAAATTAGGATTTAGATTAGAATGACGATGTATTAGTGCATTAATTAACCTTATGCCACACGTAGGATAAGAAAAATATTTTAAAAAGCCACGTCAGCATTTTTCATTAGTCAAATTGAATAGAAGTAATAAAAGAACTTGATTGCACCAATCTGACATGTTTTAAGACCTAATTGTTCTTTTTTCGAAAGTTTTAAGACTCAATAATATTTTCGCAATAAATTTTAAGACTTTGACCATACTTATCTTTTTATATTATAGATATTAGAATCATATCAACATTTATCCCACATACTTTATAAGATGTTTTTATTCAAGTCATTTCATTTTTATATTCGAGTTTATCTTATCTTCAATAGGAATCAAACATAAGATTTATCCTATCCTGATTCTGACTATGAAATGTAGCCTAACGAGTCATCAACCACCTTCTGACCCATGCTTAAGAAGCAAAAACGATAATTAATTATACCAACCTCAACTTCTTTTTCTTTTTTCTTTTTTCTTTTTTTAACTTTTAAACCCAGCTAAGAGATTGGTACAATCATATCATCAGAGAGTGCAGTGTGTCAAAAATACCCGAAACCACTTACGCAAAATTTTTTGGGTGTTTTCGATTCAGGTAATAAGTAAAATAATTAGAGTATTTAGATGGTTGGGTTCGGTTCGTTTCAAGTATTTGACCCGAATCAAATCGAACCAATCGTGTTATTAAATCCCTCTGGTTCTGTGGTCCTCTTCTTCGTTTGGGCGTCATGTGTCAACAAGAGCTCGGTTAGAAACCAAATTAGAGCACTTACTGTCCTCCAATAGTTAAAATAAGTACGGCGATTAGAGCCTGACCTCCATCGATTCCCGTCTGTGGTCCTTTCTCGCTGCTGTATCCATCTGACTCCCCCCAGCCTCCGTGGTCAACAGCTCCAGATCCAAGCCAACAGCTCACCATCGAGTTCGCCGGAGCCGTCGTCCATGATCGTTTAGCTCTTCATGGCAATCCAGATCAGGATGAGTCCATGGTTGTCCATAGTCGAGCTTTGTTTCTCTTCTCCATGACCGTCCAGATCTCAACGAGAGCCGTGGTCATGGAGCCTCATCGTCTCCAGATCTGGAGGAGACACGTCGCTGGTGAAGAGTGTCCCGTCGATGGCGTTAAGATGCTCTCGTCCCATCTCAGGATCTGTCCATGGCGTTGTGTTTGAACTTGGAGCTTGCAAACTTGCTGTAATAGAGGGACTCTGGAGCTTGCTGTAACGGACAAACAGAGAGGTATGCGAGGGGGGAAATGAAGAAAAAGGCCCCAGCAAAAAAACAAGAGGAAAAACAGTTCCCCGAACCGAACCAACTCGAATCTTTCTTCGGTTCAGACACTATGCGGTTCGGGTCTCGGTTCAGGTCCAGATGGCATTTTTCTTTTGTGTTCGGTGAGGGCATTGTGGTGATCCAAACAAAACTAAACTGTTGGCAACGGTGAGTTCTAGATCATAAGAACTCCCTTCCAGGCAACTTGCAACCAGGAGTGATTATTGAGAAGTGGATTAGAAAAATATTTGTCATGACCCTCCAAAAGCAGGGTTGGGGAAAATCAGTTTAGCGGATTGTCGAGCCGAACGTCACCTCTTGTTGAAGGTTTGCTCAATCTTGCTCAATATAGGTTATTCCAAACTCTTATTTTACGCAACATTGGAAATTTAATTAAATTCGAAATATCTAAAGATGAGGAATTATATCATGTGAAAAAAACTTGCCAAAGGACGTTTTACTTTCTATGAACAAAAGATCATAAGTTTGGGGTTTTTATTAGGTTAATGTGTAATGAATGCCATTTTGGTACTTAAACTCAATTTATTTGTCTATGAGAGTGAATCATGCAGTCTTATCAAATTATGGAATCGTAGATTCTTTTTCATTACGCGTCCATGAACGCTTGTTTGCATTGATAGAGATTTTTTTAAAGTGCGATCTGATCATCAAACAAAATTTAAGGAAATCAAAGCATCAGACACATGTATAGAAATACAAAATCACAATAAAACAAAGTCATAAAGACCATAAAGGAAATTATGGGAAAGTAAACCTAATACTAGTCGGATAAATAATATTATATTATCCTGTTATAAAGTCTGGAGACATGATTTCAAGAGTTAAAAATGAAACCTCACGTCACTCAAGAGCCGTGAAAGAATGGCTAAAAGTAAAGTGGAAAAAAGTAACCCAATACGAGTTGAGAAAAGAATATGCACTGCCTCATTGTTGAGCCACGGGAGATGAACTCACGTTAGCTTAATTCTCAAAGTTGTAGTTGAAGTCTACGTTTGGCTAAAAGAGTTGCTTACTACTAAAAACCATATGATATTAAAATGAGGGATTAATATTACAAAAAAAAAAAAAAAAACCTAAATTGATATACTAATGACAAACTTATCCCAAACTAATTTTTTAACAACAAAAAACTCCAAACTAATATATTTATGAAAAATTTACTCCAAACTAATTTTTTATAAACAAAAACCCGAAATGATACATTTGTAATAAATATATCATCCACTAGGTTTTGTTAAATTGGATTAATATCACAAACAATCCAAAAATAATTATGACAAATAGAGAATAAAACCCCAAAGTAATGTAACCATCAACTGCTACATGTCATTTAACTTAGCAATTTTTAAGTAAAATTTAACGGAAAATAATGGAGGATAAATTTGATATAGGAGTACCAATTTGGGATTTGACTATAATTTGTTTTGAGTAAATCTGTTACGGATATACCAGTTTAAGGATTTTGGTGATATTAATCCTAAAATGAAGATGAACTAATTAACCCCTAATAGTTATTTTAATATAAGCAACATGAAGAGATATTTTTTTATTCTTTTTATTATTTCATATTTTTTAGTCATTTTATTTTGTTATTTAATTCACCTAGAAGAAATCTATCTAAAATTCATTTTTAACCTAAAAATAAAAAACAACAAAATGTAACCTTATAAACTGTAAGAACATGAACTAATTGAAACGCAACTAAATCTATGCCTAAGATCTAGCTATCTAAATGAGACTCTCATTTTCCTATTATTTTTTATTTTCAAATATATATTGTGTCTTTGTCCCCAGAAAGCACGAGCTCTTCGTCTCTCTTTATGCTTTCCTCTTTTCATTCCTTTACTCCTTTTTATACAAGAAATCCTAATTCTAAAATAGCTTAAGGTTCGTTTGTTTCATGAAAAATATGTCATTTCTAGAAAAGATTTTGTAAGAAGTCTTTTTCAAGAAAATAACTTTAATCTCTAGTGTCTGAGACCTAAAAGAGACTTAGGAAGTATTCTTCATCGTTTGGTAAGGAAAATCTTATCAAAAAAATTATCAGAAAAGTTTGTATTTCTAATTTTTGTATGTTTATATATTCTTTTATTTTCTGTTTCTTTACTTTTTATTTTCTTTATTTTTCTTTTTCTTCTTCCTTGGTCCATCGATGACCACCAAGGCTCGAGGCCTCGCCACAACCTCACTAGCTCGATGAGTGCCTTAGGCGAGTTCAACCTCGGCAAACTTGTGGCAAGGTCGAAACTCACCCACCTGCCGAGGCCTCAAGATCTCTAGCTCATAGGCCTTGGGCAAGTTTGAGCTCACCTATGGCCAATTGCCAGAGAAGAAACAAAAAGAAAAAAAAAAAAAAACAAAACAAAAATACATAAAACAAAATTTTTAAAATAATTATAAATTTTAATTTTTAAAGTATTTTTGTAAGAACAAACATTTCATTAACCAAGAACCAAAGCCCAAACGCTAAGAATCTGCGCACGGCCTTTGTGGACCTAGGTCTAAGGGTTGGGAATAAAGTTCAAGCATCAAGGACCTGAGGACGAGTACCGGCACCAAGGGTTTAGCCCGGCCCAGATGGACCCAGCATGGGCGCCAAGGGCCTAGGCCCGAGCACCGAGGTCCTAGGCCAAGCCTCGATTGATCTAGGTCTGGCCGCGGGAGAACTTGTCCTAAACGCAATGATTTGAGAACCAACGTTGGGGTTTTCGTGCCCCAAGTGTAGAGTTCAAGTACAAGTACCAATATCTAGTCATATTTTGGAAAAAGTGTTCTGGTTTTTTCAAAAATAAAATCAATTTCCTAAATTTAAGCTTTGGTGCAAACACATTTTCCATTAACTGGGAAAATATTTTCCATTAATTCAGTTTTTAAGCAAACCAAACACTAAAAATGAGGAAATTCTTTTCCCCAAAACAAACCGACCTTAAGCCTAACATTGAAGTGAACTAATTCATCTTGGTCGCCATTTTTTAGTACCGGCTAAACTATATAAGCTTCTACTCACTATACACCATTGATGTCCATCCTTCGTCTTAAGCAACATATCACGTGAACACCGCGCGAGAGAACGAAATTCAGAAGCTTCAGTGCGTATACAGAATACGAATGGAGAAAAAGGAAGCTAGACCATGCCAAAGCATGGCAGAACCGAATACATACGCAGCAACTTGATTAATCGAATCTGTTCATGGTGATTCGCAAACAGCGTGAATCATAGACCAATTCGAGCATGACTAGCTATGGTCAGGTATCAACGAGTTGAGTTCTAGATTCGGCCAGCAAAGATCATAAGGCAATCAGATCAATATATCAGTCAAGAGCGTTCAAATCATGTGAATATTACTTTCAGGTTGACCAATAATGAAAGCAAACCCATAATGAGCTAACTCAGACAGACGTATCATCAAACTGGTAACGTGCATTTAATTGAGGAATAGGACGATGACACATCAATGGACTCAGATTGTAAACTACACTAAATATAAAACGTGACGCTCTGGATTTAACCAAAGGTATTGTCCGCTTTGACAAAGCCAATTTTATATTGAGCCTCATGATTTTGTCTTTTCGTACATGTGAGCACATTTCCAAGAGGTCACATATCTTGAAAGTGCTCCACCTAAGTACGCTAAGCTTTGAAACTTATTGCTATTAGTCAAAAGGCACTTTCATTAATTAGTTCCAATTTTCGTGCTCGTGCATGCAGACACACATATATTTATATCTCATATCGCCCTCTCATGTTCGGTACACAATTCGGTTCATTCTTACCCCTTCGTTATCCTAGAAACCTGTCAAGAGCCACTCCTTATCTAAGCTCTCTAACCCCAGTGACCACTCCTGCTCTCATTGGACCTGGATAGTTACATGAAATCAGTTCAGGATATTTAGAATCAATGACTTAGTCTCGAGTAAAGCCAGTCCTGATCTAAACAGAGACGAGTATATCATGACGGTTGTTGGCCTCTTGTTAGTAAAAAGAGAGCGTGAGCTGTTGCATTGTCCGTGAAACCAATTGAAGCCGTTGTTGGCAACCAAATCAGTGAAAGGAGCTTTGGGAAGTGTCAACTAATGAAATCAGAGCCGGCCAAGGAGACCGAGCTTCGTGCACTTCGAGCTTCCCGACCGGAAAATAGAGTGGAACAGAGAGAAGATGGACGCGGTGGAACGGCGGACCGCGTCGACCGGCGGTGTGGTTACAGCAGTTTGAGATCGATGAAGAAAGCTTTCCAATTCAAATAAGCTTGCGGGCTCAGTTGATATTAATGGGCCTGGGTCTACGAGCCAAGCTTGGAGTCTGGCGGAATGGGCTAGTGGGCTGCGCCGATTCCATCAGGCCCATGAAATCATGTTAAGCCTTTCCAATTTGACCGAAATAGACCCCCTTATTTCTTTTTCTTTTTATTCTCTCTTTATTTTTTCCTTCTACTAATTCTATTTTTATCTTCACTATTATTATTTATTCTTTTTAGAAATGCAGGTTTGGTTTATTTTTAAAAAAGGGTCAAAAATTTGCAAAAGTTCACGTGCCAACAATATTCTATTAAAGGAAAATTGCAAAGAACCTCGAGAAATAATTCAAAAAAAAAAAAAAAAAAGAGGCGATCTTTAAAGTTGTAGACTATATTTGGTTGTAAAATAATGACTAAGATATGATAAAAAAGATAAATAAAAAATGAGAAATTTGTATAACTTATTTTTTGTTTGGCAAAATATAGGATATCATTTCCAATGTAGTTATAAAAATAAAATAAAAATAATATTCAAAAGAATCACTTAACAATGCTATAAAAAATTTACAAAAGAAAAAAAAAAAAATTGGGAGAGGAGACTGTGGGTGGCTGACAATATCGAGCTATTGCAATCACAGTGGTTACAGCGATGGTGGCAGTTGCATTTGTTGCAATGATCACCTCAGTTACAGATATTGATATAACCGCACAACATTCCATAACATGTATGTAAAACAAATTATAATCACGTATTTGTGTGATATAAGATTGTATTAACATTCCACATTATGTTTAAATAAACTTTAGATACTGAGGGGTTAGTACTTCAAAGAAATTGTCATATACTTTTCTTTAATTGAAATTGTCATATACTTAAGATGCAATTCTTTTATAATATTACGTATCCTGACTTTTGTTGTCTAAGGCAAAATGTACTACCAAAATCATTACATACAAAAATTATTTATTTCACACAAATGTCTACAACCAGCTATATTGTAAAGTAACTAAGACTTTTATTTTCTTACACATATGTCCGAGTTGCATTTCATAGATGTGCTCTAAAATCTGGATACATAAGTCATCCGGTTCTCAAGACAAAATATGAGGCTAATGACGGACCCATCCTCCAGAAAGCGGCGAATGAGCCGTGTAAGCAATTTCTCTTTCCCTTCCTTATCAAAGGACCTCAAACTTTGTTTTATGGTAATAATCACGTGATAGATCTGGAAACCTAGAGGAAAAAGTCTGTTGCGTGGGTTCTTTTGTTGTTGCCGAACTTTGAATAAAAAATGAGCACTCTAAATCTCACGACCCTCCCCACCTAATATTTTACATGACCCCATCATTTTCATTTTACGTAATTGAACAGGCGACGGCCAATAATGATAGCTTGTATGGGGTAAGGTGGGGCATGCTAATCATGGATGAGCCTTCACTTCACCTCCTTTCTATGCATATTGCATGTGCAAAATTCAAGGATTAACTGTAAAAGATGCTCCAGACTAACCTAGTATTAGTATTCTAACAAAAACTTCCAATGATTCCGATAGTGAATCCGTCACAGAGATAAATAGGCTCAATTGGAGACAATCTCAAAAATTATATCATAGTAGAGCTATCCCACCAGACATTGTTTTAGAATAATCATCACAAAAAAATACAATATAAATACTTTCTAGATGCCATTTATAAATGGAATATAGATAGTGTAGCTTAAAGCAATATAATAAATATTTTAAATAAGATGTTTTTGATCATATTGTTGCTTATCTTTTTCCTTTTCCCCTCCATTGGCTAGTCACCGACCACAGTGGTGGTCGACGCACGACCGGCCACAAGTGAGCTAGAGTCTCACGATAGTCTGGCGAGGCTTGAGCTAGCCAGATTCCGGCGAGGTTAAGCCATACCGGCCTATGGCAAGTTCGAGCTCGCCCAATGACAGTGAGATTGAGCCCTGCTAAATCCAGCCACCTAGGCGAGGCTCAAGGCTCGCCCGAGGTCACCAGATCCTTGCCAATGTCTAGTGAGGCTCAAGCTCGCTTGACCTACCTCGAGCAACTTAGGCCTCGACAAATCTAGTCACTTGGGCGAGGCTCACGCTCGTCGACATTGGGCGAGCTCGGCCTCACTGGCCTATGGCCAATGAAAAAGAAAGGGAAAAGGGGAAAAAAGAATAAAAATTATTCAAAAATTATTTACATTGGTGCATGAAAGAAAATATTTTTTTTATTGAACAGCGAAATATATTTTCTAGCTCATTTTTAGGTTTCAACCATACACCAAAAAATATTTTGATTTTTTTGGAAAATGGTTTCTCGGAAAACATTTTCCAGAAACATTATATTTTTCGTGAAACGAACGGAATCTTAATATACTAATTTAGTAGCCAAGATTTAATAAATATAGCATTTCTCCATTATTTACAATCAATATGATTCATGAGTTCTCAAATCCTCGTTCTTTATTGCCCAGTCTTCTTGCGTGTTATCCTCCCATGATATAAATACTCTGTCAAATACCCTCTCGGCAGAGCTAGGAAGAAAGTAGTTGATGCATGAGTTATTTGAATGACTTACGAAAATCCTTTTTGAATTTAATCCTTGATTCGTGTTTCGGTTAAGCATTTGATAAAGGTTTAATTTCTCACGGTTTACAAACAATTTGATATTTGGGTCGTCTTAGTCGATCTTAGGTTAGCATCCTATCTGGTTAATAAATTGAATAATGATATCTCATAGGCATCATCTTTACTTGCTTAAAATGCCATTCTCCGCGTAGAGAGAAGGAAATTTATAAAACATAGACGATGCGATTGACAATTGGGTGGAAAGCGTGTGTAAACATAAGTGGGAGCCAATTCTTCTTGTCTTGCTTTGGCTTGTTGGCCAATCGTTGGCAAGGAGGCATAGCATTCCGTCCTTTCCATGTGATGGGATCAGGGGGACCACATGGTGTGTGTTTCACGTTGAGCATGAGATGTCCGATTCCTCTCGGGCAGATGAAAAGCCAGTCGATTATTGTACCTTGTACGGGTCACATGGGGCCTGTTATTTATCACATTTCCAGCTAACTGATATGATAATGAAATCGACGTGACGTCAGAAAGGCTAGGATATACAAAAAAAAAAAAAAAAAAAAAAACCTCTCCTCTGTTCCAATATCATGCTTGAGAATTAGATCCCGTTTTGCTTTTCATTTTCTTGGCTTAGAAAACATTAATTTAATATAAAAACCCAGGAACCGACAAAAAATTATATATATAAAAGATCAAAGCCTAAGAAAGTCAAAGACAGAAAAACAGGACCAATTTATCACAATAAATGGTTGCACTTTTGCACAAAGGCGATAGAGAGCCCTTGAGATGTTGTTTGACCACTCTTAAGTTTCTCAACCTCGGATAACTAGTGGAATCTCGACTCTCCAAGAAAGCAAGCTCCAACGCAACCACAGAATTAATAGATCACCCCCACCAGCGACAACAGCCTTGGGACCCCCAGGTTTATGAGGTACGGCAAAAACCATTTGATGCGTGATGGGATGAGTGATTCTAGAACGGAAATTTTTTTAGAGGGAATTTTTGTGGTTAAGTATATGGAGTAGTGTATACGGTAAAGAAACGAAAAGGAATAAGAAAAGATAGAATGATCTCCTCCCAAGGTATAAAGGCCGCGCCACCAACCGAGGATGAGGATCGAGATTTACGAAGCTCACCACCAAGGCCTAAAGCTTCCACCAGCCAAGGATAAAGGAAAAGGCCGGATCAAGTCTTGGGAAAAACTCAAGAAGTTGATGAAGAAGAGGTTCTTGCCCGACAACTATAAGCAAGATCTCTTCCTCAAACTGAATTCCCTATGACAACAAGGGATGAGTGTTGAAGAATACATTCGTGAGTTTGAATAACTCAAAATGAGGA
Source organism: Eucalyptus globulus (assembly GCA_014182545.1). Classification (NCBI taxonomy): domain Eukaryota; kingdom Viridiplantae; phylum Streptophyta; class Magnoliopsida; order Myrtales; family Myrtaceae; genus Eucalyptus; species Eucalyptus globulus. Next base: position 15,067,342 of record CM024725.1, on the reverse strand, counting down.
GTGAAGTTCCAGAAGTTCTTGAGCAAACCATCGCTTGCTTCCTTGGCGGCATGAATCGAGAAATTACTGATATGGTTGAACTTCAACCGTATTGGTCCTTTGAAGACGTATGCAAGTTAGCCATAAAAGTTGAAAAACAATTGAAGAGCAAGAGGTTTTCCTCCAGAACCTCAACAAAGGCGACATCCTATTTTAAGGGTGCTTTCTCAAGCAAGGGCGAGAGTACATCGACAAAAGACAAAGGCAAGGGAAAATTTGCAAAGCCTTCCAAAGAAGTCCAAAAGAAGTTTGAAGGCAATGCAAGGAAATGCTTTAAGTGCCATGGTTTTGGGCATTTACAAGAAAATTGTCCAAATCGGAGAGTTATGACTCTTCAAGAAATTGAGGAGATCAATTCGGCGCTTCAAGAGGCTGAGAGCAATCAAGACCAAAATATTGCTGAATCATATGGGGAAGAAGAAGTTGTGGAGAAAGCCGATGATGGCGAGCTGTTGATCATCCGAAGAGCATTGCATGTTGAAGTTTCTCCTAATAAAGAGCAAAGGGATAATATATTTCACACCCGTTGCACTATTAATGGAAAGGTGTGTTCGGTGATCATCGATGGTGGGAGCTGCACTAATGTTGCTTCGACAACTCTTGTCGACAAGCTGAAGCTTCCAACAACGAAACATCCTCAACCATATAAGTTCCAATGGCTCAATCAAGGGAATGAACTCAAGGTTACCAAACGCAGTCTTATATCATTTTCGATTGGGAAGAACTATCGAGATGAGGTTGTATATGATGTGATTCCTATGGAGGCATGCCACTTGTTATTGGGTAGACCATGGCAATTTGATATAAATGCTATGCATTATGGTCGGAAAAACACATACTCTTTTCATAAGGAACAAAAATGCATTACTCTTTTACCATTGAGTCCTTATTCAATACATAATAATCAACCTGGGGAGGGAAACACTTGTAAGGAAAATCTGTTCTTGAGTGAGACACGGGTTGAGAGAGCCATTAGCAAGTAAAAGAATGTAATTGCTTTGCTTGTGGTCGAGAAAAAGAGTGAGATAGAGCGACCCATACATCCAAAAATGCATTGCTTGTTGAAAGAATTTGCAGATGTGTTTCCGGAGGATTTGCCACATGGATTACCTCCCATAAGAGGTATTGAGCATCAAATTGATTTGATCCCCGGTGCTCCACTACCAAACAAGCCAGCTTATCGATGCAATCCAGAAGAAACAAAGGAATTGCAAAGACAAGTCGATGAACTTATCCTCAAAGGATACGTCCGAGAAAGCATGAGTCCCTGTTCTATTCCGGCTCTAATTGTACCTAAGAAGGATGGTACATACCGAATGTGTGTTGATAGCTAGGCCATCAACAACATCGCCATTAAGTATAGGTACCCTATACCTAGACTTGATGATATGCTTGACGAATTATATAGTTCTTCTGTGTTTTCAAAGATAGATTTGCGGAGTGGTTATCATCAAATCAGAATGCGAGAAGGTGATACGAATTTGATGAATGAAAATGGTGAGATTTCCTCTACTTAAGTGAACTCCTTTGGAGAGTGGATAACGCCTTTCGTTTCTTTATCCTTAGAGTGTAGATCACTCCTTGGTGGTGAGCCAAGAAGCCCTTTATCCTTGGCTGGTGGAATCTTTAGACCTTGGTGGTGAGATTCTCCTATCTCGAAGTCCTTTATCCTTGGCTGGTGGAAGTTTTAGGCCTTGGTGATGAGCTTTGTAGATTTTGATCATCATCTTCGGTTGGTGGCGCGGCCTTTATACCTTGGGAGGAGATCGTTCTATCTTTTCTTATTTCTTTTCGTTTCTTCACCGTATACACTACTCCATACACTTAACCACAAAAATCCCCTCTAAAAATATTTACGTTCTAGAATCACTCACCCCATCAAGCATCACCATTCGAGGCTTTGCCGAATGAGGTTGAGAACAACGGGGGCAAAAAAATCCCCGAAGATGAACCTAGGTCGCCCAAGTCCAAACGATTCTCTAAAAAGAAAAGTATTGTATGTATTAATACACAATCGAGATGACATATTATTTTGCATTTTGCGTGACATTGTCACATCTGAGCAATGCTAGATATGTTAGACTTGGTCTACAAAATTTATAATTGACTTAGTAAATTCAACACTTCTTCATAATTACAATCAACTCGTACCATGAATTATGAAATTCTCGTTCTTTATTGGCCAACTTTTTTATGTGTTATGATCCCATGATATAAGTACTATGTAAATAACTTCTCGACCAAGCAAGGAAGAAAGTATTTCATACACAAGTTATATGAACACCTAATGAAAATCTTTTGGAGCAAAATAAAATAGGGAAAATTATCCCAAAAGTCCTCAACTTATTTTTTTTTTTTGTGAATTCAGTTTTAAATTTTACATTTTGCCAATTGAGTCTATGTGATCAATTTGGGCTAGAATTCGCTAACATAGATGTGAATTGTCCTATGTGGTACTGTTGGAGAACGGTTGGCGTCCATGCTAGTAATTTGCATCCAAAATTGGCTGAATAAATTTAATTAACAAAATGTGAAAAGACTTACGACTCAATTTGCAAAACTCAAAAGGTCAAAAACCGAATTTGTAAAAATGTAATAAGTTTAGGAATTTTTGTATAATTTTCTCAAATAAAATAAGTGTTTCTTGCTCAAACGTTAAAAAGAACACTTTCACGCACAAGGCAAAACCATTGAAGGCGAAGCGATTAATTGATTAGTTAAGCAAAAGCTCCTCCAAGAAGGAAAGAAGTAAATATGCTCTCTATTTTGGAGCAAAGAAAAATATGCAAGTATAGGAGGGCAAATGTTACATCCGTGCAATCAAGTACCTTATTTGTCGGGGTTTGATATGGTCCTTGGGCGGTGGCGGTGGGGGCTTACTTCGTTCATAGTGTGATTAGTCAGTTGAGATGGAATATCGTGAGCTAGTATGCTGGGAAGTTGAGATATTTTTTCGAACCCGTCTTCAAGTGTCGCCCACGCGAGGCCTGTCATTCAAAGTCTCCGAAGAAGGACCACACATCTTTCCAGTTCATAGCATATTAGTTGCATCATGCACATTTATCTTCTATTCAGTTCAACCCGTTCTCCGTATACTTGAAAGACACCGCATCGAGATGTGGGCATACAACATTTTGGTGAAAGAAAACGAATCCAAAAAAATAAAAACTTACTCGATAACTTGTAAGAGAAAGGTTAGATGGGCATACTAATATCTAATCCTGTGCTATCCTATTAACGCTGTTCTTAAGGGGAGTGAGGCATTACCGATTCCTACATGCAAAATTATTCTATATTTGACTATCTATATTTTCCATCGGCAAGTAATTAAAGTATTCTAATTTATGAAAATTTAATTAAAAGGATGAGCGGGGCAAAAGACAAGCCTAACCATTCCGTGTGATGTAAACAAGGAAACTATATGTACATGTGTTTCGCGTTGAGCATGAGGTGTCCGTTTCCGATTGGCCATATTAAAAGTCAGTCCAATATTGCACCTTGTATGGGTAAGGTGGGGGCATGTTGTTTATCACGCTTTTATATTATCAATATGATGATGAAATCCACGTGACGTCATGAGGGCTGGAATATTGCAAAGGTCGTTTTGAATCGCGATGGTGTGAAAGGTCTCTCATTTGTTCCAATATTCCTAGATATTTAAAGATCAATTCTGCTTTTTGGTTTTTTCGGGGGCTTATAAAGCATCAGTTCAAAGATCTAAACCCAAGAAAGGCAAAGGCAGTGAAACATAGACCCAACTCTTCACGAGAAATGGCTGCTGTGGAATCTGGACTCCCGGAGATACAGCAAGAACCATCCGAGGCTCCACAGATCGGGATCGAGAACGAAGTGGCCGGAATCGTCCACGAAGATGAGCGGAGGCAGTCCCCGGCCGACCGTCGCATCTCCATCGAAGAGATGCTTCGGCATCCTGACCAGGACGTGGTGTGGCCAGGGCAGTCGGCCTCCATTCGCAGGATTCCGCAATATATCAAGGATGGCAAGGACAAGGACTATGAACCCCAGATCGTCTCCCTCGGGCCGTACCACCACGGAAAAGCGCACCTCCGCCCTATGGACCCGCAAAAGTTCCGCTGCCTCCACCGCATCCTCACCCGTTCCCAACTCCCGATAGATTCCTATCTAAACTCAGTGAAGGACGTCCATGGGAGAGCTTGCTCCTGCTACGATGAACCGATGTCCATGGACAAGGACGACTTCGCGTTGATGATGGTTGCCGACGGGTGCTTTGTGCTCGAGCTGTTCCTGGGATTTGCCCTGGGGTTCCAAAAACTTGGCTACGATTGGAGTGACCACATCTTCTCGATGGGGGGACCGATGCGCACGATCCAGCAGGACATGATTTTGCTCGAGAATCAGATCCCTCTTTTCATACTCAACCAGCTGGTCCCTCTTTGCATACGCAACCTGCCGCTCGGCCACCCGTACGACAACCTCAACCAGAACAAGCTTCTGGCCGAGCTGGTGCTCAAGTTCTTGGACCCTCTGCGGGCAACCATCGTCCCCATGAACCGCCTTACCGCCTTCCCCAGATGGCCGTCTGACCGAATGGACATCCCGGGTGACCTCCATTGCCTCTCATTGTTCTGGCTGAGCCTCTGGCCCAAGCGCATATTCAAGCTGCACAATTTGTCGCCACAGACACGGCAAGAGATGAACCAATGCGTGACGGATCTTTGGACAGCCGGGATCGAGTTCAGCATGACGGATCTTTGGAAAGCCGGGATCGAGTTCAGCATGACGGAGATGAACAGCTTCACGGACATCCGGTTCGAGAATTGGACCCTCAAGATCCCCCAGTTTCTGATCCAAGATGGGACGAGGTCGCTCTTCCTCAACTTGATAGCCTTCGAGCGGTTTCACTCCCGTCGCAGCCGATTCGTCAGCTCGTATGTAATCTTCATGAACAATTTGATTAAATCCCCCGAGGACTTCGAGTACCTCTGCCGCCACAAAGTCATCAAGCACTCGCTTGGGAGCAATGCCAAGGCCGCTGCCTTCTTCAACCAGCTTTGCCTGGGTGTGTACTTAGACCTCAACGACCATTATTTAGCTGGACTGTGGCAGAAATTGAACGTATTCTGCAACCCCAATTCCGGGGAAGCCGGCCTCATGCTCAAGTTTTGTGCCTGGAGAGCCCGACTCAAGCACAGGTGCATTGACTGGGCAAGCACTTTCAAGCAAAATTACTTCAGCAATCCCTGGTCATTCATTTCCTTAATTGCTGCTTGCGTTTTGCTTGTGCTTACTTGCATACAGACCTTCTATACAGCCTATGGCTACCATAGGCCGCTTAAGGAGGGCTAAACCTCCGGTGAAAATCTGGGAACTAGAATTGTGGCCAATTGACTATTAGCAGCCCATCTGCAGATGTGGAGGTCTCATCTCCTAGTGGAAAGAAAATTGACTATTAGCAGCCCATCTGCAGATGTGGAGGTCTCATCTCCTAGTGGAAAGAAAACGTGATGGTCATTAGGCTGGGTGAATTGCAACCTTTAATTTTATAGAATCCATATGGATCCCACATGTAAGCCTCACAAGATCAACGGCCTTTTTTTTTTTTTTTTTAATAAATATTTGGTCCGTTGGACTAGGGTCCTGACAAGTATTTCTCTCCTCCTAGAATAAGAAGCATTTTCTCTCTCGCTAATTTTTTAAGTTTCGTATCTGATTTATAACATATAAGAAAAGGTACAATTAATTGGAGTTCGAAGCTTAAATGCCTACGTCTAAGATGTGTTGAAATATATACGTAGAAATAACATGATCTTGCAAATAAATCAACACGAAAAATATCAAAGAAATAAATGAGGAATAACAGAATACCAGAAATTTATGTGGTTCAATTCGAGTATTGGTATCTATATAAATGGAGAGAGCCAGCATCAAATAATTCATTATAATCGGAGAATCAGAGTTTATAATCACTCATACGCTGAATGTTCCTAAATGTCTGTGATTTAAGTTCAAATTCAAAGTGTTTATAAATAAATACTTCAAATTGACGTAAAACTCACGGCACAAAATCACCGCATGCGCAAGTAAAAGATTTACTTGAACGACCGACAAATTCAAGAATGCCTCTGCACGTCCGGTTTTTTCTTTTTTTCTCATGTGCTTGCGGCTTCTTCATGATGTGTTCTCGTGCGGCGCTTCTTCAAGAACCCGTTGGAGTCCATTCGTGCGGCTTTTGGAAGAGCTCTCTCTTATTTGTGCTTCTTATCCGACTTTTATATTCACAATTAAAGAGAGAGACGTCCACTTCTTGGTCAAACTTGGAAAAATAAGAAATAAATCCTGTTGACTAAATCAATTTATCTCCAACAGACTAACAAATCCTCCATTATCTATAAACCTCTGCACAAGAAATTCATAGCTTGGACAAATTTGTGCAATCACACCTTAAATATTTATCCAAATTTATCCATCAAATTGAGTTTCGTAAAAAATTCAAACTCAAGACATAATTTATCAAGGATATGAAAATGGACATTTCTTAGCAAGCTGAGGGGAGCTTATCCTCCTCATCTGCAACGATTCCTTCTGGGTCTTCTCCCGGAAAATTTCATTTTTGTGGTTATAATAATTTATTATATCTAAAAACCTAGTGGAAAAATAGAGCAAGTAGCGACTGCGTGGCCATTATGACCGTTGTGCCCGTTAAGTGCTTCCTGCCTTGTTGGATGAGTGATTCTTAAAAAAAAAAAATTGTTGTCAATATCCGGATTTGTCGCCAAAATTTTTTTACTTTGATATTAATTACTCGTGCACACAATTCTCCGGATTATAATTACACGTGTACATGAATTGTTGCCAGCCCACTTCATTGGCTCCTACCATCGTGGCAGCCTTGTCATCCTATTTCTCGATCCCCATTCGCATTCTACATTTACACTTACAAGAGGATCTCGCATTCGGCGAAAGGAAGGGGAGGCTCGGTCACAAAAACAGAGCATGATTTTGGGAGTTGCCCTGAGCTCACAAAATATTTTCCCTGATTTCTCTCATTCATAGGTCTTCTTCGTCGTTCTCAATTGCCAGAAAGCCGCCGTCTCCGTCAATTTCCGCCACTCCCACCACCCGTGCCGAAACTCTTCTTTTCTTCCCTGTTTTCTGGTCGGGAAGTTTGAAGTACTTCTATTTCATGATTGCCAGACAATCGATTGTGATTGAAGCTCTTTTAATGTCTTGAACCTGCGTTGCTATTGTTATGTCTTGAAGCTGTGTTGATGTTATTATGATAATATGGACGTGAATTGTCCCTTTATATATGTGTATAAGCTCCTTGATCGAAATGCATATAACTTGTTTCATGAAATGCTGGAACTAAATCAGGATGTGCTTCTAGTCGATTCTTGAACTGAAAATCATAATACCTCAGTCCAACCTGTTCTTGACTCATTGAGAGTAGTTTTGTGCTGAAATACGGTTTTCATTTGTAATGGAATTGGTGTTATGATTCTCGCCGCTGTCGGTGTGCTTAACGTATGACGTGAAAATTGCATGTTGAGGCTGCTGATCTCTCAAACAGAATCAAGTGATCCAGTAGGTTGCTTATAAACTGGTCCTCATATGCTCTCCCGCTGTGGTCTTTCTTTTTATGTCGTCGACCTGTGCGTGTTTTGGACATGTTTGTGCAGTGACCGGCAAGTGTGGATGTGAATCCTGTGGTGGTCGGTCGGAGGCCTATGGGCGATGGAGTAAGCGTGTTTGTGCTGTGCTGTTCTTGGCGTAAACTGGGCCCGTTGTTCTCCAGCGGAGTTCGGGTATGCTTAATCGATTAACATGTAGAATCTGTGTCAATGAAGATCCTGGCATGATTGATCAGAAGAATATAAAGGAAAGCACAAAGAGTTTCGAGCGGTTTGTAAATTAGAGACGATGTACTGATAAAGGGAAGAAAAAGAAATGAATAAAATTAGATTAAATAAAAAATAAAAAATAAATAAGTGAAAATAAAAATGGTGGGAAAATGCATGTCTCAATTAGGTAGTGAAGTCTTCAGAATAGTTTTAATTGAATTTCATTTAGTTCATGATCTAGTTTACGGAGTTACAATTCATGATTTTTAGGATAAAATGAATTTTATATCATTTAACTTTAGATGAAATAAATAGAGGACAAGATAAATAAAATAATATTGTTAAAAATAATAAAAAGAAAAATGATAAAATTACTTCAATCGCGTTTATGTTTGTATTACATTTAGTGATTACCTTTTTAGTTATGCATCTCTCTCTGGTTTATAATTAAATGTAGGCTTGAATTTCGATCAAGCTCGACTTATTATTGCACTTTAGATTTTGTTGTTCTTTTTATCACATTTGAGTGATGTGAGGTTGTAATTTGGCTTCCGAGATTCTTGTCGGAAAAAAAAAAAAAAAAGATTTTTAGATTAGATAAATAGAGATATTAAAACATTCCAATTACATGAAATTACAAAACAGTGTGATCGATATTAAGCATGTCCAAAATATAAACTTTAATGGACAATTTTACCGGTATTGTTCTTTCAAAAAAAGTTAATAAGTTTTGACCATAAATAATAAGTGGCACAAACTAAGAAATAATGAATATTATGATTCCAGTGCTTCACTTTACAAATAGAAACAAACAGACTAAATTCTATTTCCATAGTACATAAATTAAAGTTAGCAATGTCATGATATATGGACTAATTATTTTAATATTCATGGTGAAAAGTAAAATTCATAGATAAACTTAGGTAATTATTCATATCCTTCAAAACTTTAGCACAGTTTGCACAACAGCTCTCGAACTTTGAGAAGTTACCAAGTACTTCTTAAATTTTCTGAGGGGGTAATCTATCCCATTGCAAAGATCAAGAACTATTGTATGATAGTGTCAAAATTCAAGGAGGTCGTGAGCAATTGCCTTATGAACACAACTTAGTTTATCAAATACTCTACTCGGTCTTTTACTCAGTAATGATTCCTAACTTCTCATCTGAATGTCCATGCAATGTTCATGTGTTTCTATGGTCCTATAATGTAGCATAATCATTCAACAACAAGCAAATCATAATACGAAAGCAGTATAAAAGAATCACAACCAAGTTATTAAATAGTAGTAATAAAAGAACAAATTAAAAGATAAAGTGTGGAAAAGTATTCCGATATGAATCAGACAAAAAATGTAAAATGACTTTGTTATTAAGCCCTAGAATAACAATCCCCATGAGCTTGATTTTAAAGACTTCCTATCTTGAAATGGATAAAATGGGCACTTGAAACTTTCGGGGAAGCGAGAAATCCTAGGTTGGTGCCTAAGTTGGGGTCGCAATCTGACTTTAGAATAGTAGGCCCTCGTTAGTCCTTTTCAAGCCTCTCCTAAGTTATGTAACTTTCCATAACTTAGGAGATGATTTGCTTGGAGAATTCCACATTCGCCATTTGAATTCTTCTCCTTGCCGCCCACAAATGAATGGAGCTGTGGAAGCAGCAAATAAAAACACCAAGAAGATTTTAGCCAAAACGGCAGAAAATTATCGTGATTGGCATGATCGATTACCATACGCTTTGCTTGCTTATCGAACTTCAATTCGCACTTCAATTTGCACTTCAACTGGGGCAACACCATTCTCATTGGTTTATGAGATGGAGGCTGTGCTACCTGTTGAAGTGGAAATCCCTTCACTAATGGTACTTTCTCAAATCAAGCTCTCTGAAGCTGAATAGGTTCAACGAAAATCTAAACAACTCAATATGATTGATGAAAAGAGGGTAAAAGCCTTATGCCATGGACAAAGCTATCAAAAGAGAGTAGCTAGGTCGTTCAACTGCAAGGTAAGACCAAGACATTTCGAGATCAATGATCTTGTCTTGAGAAATGTCTTACCAATTATTCTAGATTCTTGTGGGAAGTTTACTCCGAATTATGAAGGTCCATATGTTGTAAGAAAAGTGCCACCTGGTGGGGCACTAATCCTTGTAGAAATGGATGGTCAAGAATTGCCAAGACTTGTAAATGCTAATGCTGTCAATAGGTATTATTCATGAATAAAAGTGAAAGGCCTTTGAGCCACTTTTGGATTGAATTCAAGCCACTTTAGGATGTGTGCATCAAGTATCTCATGCATACATATTGCATCTGCATGTTTGTTCATTTTGCAGGATCTCTCGACGAAGATTCTACCTTTCCACGAGAGGTTCATCTTAGAAATGCAAAACTTTCAAAAAAAAAAAAAAATGCCCATCTTCTTTAGAACTTAGAAGTGGCCCTCCCTTAGAATGCCAAAAGAGTCAGTTAGAACTCTAGAGTTAGTTAGAATTTTAGAAGTACAGCTAAAGCTTTAGAAATGAACCCTTGTCCTAGGCAAAGGCTGTTCTGTCCACAAATTTATTCAACATTACTTCCAAAAGTCCCCCCAATAGGGTCAAGGGAATATGTCTTTTCAAATAAAATTTCACTACACTTTCATTCCTAGGGAGTTGAATTTAACCAAAGTGTGCTTTGGAAAGCTCGAAAAGGATTGTTAAATATGCCGAGTGGTAGTGCCTAAAATGATGAGAGGCAATCCTTTTACCAAACACGTCCTTATACACTCTTTGAGAGAATTGAGTGAAAAGAACCATGTCTTAGGGCATAGGGTTCATTTACAGTGAATACATGGTTTGAGATGATAAAGGTATTTTTTTTCTCAATCCCAAACACTATTGATATTCCTTGCAAGCCACTTTGAGCCAAATAAGGAGTGTTTCTAAAATAAGCCTGTCAAAAACAACCCCACATTGGGGCAAAATAGGGAGGTCTTGGTTGAAAATTATGGAGCAAAAGATTAAGAAAGATTTTATTACTTTCACTTGCATCAATCTTCTTGTGCTAGTTTCAGGTGATTTCTTATCGAAACTTGAAGCATCTAAAAGTAACGAAGAACATTTTTGTTCACTACCCCCAAACACAATTACCCTTTGCTTAGCCAATTTGAGCGTTATATAATTATTTCATAACCACAGGTGATGATTATCTCCCCACACTTGGGCAAGGCACATGATTTACCAACAAAATTGAGAATATTGGTAATGTTTGTAAATGCCACTCGAGAGTTCTAGATACTCAAAAGAGAATGAAAACTAGGGGGCATGAAAAAATCAGTGTGCCTGATAAAAGTAAGGCCAATGCCCATGAAAAAATATGAGACGCGAACCCCTGGAGTGCCATAACTTGGCAGAAAGAGATACTTAAGTGCCATAACTTACGAAAGGTACACTTAAGTGCCAAAATCGAAGCAAAATGAATCACTTGAGTGCCAATCCAGCCAAAATCCGGCCAAAACGCTGACGTGTCAATTTTCCGGCGAAGCATATGTAAAAACGGCGTCATTTTGGTGCTAACATGGTCAAAAATAAATATAAAATTAATTAAATTCAATCTAAAATTCAATTTATTTAAAAAAATTAAAATTAAGAAGAAGAAGAAGAAGAAGAAGAAGAAGAAGAAGGAGCCCTTAGCCGCCGCCGACAAGGGCCGGCAACGAAGGGGAGGGTCGGTCGGGGTTGCCGGGCCCTCGGCCAGCAGCCGGCAACCTTGGTTGACCGGCGGGGGGGAAGCAAGAGGAGGGGAAGCAGCCGACGGCCGAGGAGAAGGGAGGCAACTAGCGGCGAGGGCTGGGGCAGCCGAGCCCTAGTCAAAGGTGGCGGCCCCGCCGACCATCCTCCACCTTCTAGCGATGGCGGGGAGGCGGCGGCGGCGAGGTCTCGGCCCTTAGCTGCCGACTGCCTTCCTCCTTCTCCATTTTTATTTTTTAATAAATATAAAATATATTAATATTTTGTTTTAAATTTAATTTAATTAATTTTTATATTATATTAAAATTCAAATTATGCCAAAACGACGTCGTTTTGGCCGATTTAAGGGCTCAATTTTGGCCAACACCCAAAACGATGTCGTTTTGGGTGAATTAGAGCTGACTTAGCTCTCCAGCGAGCTACCTCGGCGAGAAATATTAATATTTAATTGCCACGTATGATTTCCGATTGGCTTCGCTGGAGGTAGCACTCAAGTGTCCCACTTTTCTTAAAATGTGACACTTAAGTATACTTTTCGTAAGTTATGGCACTTAAGTGTCCCTTTGTGCCAAGTTATGGCACTTGAAGAGATATTTTGCCAAAAAAAATGCAAAGAAAAGCGAAAATGCAAAGAAGAGCGAAATCAATGGTCATGCAAAAGGCCATCCGTTGAAAAACAAAAGAAAATGTATGCCGAGCAATGTCATTAGAACAGAGAGCGAAGCTCTCATGTCTCAAGACAAATAGTCAAAAGAACTCTCGAGATAGGTTAAATTTCGAGTCAAATTTTTGAAAATTCGTGTGGCGGTAATGATGCCTAGATAATTACTCACTTTTAACCCTTCGATATTTGAAAATTTTTCAAGTCTTGTTAAGCCTCACCCGATCCAACATTACAACCCTTATCCAAAGTCTCTTCCGATTGGGATGGTTCGAGTTGAAATGAGAGTATCACACAAGGGCTACTGCTAGAAGGAGTGGAAGCAATCATATCTTATCTTATCTTTGAGGTTCTTGACTTGTAAACCTATTGAAGATATTGATTGAATATTTATTTTTTGGCCTCAAAGTGCGTACCCTTTGTGTAAACCTATGACCATGCCATCATTATGATCCCTTCAAAAGACCTTTTCATCAATGGATTGTATTCACTATGAACATTTCTGAAAGCCTTAGACATAAGTTGAGTGAGACTTCTCTAATGAGATTTAAACAGATTTCTCATATTTGACTTAACCCGGATGGTTAGAAATAAAAGCCATTTTTAAGAATCGGTGTAAAAAAAAAAAACCTCTTTTGATTAGGATATTTCTACTTGGCATATTTGACTTAACCCTAGATGGTTAATCAAATCTCATTTTATTAAAATCCTCTTTGAAGGGATTTGACAATCGGCATTGCTTTGCAAGATTGGCTCTTAAGCAATCTCAAAACCCTTTTTCAAAATATTTGTTCCTTAGTAAACAGGTTTTTGGTCATCTTAACTATAACGCTTGCTTTTGGTTTTTGATAACCCTAAACCATAACCCTCGTTTTAGGTTCCTGGTCAACCTTAAATCTCGTCCTTTAGGTTCCTGGTCAACCTTAAACCTTGTTTTTTAGGTTCTAGGTTATCCTTAAACCTTGTCTCTTAGGTTCCAGGTTATCCTTAAACCTTGCCTTTAGGTTCCAGGTTACCCTTCAACATTGTCTCTTAGGTTCTAGGTTATCCTTAAACATTGTCTTTAGGTTCCAGGTTATCCTTTAACCTTGTCTCTTAGGTTCCAGGTTATCCTTAAACCTTGTCTTTAGGTTCCAGGTTATCCATAAACCTTGTCTCTTAGGTTCTAGGTTATTTTAAACCTTGTCTCTTAGGTTCGAGGTTATCCTTAAATCTTATCTTTTAAGTTTTGGGTGATCCTTGATCCTTAAACCTTATCTTTTAAGTTTTAGGTTCTAGGTTATCCTTAAACCTTGTCTTAGGTTCTAGGTTATCCTTAAACCTTGTCTTAGGTTCGAGGTTATCCATAAACCTTGTCTCTTAGGTTCTAGGTTATCCTTAAACCTTATCTCTTAGGTTCTAGGTTATTCTTAAATCTTGTCTTTAGGTTAGTGGTTATCCTTAAACCATACATTTTTCATTTAGTAATTTTATTTCCTTCATTCCATTCCACGAGAGAGAGACGGATAAAGTGAATAAACCCCAACAAGAGTTCAGATATCCCAATGGGTAAAGATAAGGGTTAGGTATGTCCATAACCAATATCATTGCTTTTGTCTTTTTCTATTTCCAAAGTGGAGTCAACTAAAAATTACGGGTATCAATTGTGTCTTTGAGTGGAACCTCTTCAAACTCCCACTCAAAAGGGGCGGAAATTGCCGACAACTAATTTTTAGTTAATGACTTATTAAAAGATAAAAATCAAAATTTAGATTTCGATCGTGACGGAATCTTATTTCTTTACCAAAAGTGTCGTTTTCATTTCTTTCTTTTGCATTGTCGTTTTTAAGTAGTTTTAGCTCATTTTCAAGAAAAAAAAAAAACCCGAAAAGTCAAACAATTGACTTTCGAATTGACCTTTTGGTCAACCTTTTGACCAAAAGTCAATTCCGGGTCAAAAATTGACTTTTACCCCAAAAAAAAATCCACTTAGTTTTAATTTCACTTTTTTTCAACTCAATTTCTTGAAAATTCAAAGATTTGACCAAAAATTAACATTTTAAGAAAAGTTAACTAAAGGATTCACTTTTGACCAAACTTTTGACCAAAAAAAAAAAAAAAAAAAAATGCACAAATACATTTCTTTAAATGTCAATTTGACTTTTGTGTCAAAAATTTCACAAAATTCAATCAAGAACCTTGATTTCTGAATTTTTCAGTTTTTTCTAAATCGATAAAAATAAATTTATTTTTATTCTAGTCATAATTAGGTGTAGTTCCTTCTTTGACATTTGATTTAGGAACTATCTAGAATCTATTTGAGCATTCAATTTCGTGATTTATTAAGTCAAAATACGAATTGCCATTTTAAGCCCTAATTAGAGGACCAAAATCGATCATTTATAATTTGCGAACGGATGATTGTTTCTCACTTATTTTCTTAAGATAAGTTCAAATTGGAGATCAATTTTGTGAAATTCACACAAGAACTCATCAATTTGAAGAATTTTATCCTCTCAAGCATTAGAAAGTCAAGCAATTAAGCTTCAATTGACAAACTTCGAATTGACCCATTCATGGCTATGATTTAATTTAATAAATCTTCGTCCAATTTTAATATTAGGCTTAGATCCATTTTTTACCTAAGCTCGAGCACTTCAATTCAAGGTCATTTTGAATGTGGTAAGTGATCTTACCTATAGTAGCGTATTAGATAGGGCAATTGTGACACTAATTGAGTTTAATTTTTAGTGAATTTGCAATTTTGCCCATTGAAGTGCAAATTTTACCATTTTAGCCCTTTAGGCCTAATTCAAAGCACCCATGGTTTCGACTCATTTTTTTTCCATGAAAATCATTCAATTAGATCCATAAAAGACCCCTAGATCACGTTCATAAAGTTTGATTAGCTTAATTGTATCTTAATTGGTCAGTTTCTTTATAAAGAGGATAAAATTCCTTTTCAGTTAGGTCCTTTAGGGGTCAATTTGCATAAAATTTTGACCCTTAGGAGTCCCAAGTGGACAAAATAGCAGGATCCAGACCAAACCAGTCAAGAACCGGTCAAAATCCAGCCAAACCGGACCGAACCGATTCGGCTTATCTGACCAACCACCGACGAGATTGCCGGTTCAGGTCCTTTCCAGCTGGTTCTTGGCCTCCAGTCATCGGTTCTGGAACCCTCTCATTCCCAATTTCACTTCCACATCTTCAATTTCCCAAAATTTTTCAAATTGGTCTTTGAATTTCGTCAAATTGCAAATTAATCCTTAATTAGACATTTTGACGTAATTCCTAATTTTGGCTTGATTTTTCACAAATCAAACTCATTAGATCAATTACCTAACACCTCAAGATCATAATGGAGCATTCGAAATGGATTTTTGACCATTGGACCGAGATTTTGGCTATCGGGTCGAACCGACGGCCAAAATCGCTTAATGTTGGAGTATATAAGTGAAATCTCTTCTATTTTTAGAAATGAGGGTTCATTTGCACGAATTTTTTTCTCTCTCCTCAGCCTCTCTCTCTCTCTCTCTCTCTCTCTCTCTCTCTCTCTCTCTCTCTCTAAATTTTGATTCGTCGATTCGCCTCTTGGACCGATGTTGTTCTAGGCTCAAACCGGCGGTCGCCAGAGCTCTCAAGCCTTCAAGCTGCTGGTGATTTGCTGTAGCAGGAATCCTTTACCTTGCTGTGGGCAGAGGAGGTTAGATCGGTGGTCGGATCTTCACCGGCGGCCCGATCTTCGCCAGCGAGTCAAAGCTAGTCCATTTTGGACCGGTTCTTCCTTTTTTTTCTTGAGCCAGTGGTTTGATTGGTCCCAATTCGAGCCGTAGTGACCTGATCTAGGTTCTTGGAGTCCCAATCGTGATCCAGCAACTTGATCCGATTGATCGCAATAGAAACCGGCAAAAATCGCAATGAAGGTAACGATTCGAAACTCGAATCCGAGAAGTGAGATCAAGTTAGTCGATCGGGGCTAGGATTCAATATTATAAGCTTTTACATGCTTAAGATTGATGAGCATGAATGCTGCAATGATTTGTTGATGATTTGAATGATGATTGTGATTTTAAGCCTAATCTGCGATTTTCGTAGCCCTGTACATAGGTTAATGTTTTGGCCAAAACGAGGTTCGAAACGACCTCGTTTCAGCTCGAGTCCTTTTAGGATTAGATAATAGACATCCCAAGCTTCGAAATAATAGATCGCACGCCCAAAACGAACATCGTTTGGTTCTCCAAAAATACCTCTGAAAATTAATGATTCTGCAGTAGTTTAGGTTTTTTTTTTCGGTTCTGATCCTGTTCCGCCTTCTGACTTTGTTATGTTTGTGCCGACTTTTATGATCATTTTTTGATAGAATTTTCTTCATGAGTTTTGTTCCTAGTAATCTCTTACATCTTCTGTAATTTTTTCATTATTTTTGAATGTGTTTAATTAGGTCAGATTTACTTAGATCTAGGTTTAGGTCAATCTATTCCTTATCAATCTCTGATTTTGCTATTTTTGTGCTGATTTTTGTGTTGAGTTATGAAACAAATTTCCTTCATGAAAGTTTCTCGTACAGGTGTTGTGCATGTTTTGTATTTTTTTTTCAAAATATTTAGACATGTTTAGGTAGGTCAAAATTTCTTAGATCTAAACATAAATCAGTCTGTCCTGCATGGGTCCGAGATTTGTTTTGATGAAATTGAGTCCATAAATGTACTTATTTGGTCTCAAATCCTTCATGAAAGTTGAAATACATACATACATATATATATATATATATATATATATGTTATTGATGCATGCTTTGCATGGTTTTTACATTGGCAATGTGAATCAATTGCATGTATTAGAGTAAAAGGTACTGTAGCAATATGTGCTGGACATATAGATTGGTCTGTTTTGCCATTTTTTCCATGACTCATGTGATTTTAATTGAGTTTTGATCTCTTAATGGGAAATCTTCTTCATCGTATGCTCTGTATGTGAATTTATGCATGTCTTGAGGATGGTTGAAATCATGCTCGTTCTATAAACTCAATATAGAAATGAAATATTGTCATATTTGTACATTTCCATGCTTATTTGAGTCATCTAAGGACCAAATCTTACAATCATGCCTTCTTGATGATTGAACTGCATGTTATAAGGTTTGCATACGAGTTTAGGTCATGTCATTTGAGTTTCATCTTGCACATCAAATTGTCTCACAAAGAGTGTTCATCACATTTATAATTCTCAAGCATATCATTAGGAATCATGAATCGTCTCATAATGTCATTTAAATTGTATAACATTTTGCATGCCGACTTAGGAATTAGATGACTATCAAAACTTTCTGTCGTATCCAATCCTAAGTCCCGTGTGATTTCTTCATGCCATTTAGGCATTCTTTGAGTGATTTTAAGGTTTTCTAATGAATGCTTATGTTATATTTTCTTGATTACTGACACGCAAACTTTTAAATATCTCGATCTTAAGATACCAAATTGATTTAGTTTGGACTCGAGTTCTTCTATGAAGACGTAAGGCACGCTTAAAAGTTTCTAATGCTGCTGATTTCATGCCAATCGCTCATCGTTTGAACCAATTTTCCAAAGTCAAACTATAATCTAGATAAGGGATCAAATTCGGACCCCTGTTCTAACCCCTGTTGGGACAAACCTTTGATATTTTTGTTCCATTTTCTTTTTCTATTTGGAATTTGAACTTGGCCTCCTAATGAAACTTGCTTGTCATCATGTTGGCTATGTTGTGTATAAATTTGATGATTTTTAAACATGTTTTGATAGGACAAATTCTCATGACATTAGCTGAATGTCCTATTGTTTTGACAAATTTCTAATGTGTTATTGCTTGTTGTTTGATTTTTGTAAAATCATGTATAGATTGTTTAAGAAAACTTCATTCATGAAAGTTGTTCATCATCATGTCATGCATGTTATCAATTTTTTTCATTGCCGAATTGTCATTAGATATTGCTCAATTTTGTTGTCCTCACACGCTTGTTCTGAAATTTCATAATATAAACATGATTATGATTGTTTAGTTATACCTTTTAGGTTAGTTTGTGCATGAAATTAGGTCATACCATCTCCATGAAAATTGTTCTAAATGATATGATCTTTGTTGTTAAACAATCGGCATTTTCAAATTGTATGTTTCAAATAATGCTTTGGTACATGTGATATTTCCCCGAAAATAACGATTTATAAAAAAAAAAGTTTTTCTCCAAAACTCGATTTGGCTTAAGGAAAAATTGTGGTTTTAACCATATTCAAATTGCCTGCAATGCTTGTGAGTGCATTTATGCGAGCTCCGAGCTAGCCTTAGCAATTAAATGTGTTTAATAGCCTAGATATTCCTTAATCCTAATTAAAATTCCTGTTTTGACATCGTAAAAGTCACGGTTTGAATCGTATTCAAAATGCATGCGACGCTTGTGAGTGTATTTATGCGAGCTCCGGGCTAGCCTTGGCAATTAAATAACTTTCATAACTGAGACATCACTTTGTCTCAAAACTTTTCATGAATGATTTTGAGGTATGTTTTTTGAAATATCACATATATCCTTCATATATATAATCCCATCATGCATTAGAAATTGCTTGTGTTTGTGATTGGCGCATGCCCTTGGTAATAAGTTTGATTGGTTGGGAAACAAGGTTCAAAAGACCTGCATGCATGTTTACATTTTTGCAATGCATGTGATTTTTAGATAAATAATAGGGTCGATATATGATAACGAGGGAAAACCCTGGGATCACATAGATTGCTTGATTAGGATACTTATAAGTGCTATTGGCCATGCGAGAATACAATTGGTCAACAATTGCTATAAGTCACAAAAAAATGGATTGGGTAGGTGTCTTAGTGGAACCTTCGCATGAAAGACAAAGGCCAACCCCGAGACCTCAAAACTTGACTTTTGTATTGCACTTCTTTTAAATGATGGATCTCTACATGATATTTTGTTTTTGATTGTTTTGATGCGTGTGCTTGTTTCTTTCCCTTGTATGCACCTAGTTATGAGTTTCTTAGATTAGGTTTAGATTAGAACCCCGAAGATGGAAAAAGCGCGAAGACGGTGGAGGTTGATGTCCATTCAGACCATTATCACGTACTATTCATTTTTCCAACATATGTCTCGGGTTTCATTTGTTGTATAAAACTCGACGAGTTGTGGATTTTTTCTTTTTACATTGATTGCTTTCGTTTCTTGTTTTTTTCTAGGAATAATACGGAATAAAAATTACCAACCACGCGTGATCACTTAGTTTAGGAAAAATGATGCCGGAAATGTAAAAAGAAACGCATGGATATGTTAGGAAAACACAATATACCATTTAGGTACCGAAAAAGGCGCTTATAGAAATATTAGCATAACCCAAGTCCCCGAACCTAGATATTTGGTTGCGTAGAAATTGAGGAAACACTCCCAACTCTCGATTGGGTTTTCTAGCCGACCCCCAAAATGAGGCTAGTGGCGACTCCTGTCTTATTTTTAGGTTATTATAAACAACTAGACCGTATAAATAAACCCATCGTGTAGGGTATGAGTTTCGATGAAACTCACCATGGTTTAGCATACTCAATATGGGAGTAACCCAAAGGATGAAATGATGTCATCCTTATGGGCGAGGCATACTGTCAATAGGGCTACCATGCTAAAGATACCCTTAAATCCGTTATCCACACCCAACCCCTTCTTCTAAGGTGTGCCACTCGTGTGGGTATAGATCACGACACTCCACTGTCACACCGGGGACAAGCTTGGGAGAGCTCGCGATCTCATAGAGGGAATTCACGAGAGGCTTGATCCAAAAGGCAAGATGAGGACGCTTTTTTTTGGAACGAGCCGTGAGGAAACTCTCATGATCAAGTATCCCTAAACTCGACCTTTCCCCCTTTTTTTCTCCTCATGATGATGAGGGATTCGAGGGCGGCAAGATCGGGTCGCGACAAAAGTACCTTGGCAAAGCAAGGAAGAACTTCATGCATGAGTTATACAAACACATAAAGAGAACCATTATTGAATTTGATCCTTAATTAGTGTTTAATTAAGCATTCAATAAACGTTTGATTCCTCATAGATCAAGTACAAACAATTTGATATTTTGATCATCTCAATCAATGTTAGGTTCGTATCTTATTAAAATCCATAAATTAGATAATGATATTTCACGAGGGCATCCCCTTTACTAGCCTAACACACGCAATCTCGGCGGGGGGAGAAGGAAAATTCAGAGACATAGAAAACGCCATTGACGATAGGATATGGACATGTATGGGCCAAACATCGTGTAGAAGTGGGACCCAATGGTTTAATGTTTGCGATGGAAAATGTTGGATGCACGCGCGATCAAATATCTCATTTGTTTGGTGGGGTTTGATTTGGTCTCCGGCGTGGCAGTGGTTGGGGCTTCATTAGTAGCATGATTATTTAGTTAAGGAGAATCATTGTCAATCACAATCAGCACCCGGAGTATACAGAGATTTTTTTTTTTAAACCCTCCTTCAAATCCACATATGTGAGGCCCAACATTTAAAGCCTTCGAAGGATGACCACACGTATCATATTAATAGTATCACCCGGAGCATGAAGTGTTGCATCTTCGGCTTAATAATACGACGATTAAATCGATGTGGCCTCATAAAATCTAGAGTATTAGAAAAAGCTCGTTTTGAATCTTGATTTTTGAAAACACATCCCTTTGTTCCAATATCCCTAGACATTAAAGTACCCATTCCGCTTCTTCTTCTTTTCTTGTTTTATTTTTTTTTTTTTCTGTAGAAAGCCTCAATTCAAAGCTCGGACGTTGAGGAGTATAAAGGGGGGTCATGATGCTGAAGGAAATATGAGATTCTAATCTAAAAATTCTAAAGTTCAAAGAGAGCTTCATCATTACAATTTGTCTTTGTGAGCTCAACTTGTAATCTCTTAGAGGATGTTGAGAGAGTGAGATCAAAAGATTCGATCACACATGCTTGAGTAGCGAATACTCATTGTTGTAACCTTCTAGTGATTTTCTAGTGAAATCCAACCAATAAGTTGTCGGCGGTAAAAAATAGATGTAAGCTTATCATAAGCCAAACTACAATAATTGTTGTGAGTATTTTTCTATCCTTAAACTCTCATTTATTTCTTGTGATAGATAATTGCACACTAGTAAGATTTGAACACTGCACATAACCACCTTAGGAGAGTGGTTAGAGGGAAGGGACGGAGCAAAACACGAGTCCTAGAAAAGACATTGAATAAAATCAAAATGACATGACTACTATTATGTCTCTCTTGTGATATTGTCACATCCAATCAATACTGGATATGTTACAATCAATCTACAAAATCTATGTCAAATTGAAAGTGAGCAGTAAAGTAATTATCCAATAAATTTTAGACACAAAATTTAGTATACCAATTTAGTAACCTAGATTTAGGAAATATAACATTTCTTTGTTAATTACAATCAACCTCGTCCATCAATTTTGAAATTCTGTCGCCAAGATGCAGTACCTCCTAAATATTTTTAAAGGGCTAATCTATGACATTTCAAAGATTGAGAGATGTTGTGTAATGGTGTCAAAGCTCTAGAAGGTAATGAGCAAATATCTTATGAACATATTTAGTTTATTAATCACCTTTTTACCTTAAAAGCTTCCTTTGTTATTGTCTGCTACAAAGACATTTAAGTTAGTTCTCTTATTAGATTGATTCAGTTTGGAGGGATGTACTTAACAATTTTAATATATCTGTGATTAAGCACATCTCCTTTAGATGTTAATGTTATTTACTATCGTGGTGTTTAATTTAATTTTTCTTGTAATTACTTATATCAAACTTTTAATTTCCCTTATTTAATTTAACTTAGTGTGAATTTTAGCTTAAATTTGTCAATTTTTTAGTTCCATTATATTTTGGAGCTTTTGGTTGATTTAATTTCAATCTCATCTCTAATCACAGATTTATATTGATTCTCATTTGAAAATTTAATTTGAGCTTTGACTTCAACTTAGCCGCTCAAGTTTGATTCATCGGATATAATCGTATTAATTTACCGAATATTCCATGTAAAAATTTCATCCATCTACAATGGATTAAAGGGTCCAAATTCAATCGTTCACCCAGTTAATCCAACTTTAAGTACCTTTATTGCCACCACACTTCATAAGATTAACCACGCCTGCCGAACTTAATCCTCAAGTCTCTCTCTGCCTCCTCACTCCTAGAACAATAGAGGGAGATAAAGGGGAAAATTGTCCAATTGAGTCTATGTGATCAATTTGGGCTAGAATTCGCTAACATAGATATGAATTGTCCTATGTGGCACTGCTAGAGGACGGTTGGTGTCCATGTTAGTAATTTGCATCCAAAAATTGACTGAATAAGTTCAATTAACAAAATGTAAAAAGGTTTACGACTCAATTTGCAAAACTGAAAAGTCAAAAACCGAATTGGTAAAAATGTAATAAGTTTAGGACTTTTTGTATAATTTTCTCAAATAAAATAAGTGTTTCTTGCTCAAACTTTAAAAAGAACACTTTCATGCACAAGGCAAAAGCATTGAAGGCGAAGCGATTAATTGATTAGTTAAGCAAAAGCTCCTCCAAGAAGGAAAGAAGTAAATATTCTCTCTATTTTGGAGCAAAGAAAAATATGCAAGTATAGGAGGGCAAATGTTACATCCGTGCAATCAAGTACCTTATTTGTCGGGATTTGATATGGTCCTTGGGCGGTGGCGGTGGGGGCTCACTTCGTTCATAGGGTGATTAGTCAGTTGAGATGGAACATCTGGAGCTAGTATGCTGGGAAGTTGAGATATTCTAATTTATGAAAATCTAATTAAAAGGATGAGCGGGGCAAAAGACAAGCCTAACCATTCCGTATGATGTAACGAGGAGACTATGGGCGCGTTTGGTAACATTTCGTTTTAAAAATTGTTTGAAACAGAAATATAAAAAAGTGTTTTTGTTCAGAAATAATTTTTTGAACAAAAAAAACATATTTGGTAAACTTGTTCGAGGAATAAAAATGAACAGTAAATACGTTTGGTAAATTTGTATAATTTTTTATTTCTTTTAATTTTTTAATATTTTTATTTTATTTTTCTATTTTCTTTCTTATTTTTCTTATTTTCTTATTTATTTTTCCTTTTTTTTTTTTTTCTTTTTTCTTCTTTTGGCCGGTCGCTCTTCCTCCCGGCGTCTCCTTGCATGACCATGCCAATGCGCCGCTTGGCCCGCAATGAGCCGACAGTGACCCAGAGCCACACCGTCGTCTCCCTCCATCGCATCGGCGGCCGCGCTCGACGCCTCCCTCGCCGCCGCCACCGGCTGTTTGTCGGAGCAGCCACCACGCCCCACGCCGCGACGTCGGACCGCGCCCGACGACGTCGCGCCGACCTCTGCGTCCCCGAGATCCGTCGCCCGCCGCTCCGTGTTCTCCCCTCGCGACACCCAGGACACACCCGAAGCCTCCGACGACCCGCGACGCCGGAGCCCCAAAGACCCCCCTCTCCGCCTCCCACGCCCGATCGACGCATTCGCGGGTCTCGAGCCTCCATTTGCGCGCCGCCGCCCAACCCGCGACCCGGCCAGACTCCGCCGCCGCCCGAGTTGGAGCCCACCGCCGTTCACTTGCTGACGTTCCCGGCCGCTAGGCGAGCTCGGCCTTCAATATGGGCGAGATCGAGCTCTCCCGGCCAGTGCGGGGGAGTTCGACCTCGCCCAGGGCGGCGACGCTAGGCCCGCCGAGGGCCTAACAACGCTGCAGACAAGGTCGTCGGCCCGACGACGACCGGTCGCCGACCCTAGCCGAGGCCGACGACCGGCCAAAGAAAATGAAAGAAAAAAAAGAAGAAAAAAAAGAAAAGAAAATGAAAAGTGTTTCGAATTTTGTTAAAAACAAGAAATAACTTTTTTTTTTTTGTTTTTTTTACATTAGGATGTGTTTAGAACAAAAAATAATTTTGGACAAAAATGCAAACAAACGCATTGCCTTTTTTTCAAAACAAAAAAAAAAAAGTGTTTAGAAATAGAAAAAAAAAAGAACAAAAACAAACGCAGCCTATATGTCCATGTGTTTCTTGTTGAGCGTGAGGTGTCCGTTTCCGATTGGACATATTAAAAGTCAGTCCGATAATTGTACCTTGTATGGGTAAGGTGGGGCCATGTTGTTTATCACGCTTTTATATTATCAATATGATGACGAAATCCACGTGACGTCATGAGGGCTGGAATATTGCAAAGGTCGTTTTGAATCGCGATGGTGTTGAAGGTCTCTCATTTGTTCCAATATTCCTAGATATTTAAAGATCAATTCTGCTTTTTGGCTTTTACCCAAAAAAAAAAAAATCTGCTTTTTGGACCACCACCTGCAACGGCAATGTTGGCTTTGCACTCTCACCCTCATTCGGGAGGAGAGGAGTTTAAATTTCAGCGTTGTCGTTAGGAATTCTTAAGTGTGGCGCTTTGATGGTGGGTCCCTGCTAGCAGCTCCCTGATTTCTGCTCATGCCGGTTCTTTTTGTACGGGGTTCCAAGGTCATAAAAAAAAAAATTTCTGTTTTTTGGTTTTTTCAGGGGCTTATAAAGCATTAATTCAAAGATCAAAACCAAGAAAGGCAAAGGCAGTGAAATATAGACCCAACTCTTCACGAGAAATGGCTGCTGTGGAATCTAGACTCCTGGAGGTACAGCAAGAACAATCCGAGGCTCTCCGAATCAGAATCGAGAACGAAGGGGCCGGAATCGTCCACGAAGATGAGCTGAGGCAGTCCCCAGCCGAGCGTCACGTCTCCATCAAAGAGATGCTCGCGCAACCTTGCCAGGACGACATGGAGTGGCCAGGGGATTTGGCCTCCATTTGCCGGATTCCGCAATATCTCAAGGTTGGCGAGGACAAGGACTATGAACCCCATATCGTCTCCCTCGGGCCGTACCACCATGGTAAAGAGCACCTCCGCCCAATGGACAAGCACAAGTTGCACTGCCTCCGCCACATCCTCAAGCGCACCAGGCAAGAGATAGACCTCTATCTAGACTCAATGAAGGATGTCGAGGAGAGAGCTCGCGCCTGTTATGAGGAAACGATATCCATGGGCAGCAACAAGTTTGTAGAGATAATGGTGCTCGATGGGTGCTTTGTGATCGAGCTGCTCCGGGGAAACAACCCCAACCAGGAAGACGACCCCTACCAGGGGTTCGAGAAACTTGGCTACCATGGCAATGACCCCATCTTCTCGATGGGGAGACTGCTGCCTGTGATCAAGCAGGACATGATCTTGCTCGAGAATCAAATCCCTTTTTTCATACTCGACCAGTTGCTTGGCCTCCAGCTCGGCGTCCCCAACCAGAAGGAGTTTGTGGCCTACCTGGCGCTCGAGTTCTTCAATTCGCTGTGGCCAACCTTCCTGAGGCCAACCTTCTCCAACCATTACACCTTTTTCAGGAAGCTTAACCCATCACTCATCCAGGGTGAGCTCCATTGCCTCACATTGTTCTGGCTGAGCCTCTTGGACTCATGCAGAGAGACCTTGCCGTCACCAAGGGAACTGCGAAAGACGTTTCCGTGCGTGACGGAACTCTGGAAAGCCGGGATCGAGTTCAGCAAGAGTTCTACAGATAGGTTCATGGACATCCAGTACAAAGAGGGGACCCTCAAGATCCCCCAGCTTCAGATCTGCGATAGTACAAGGTCACTTTTCCTCAACTTGATAGCCTTCGAGCAGTCTCACCCCAGTTGCAGCAAATACGTTTCCTGTTATGTAACCTACATGGACAATTTGATCAAATCCCCCGAGGATGTCGGGTACCTCTGCCAATGCAAAATCATCGAGAACAGGCTTGGGAGCAAGGCTGAGGTCGTTGCCCTCTTTAACCAGCTTTCCCTGAGTGTGAAGGTCCTCAACAAGAGAGACCATTATTTAGCTGGACTGTGGAAGGAGGTGGATAAATTTTGCAGCCGCAATAGGAATTCTGGGGAAGCCGACCTCATGCTTAGGTTTAATGCCTGGAGAGCCCGACTCAAGCACAGGTGCATTGATTGGGCAAGCATTCTTAAGCAAAATTACTTCAGCAATCCCTGGTCATTCATTTCCTTGGTTGCTGCTTGCGTTTTGCTTGGGCTTACTTGCATACAGACCTTCTATACAGTCTATGGCTACTACAGGCCGCGTTTTTGATTTCCCACATAGTGGACCGCTTTAGGAGGGCCAAACTTCCGGTGAAAATCTGGGAATTAGAATTGTGGCCAATGGACTATTAGCAGCCCATCTGCAGATCATTGCTCCAGATGTGGAGGTCTCATCTCCTGGTGGAAAGAAAACGTGATGGTCATTAGGCTGGGTGAATTGCAACCTTTAATTTTATGGAATCCATATGGATCCCACATGTAAGCCTCGCAAGATCAACGGCTGCTTTTTATTATTATCATTTGGTCTATTGGACTTGGGTCCTGACAAATATTTCTCTCTTCTTAGTATAAGAAGCATTTTCCTTGAGCTACTCTCGCTAAATTCTTCAAGTTTCGTTTCTGATTTATAACATATAAGAAAAGGTACAATTAATTGGAGTTCGAAGCTTAGGGCATGCATGACAACACCTTTGCTTCAGTAATCAATTTTTGGCAAAAAATTATTTTCTCAATTTCTATTCCCTGAATGAGTTTCTAAGTAAAGAAATGCATTTGATAACGACTCAAAAATTCTATTTCTGGAATAGAAATTTATTTGATAACAGAATTCCGGAGGCCGACAACGGGCATATGGGGACTAGCGATCGCGGTGGGTGTCCTGGCTTCCCATGGGTGGTGGTGGGTGAAGCAACGGCGGTGAGAGTGAACGAAAAAAGAGTTTTCATTTCTCATTTTTATCTCATAAATTGAAAAGCTAATTTTTTTTTCTGATTTCCATTATAAATCTATTTCTGGAATAAAAATCCATTTCAGAAATAGGAAAATGAAATTACGTTATTAAATGAATTTATGTTTCAAACTTATTATGAGAAATAAAAAAATAGAGAAATAGAAATTTTGTCATACCTATCTTTAAATGTCTAAAGTTGATATGAAAAGGGGCATTTCGTAGTAAGCTGAGGGAATTTATTGTCCTCATCTGCAACGATTCCTTCCGGGTCTTCCACCACCACATTTCATTTTTGTGGTAATAATAATTTAATATATCTAAAAACCTAGTGGAAAAATAGAGCGAGTAGCGACTGCGTGGCCATTATGACCGTTGTGCCCGTCGAGTGCTTCCTGCCTTGTTGGATGAGTGATTCTTTAAAAAAAAAAATTTGTTGTCAATATCAGGATTTGTCGCCAAAAAATTTTACTTTGATTTTAATTACTCGTGCACACAATTCTCCGGATTATAATTGCACGTGTACATGAATTGTTGCCAGCCCACTTCATTGGCTCCTACCATCGTCGCAGCCTTGTCGTCCTATTTCGATCCCCATTCGCATTCTACATTTACACTTCCAAGAGGATCTCGCATTCGGCGAAAGGAAGGGGAGGCTCTGTCACAAAAACAGAGCATGATTTTGGGAGTTGCCCTGAGCTCACAAAATATTTTCCCTGATTTCTCTCATTCACAGGTCTTCTTCATCGTTCTCAATTGCCGGAAAGCCGCCGTCTCCGTCAATTTCCACCACTCCCACCACCCGCACTGAAACTCTTCTTTTCTTCCCTGTTTTCTGGCTGGGAAGTTTGAAGTACTTCTATTTCATGATTGCCAGACAATCGATTGTGATTGAAGCTCTTTCAATGTCTTGAACCTGCATTGTTATTGTTATGTCTTGAAGCTGTGTTGATGTTATTATGATCCTATGGACGTGAATTGTCCCTTTATATATGTGTATAAGCTCCTTGATCGAAATGCATATAACTTGTTTCATGAAATGCTGGAACTAAATCAGGATGTGCTCCTTGATCCAACCTGTTCTTGACTCATCGAGAGTAGTTTTGTGCTGAAATACGGAATTCATTTGTAATGGAATTGGTGTTATGATTGTCATCGTCGTCGGTGTGCTTAACGTATGACGTGAAAATTGCGTGTTGAGGCTATCTCTCAAACAGAATCAAGTGATCCAGTAGGTTGCTTATAAACTGGTCCTGATATGCTCTCCCGCTGTGGTGTTTCTTTTTATGTCGTCGACCTGAGCGTGTTTTGGACGTGTTTGTGCGGTTACCGGCAAGTGTGGATGTGAGTCCTGCGGTGGTCGGTCGGAGGCCTATGGGCGATGGAGTAAGCGTGTTTGTGCTGTGCTGTTCTTGGCGTAAACTGGGGCCCGTTGTTCTCCGGCGGAGTTCGGGTATGCTTAATTGATTAACATGTAGAATCTGTGTCAATGAAGATCCTGGCGTGATTGATCAGAAGAAGCATAAAGGAAAGCACAAAGAGTTTTGAGCGGTTTGTAAATCAGAGACGATGTACTGATAAAGGGGAAGAAAAATAAATGAATAATATGAGATTAAATTAAAAATAATAAATAAATAAGTGAAAATAAAAATGGTGGGAAAATGCATGTCTCAATTAGGTAGTGAAGTCTTCAGAATAGTTTTAATTGAATTTCATTTAGTTCATGATCTAGTTTGGGAGTTACAATTCATGATTTCTAGGATAAAATGAATTTTATATCATTTAACTTTAGATTAAATAAATAGAGGACAAGATAAATAAAATAATATTGTTAAAAATAATAAAAAGAAAAATGATAAAATTATTTCAATCGCATTTATGTTCGGATTACATTTAGTGATTACCTTTTTAGTTATGCATCTCTCTCTGGTTTAGAATTAGATGTAGGCTTGAATTTCTAGGCTTGAATTTCGATCAAGCTCGAGTTATTTTATTGCACTTTAGATTTTGTTGTTCTTTTTATCACATTTTAGTGATGTGAGGTTATAATCTGGCTTCCGAGATTCTTGTTGGAAAAAAAACAGTGTGATCGATAAATTGATAGAGATATTAAAACATTCCAATTATATGAAATTACAAAATAGTGTGATCGATATTAAGCATGTCCGACAATATGTGATAATTAACAATATAAACTTTAGTGGACAATTTTATCGGTATTGTTCTTTCAAAAAAAAAAAACGAGGAAAAGATATTATAGGTTTTGACCATAAATAATAAGTGGCACAAATTAAAAAACAATGAATATTATGATTCCAGTGCTTCACTTTACAAATAGAAACAAACAGACTAAATTCTATATCCATAGTACATAAATTAAAGTTAGCAATGTCATGATATATGGACTAATTATTTTAATATTCACGGTGAAAAGTAAAATTTATAGATAAACTTAGGTAATTATTCATATTCTTCAAAACTTTAGCACAGTTTGCGCAACTGCTCTCGAACTTTGAGAAGTTACCAAGTACTTCTTAAATTTTCCGAGGGGGTAATCTATCCCATTGCAAAGATCACGAACTATTGTATGATAGTGTCAAAATTCAAGGAGGTCGTGAGCAATTATGTTATGAACATAGCTTAGTTTATCAAATACTCTACTCGGTCTTTTACTCAGTAATGATTCCTAACTTCTCATCTGAATGTCCATGCAATGTTCACGTGTTTCTATGGTCCTATAATGTAGCATAATCTTTCAATTGCAACAAGCAAATCATAATACGAAAGCAGTATAAAAGAATCACAACCAAGTCATTAAATAGTAGTAATAAAATAACAAATTAAAAGATAAAGTGTGGAAAAGTATTCCGATATGAATCAGACAAAAAATATGGCATAACTTTGTTATTAAGCCCTAGAATAACAATCCCCATGAGCTTGATTTTAAAGACTTCCCTATCTTAAAATGGATAAAATGGGCACTCGAAACTTTCGGGGAAGCGAGAAATCCCAGGTTGGTGCCTTGTCATCCTAAGTTGGGGTCGCAATCTGACTTTAGAATAGTAGGCCCTCGTTAGTCCTTTTCAAGCCTCTCCTAAGTTATGTCACCTTCCATGTTTGCCTATTTAATTATTTAAGGCGAGTTTTGAATTCAACTAAGCTTTTTACTACAATTTGTATCATTTAAAGTGATGTTTCTAAACTACTATTTTTTCTTTCCATTAGATTTCTTCAAACTAAATCTATTTTTTATTCATTAGGACGAATTAGCTAAACTAATTCTAAGTTATCCTAATATAAGCTAGTAATCCTAAATCTAATCGGTAATGAGCACGCAAATCATCAATCGATCATATAAAACTATGAATTACACTAAAAATCAAGGAATAGAACTTTCCTAACTATATGAAATCTAATCAAATGAAACTAAACTAAATTTAATATCAAGGGACAAGATACTCAGTTAAACAAGGCACACTCGCCAAAAGATGTGTGCCCTCCACTGTCGTTCAATTATTATTTTGAAGAGAAGACTACATTGGCGTTTGTCCCCTTTTTAGATTATGACTTATGAACACTACCTACATGAAAACTAATTAATTATCATTATGAATGATATTCATATTTATAACCTATCTTAGAAGAGTAGTTAGGGAAAATGGTGGAGCAAAACACCACTCCTAAAGAAGAAAAATATCGTATGCATTGGTAAATTGGTACACAACTGAGATGACATATATCAACTATTATGCTTCTCACGTTCCAATTAATGCTGGATATCATAAAATAGGTCGACAAAATTTATGGCTATTGATAGTGGGGAGTAAAGCAAGTAGGTCATTTTCAACACCTAATAACAGTTTTCCTTGTTAATTGGTATATCAATTTAGTAGCCTACACATAGTGAATATAGCATTTCTCGCCTAATTACAATCAACCCGATCTATAAATTTGAATTCTCATTCTTTATCAACCAGCTTTTTTACGTGCTAATGTCACATTATATGAATATTATGCAAAATACCTTCTCAACAAAGTAAGGAAGAAAGTATTTCGGCATGAGTTATATGAACAGCTTAAGAAAATCCTTTTCAAATTTTACTGTTGATTTTTGTTTCGATATAGGTTCGATCCTCTACAGATCTAAAACAATTTGATATTAGGGCGTATCAATCGTATTCATGAATTAGATAACGATTTATCATGGGGTCAACACCTTTGCTTGCCTAACATGCGCAATTTCAGCATGGAGAGAAGGAAACTTAAAAATATAGAAAGAAGAAGAAGAATAATAGAAGGAAACTTAAAAATATAGAAAGGAGAAGAAGGAGAAGCAGAAGAAGCAGGAGGACAAGGAGGACAAGGAGGAGGACAAGGAGCAGAAACAGAAGGAGAAGGAGGACAAGGAGGAGGACAAGGAGCAGAAGCGAAAGGAGAAGAAGAAGAAGAAGAAGAAGTAGTAGAAGAAGAAGAAGGAGAAGAAGAAGTAGAAGAAGGAGAAGGAGAAGAAGCAAAAGCAGAAGCAGAAGAAGAAGAAGAAGAAGAAGAAGGAGGAGGAGGAGGAGGAGGAGGAGGAGGAGAAGAAGAAGGAGAAAGAGAAGGATGAGAAGAGAGAAGGGAGAAGGAGAAGGAGAAGCAGAAGAAACAAAAGGAGAAAGAGAAGGAGGAGAAGAGAGAAGGGAGAAGGAGAAGCAGAAGCAGAAGAAACAAAAGGAGAAGGAGAAGGAGGAGAAGAAGGAGGAGAAGGAAAAGGAGAAGCAGAAGAAGCATAAGGGGAGGAGGAGGAGGAGGAGGAGGAGTAGAAGGAGGAGAAGGAGGAGGAGGAGAAGCAGAATGAGAAGAAGGAGAAGAAGAAGGAGCAGAAGGAGAAGAAGAAGAAGAAGAAGAAGAAGAAGAAGAAGAGGAGGAGAAGGAGAGGAGGAGAAGGAGAAGGAGAAAGAGGAGAGAAGAAGCGAGAAGAAGAAGGAGGAGGAGGAGGAGGAGGAGAAGGAGAAGGAGGAGCAGAAAGCGAAGGAGAAGGAGAAGAGGAAGAAGAAGATGGAGAAGAAGAAGAAGAAGAAGGAGGAGGAGGAGGAGAAGAAGAGAAGGAGAAGGAGAAGAGGAAGAAGAAAGAGAAGAAGAAGAAGAAGAAGAAGAGGCAGAAGAAGAAGAGGAGAAGGAGGAGAAAGCGAAGGAGAAAGAGAAGAAGCGGGAGAAGAAGTGGAAGGAGAAGGAGAAGAAGAAGAATAAGCAAAAGGAGAAGGAGAAGAAGGAGAAAGAAGGAGGAGAAGGAGAAGGAGGAGGAGAAAGAGCAGAAGGAGTAAAAGGAGGAGAAGGAGAAGGAGAAGGAGGAGAAGAAGAAGCGAGAAGAAGAAGAAGAGGAGAAGAAGGAGAAGGAGAAGGAGGAGAAGAAGTAGTAGAAGCAAATGAAGAAGAAGAAGAAGAAGCAGAAGCAGAAGAATGTGAAGGAGAGAAGAAGAAGAAAAAGCAGAAGAAGGAGGAGGAGGAGGAGGAGGAGGAGGAGGAGAGAGAGAAGAAGAAGAGAAGGAGAAGAAGCAGAAGAAGAAGCAGGAGAAGGAGAAGCAGAAGGAGAAGGAGAAGAAGAAGAAGGAGAAGAAGAAGAGGGAGAAGAAGAGCAAAGAAGAAGGAGAAGAAGAATAAGTAGAAGCAGAAGAAGAAGGAGAAGTAGAACGAGAAGCAGAAGGAGAAGAGGGAGGAGAAGAAGCAGGAGAAGAAAGAGAAGGAGAAGAAGAAGAAGAAGAAGCAAGAGAAGAAGAAGAAGCGTATGAAAAAAGGTGAAGGAGAGGAAAAGAAGAAGGAGAAGAAGAAGGAGGAGGAGG
>CM024725.1:14926944-15029444 GCA_014182545.1 Eucalyptus globulus | reverse complement strand
GAAGTTGTCCTACGACATACTAGTCGGACACAAACGCCGATCCTTCAAACTCCACCTCCACAGACTTCGGGGCTTCGGTCCTCCACAACCACCCTCTCAGCAAATTCAATCCCTAAGCCTCTATTAGGAAGGAAATACACCTCAGGGTGCTCTAGCCACACAACCACACAATTAGAATAGAGGACTTACCTTGCCTAAGTTCCTTCATGCACATTAGCACAGTTCACATCACAAATGCATATAATTAATACACATGACAATTGAAACGCCTCAACAACTCATTTAATCACAAGAGTCTCGATTATAAGGTTAAACTGTTATGATACATCCCATACCATGTCACACAGTTTTGTCTCATAATCAGGCGCATTAAACTCAATCAATCATGCGTTCCAATTGTTAATTAAACCTCTTTAGGGTACTGCCGACTCCCTGTTTGGTGGTTACTACCGACTCCTTGTTTGTGCCCATCGGCGTAGCTGCACATCGTCTCTTCCCCCATTGAGCACGATTACATCACATTAACGGCTATCTCAAAGAAGCTTAGATCCAGAATCTATTGCGACCCGCTACCTTAATGCATGGGTAACCCGAAAGTGGGATTTAGTGACGTCCGGCTTAAACGCTAGGACGGATTCTCTTTAACCAACACACAACCAATCAATCTCAACCTAGGACACCGTGCGTTGCACACAAATGCTTCAATTAAAATAATGATCATTGCCTATTTTCTTCGTATTAAAAACATCTTGGAAAATAGTCGTGTGTGAGTACACAGTTAGATTGAACTTTAAAGATTGGTATCCTTCCATTTAAAAGTCTCACTATTTGATATAGTATTTAAAAACCACTTTCGATGTTAAAATCCAACACTCGGGATTTTCAAAATAAAAGCCATATTTTCACAATCACCACTCAATTTCACAATCCAACAATCAATTGCATAATCTAACCATACCACAACAGTCGGACAAAAATTCTAACAAATGGCTTTCTCGGTATCATTTTCGAAAATAATAATTAATTAAATAATTAATTTCCGAAAATTAATTAAATAAATAATAAATATTAAAATAATAAATATTATTTAAATAAATATAAATAATTTCGAAATAATTAAATAATTAATTAATAAAGGCCTAATCAAGATTACACTAATCCAATTGCCTACTTAGCCTTAATTAATTATCCACTAAACTAATCCATCTACATAATCTAATTAACATTTAAATAAACTAATATAACCACCTAAATATACTTAATATAATCTAAATAACCCTTAAGTATAATTAACCTCCTAAGAAAGGTTTACTGAGTAAATTTACCGGTTTAGCGTTTTAGTGAATCCACGGCGACGGCGATGCCAAGGCGGGCGACAAATCTCCAAGTGGCAACACCAACCAAGGCCGGGAAGGGCTTGGAAACGGGCCATGAAGATTGAAGACCCTTGTTGGTTTCTCGCTTATGTTCTTGGCTAAACTCTAGAGAGAGAGGAAACCATCGGCTTCAATGGCGAAAACAGATTGATCGGAGATTCGGCGAGCGGGTGGTCAGTAACCGGTTGCTCTCGGTGGTCTTGGGGGTCTTGTTGGAGGTTGGGATGGGCAAAGGAATGGCTGAAATGGGAGAAAAATGAAGAAAATCGCGAAACAGGTAGACCAGCGGGTGGACTAACGGACTGGCGACCGGTAGCTTGCGGCAGTCATATAGCACGACTGGCAGCTCCGTTCGAGGCAAGGTTGGGCTCTTTGAAACGGTATGGATGTGCTGGTCACGGTGATGGGTGGATCGTTGGCTAATTCGTCCGGGAAGACCACTTTCAACTCAGATCTTTGGCAAAAGGTCAGTTGGAGCAAAAACCGGCAGAAGAGAAAACATGAGAGGAAAACGGTCAACGGCGGCTGTTCGACTGGTGTGCGACGGTGGGGTTGACTCAACTAGCTTCCTTTGGTTCTCTCAAGCTCTCATAACTCCTCAACAATGGATAAACCTCACTTTAAGGAGGAAGAAATCTGCTGAAGAGAGGGGGGACCCCAAGGCCTTCCAAGCTTCCAACACTTCGTCTTCTCTCCCTTGGCTTGCCCCCACCACCCATCAGCTGTCCACAGCCACTTTCTCTCTCCTCAATCTTCCCCAAGAAGCTTCCCAAGAGGTCCAAAATGTTGTGTACCCCATGGCTTACGAATTTGCATATTTGTTCCTTTAATTTCATTCAAATCCTCATTCAATTCAACTCAAGTGTTGCCCGAAAATTCATCCCATATGTCTACACTTGAATCCACATTTTTTCTTGCCAAATAATCCATCTTGGATACCCACTTGATGACCAAAATGCGCTCAAGAGCGGTCCTCTAACTTTCTAGGTCCAATTCCGTGAATTCTTGATTTTTCACCGAAAATCTTGGTTTGCAGAAAAATATTCGGAGGATGAGTCGACGTTCCTAAAATGACTTGTGGCATGACAATACTTTCAATTTCTGAGTTAGGGTTCAATTTTGAGGTTAATTTCAATCTGGCACAAGGTTCACAAGTAGCCTCAAACTTTGGTGGGCATCTGTATCAGAACAAGATCAGCTTCACTTTTTACTCTCACCAACCTTTGGCCATGCCATTACTCTCCTATATCATTTCTTTGTAGGAAAACCTGTTGATCTCATAGAGCTCAAAAGAAGAGAATTTTTTGAAAGAAAATGTTGTTCTCTTAAAAAAAAAAAAAATCTTGATAAGCATTACCGTGAAATGCTTAAGCTCTTTTATCAAGTTGGAGGTGATGTAAATTTGAAACATGTCTTTTTGACCTCCATTCCCAAAGAATTATCTCAAACAGTAGAGAGAAACTTTTTCAATAAACAGAGAAGGATTCAGGATATTCCATTAGGAGAAATTCAACAAGAGATTCACTTGTGCCTTGAAGAGTTGTGTGTCAAGTGCCAAATGATCCAGACCTATGTCCACGACAAAAGAGAACTTGACAAAGCATGTTCTTGTCAAAAGTTAAAGATCAAATGCTCCAAAAAAGACTGTGATGGTTCTTGTGGAAAGTCTTCTGAAAAAAAGAAACATTTCAAAAAGCTCTGGATAAGCAAATCCAGACATGACTCTAAGCACTTCCGAAGAAAGAAGAAATGGTGATACCTATGCAAAAGGAAAGATCGCTTAGGACATAAGAAATCAAATTGATGCTTCATCTGTAACCAGAAATGACATTTTGCCAAAAAATGTCCTCAAGCAAAAAAAAATGTCAGAATCATTTGATACATCATATAGATAATAAAACTGGTATTTCTCTTGAAAATGATAATATCGAATCTTTATTCTCTGCGGATGAAGAACCATGTGAACAAACTCTTTGTGTCATCCCTTGATACCATTGAATGGACCTAGACTTAGAACCATGGAGGACAAAGTCAGTTTCTTGCAGGTATGCCTTTCCACAATGAGCGAACCTCTCGTTCAAGCCCTTCAGGGATATCCTTTTAGCAGAAAACCACTCTGCCCTTTAGTTCAAAGCCTAGAGACACCCACATAGAACCAGGATGGTAAAATTTCCAACTGTCCAAGCTGCATTTTTCAAAGAATCCTACCAGACTGGAGAAGAAGGAGAAGTTTAGAAAGCCATGAAAGAATTTTACAAAACACTCACTTTACTTTAAGGGACTCTGCCCAACACATTACATCCTCCTTGCCTTATATAGGCAATAAGAGGTCACACACAAATAAGAACTAAGCTCACGGGTCCGGGAACAAATAGAGGCGACCGAAAATCTCGGTAGGGAATTATTCGCACGGTATGAACAGTAACAGTGAACAATGATTTCCCTAGCCTACTGCTATAATAAAAAGTGAACAAGATTTGCTCTGAAGAAACTTGTATGGACAGTGGTCTTATTCAGGGGTCTCGTCCGTCACGAGCATTGTAATCATAGTCCGAGTCATTTGAGCTATGCAAGGTTGCTAGAACATGTTCATCATACTTTTGCTCAAGTGCTTCAAGGTCTTCTCTTGAGAGGATCTAGTTCAGCTAATATGATGTGGATGCGGATGCTTCCTCCTGTGCCCAATCTATGTTGTCATCATCTGCAATGTTGGCAGGAATGCTTGGCTGAGGCCAATTGGATGGTTGTGCGTAAAAAGATGTGTTCATGTCCTGAGATAAGGACAATGGTCTTTAATTATATGGGTCTTGAGAGAGAGGACCTCCCCACCTAGCATAGGGGTCTTGAGATGACTACTAGGGCTATGCAATATCTACCATTTCATGCTTTTGTGATGATGCAGCTTGTCTGAATTCTTTGAGTGCTTCCTTGGCTTCCGATGCTAGGTCATAATGATCCCATGCAGTGGGTGCATTATAATTCCATGCATCTTCAGGGATGGTTTTATTTTCCTAGCATAAGATTCTCTGGAGTTCTCGATATTGGTGCTCACAGTAACCAACAGGACATGGATAAGATTTGTGAACTCGAGCTTCTGCACTTTGCATGATCAGTTTATAGGATGAAGTGCCTATACTCAGGGGGGCATTGATGGTGTTGCCACTATTAGTGAAAAAACCCATGGTCATCGGAAAAACATAATAGTATGGACTTCAGGGTTCGGCTGTGTAGTTCTTAGTTCCTTCTCTAAGAGCCATTTCCAATGAGTTGGAGGATAGAACTAATTAAGAAAATCTAAAATATTTTTGTCATTTTCATTCTCAATTTTACTTCTGCCGAGTCCAAATATCCTGGTGAGATTAGCAATAAATCTTCTGGTTGGAATTTCAATAGCTATTAAGTACTTATTGGTTAAGTACCATAATAACCATCTAAATTAATCGGGAAAATTATCTTCTTTCTTGATTAGAGGATGGATGAGCTGATAATCTACATTTAAGCCAAAAGGATAAAGAATCGAACCTCCATTAAATATAAACAGATCTCGTATGGCATTGCCACATGAGTTTATCTAGATTTTCAGTGAGACTGTCATTCTGGATTTGTTCAATGATCTCCTGAGGTTATCGCTAGCTTTGCCAATCTTTGATCTTCTCAATTTTATACTTTTCACCATGTTCTCGCATATGAAAAGCATGCCTCATAATGTACATGTTAATCTCAACTGGTGCTTTTGGTCTTGATAAGAAGTCAGCAAGCACATTCTTTTTTCCAAAAATATGTTTGGTTTCAAAAGAATATTTTGAAAATCATTTAGCCCATCGTAGCAATTGAGAATTTGGAACTTGCTTCTGTTTGAATTTGGTCATCTGAGGGAAAGATGCCATATCCAATTCTACTTGGAAGTGATGGCCAATAAGATGGAATTAAAACTTTTTTATTCCATTTTTGACCACCAAAATTTCTTTGAAGATAGAGTGGTAATGCATTTCAGCTTGAGAAAATTTTCCACTTTTATATGCACACAGATGTCTCTTACCATCGATTTCTTCAAGCAAGATGGCTGCCCATTATTCATCATTGGCGTCAGTCTGGAGAATTCTCTTCCCTTTTGATGAATTTGTAATGGAGGAAAAGACTGCAAAATCTCCTTAAGTTCAGCAACCGTTTTGGTCTGAGTTTTTCCCCAAGGTGGGGAATTCTTCTTTAGCATTGTTTGCAAGGGAATCAGCAGTTTTGCAATATTTGGAACAAAATCTATGAGATAATTGATTATCCCAAGAAATTGCTGAACTTGCTTTGTTGTGAAATTTTCTTCAGGAAATTTTAACAATTCCTGAGTAATGTGTGGCCATGGATAGTATGTCTCTTTATTAAGGTGCATACCTAGCACTTCAATTTCTGTCTGGGCGATGTTCATATTTCTCTGGGAAAGCATGATTCCATGTTGTTTCATTATTTCTGCAAACTGCTCAAGAAGTTGGCAATGCGTCCTGCTCATCGGGACTATAGAGCAGGATGCCGTTAATATATACTACTGCACTTGACAGTATTGGTTGGAAAATTCGACACATGGCCTTCTGGAATAAGGATGGTGCAACTTTGAGACCAAAAGGAAGAACTTTCCATTGAAAGTGCTGGTTTGGAATACAAAACCCTGTCTTGGGTTTGTCTTCAGGATGAATGCCCAATTGCCAAAATCCGGCTTTAAGATCAAATTTAGAATAGATATAGGCTTTGGATAATCCAGCAAAATGAGAGTTTCTGAAAGGTAGATGGAATTTATCATCCTAAAGGAAAAGGTTAAGAGACTAGTAATTAATTACCAATCTCATCTTTCCTCGGTTTTGTTCAGCACGCTTATTGACATACAAGGCTTCACAAGCCCATTGAGAATGTGAGACCTCAATGAGGCCCTGTTGCAATAATTCTGAGCATTCCTTTTGAGCCAAAACTAAGTGTTCTGGATTCATTCACATATGACTCGCCTTGGTTGGATTGACATCTTCATTCTTTTATAAATGAAGGCGAACAAAGAACTCTAGGTTTTTTCATAAAGGATGAGAACATTTTTGAGCAAATTCATAATGTGATTCTGAACAAGATTCCAACAATTTTTGCATGATTGGATCTAGTAGACTCATTTGAATAAAAAAAAGTTTTTGGATATTGACAAATTAAGAGAATTGGTCCTTATACTTAAGACATTTTCTAGGAATGATACGCAACTGGGAAATCTGAGTCATAATATCCCAACCAACAATCAAATCTCTGTTTGGGAGACTAGAATCAAAGATTTTGGTGGTTATGGAACACTACGGGAAAAACTGAACAGTTACCGGAGTGGTTCTCACATTTGTAGAGAAAGTATCTCTCGAAGCAGAGTTGAAATATCGGACACAGGAAGTCCAATATTCTTCAGGAAAAACTTTAGTGTCTAAGATTGAGGAATCTGCTCTAGTATCTATAAGAGCAATGACAGTGATTGGTTTGGCAAACTTTGAAGTGAATATTTTTACGGGAAAATGTGGACAATGGATTTGATTTGAAAATATGTCAGTGTTTTCCTCTGAAGGGGTCGAAGATATATGAAAAATATCTTCATGATTTGAATCTGAATCGGTTTCACTGGGAGTTTGGTAACAAGAGATGACACAAAGAGTTCATTCACATGGTTCTTCAGGCGCAGAGAATAAAGTTTCGATATCATCATTTTCAAGAGAAATACCAGTTTCATTCTCTATATGATGTATCAAATGATTCTGACCTTTTTTTGCCTGAGGACAATTTAAGTTGTTTGAACAGTACCAATGCAAGCATGCTAGTATTTTAGGAACCTGGTATCTAATAAAGCAATTCTTGCCACAACTGGCAAACCTTTGGCGATGGAAGAAGTCGGTGGTATTTCTGTTGGAACCTCAAGTGGGTAAGAATGTTTCTTTACCCATTTTACAATTGGCTTGTAAAACGGGGAAATGGCTATTGGATACCAGGTTCCTAGAATACCAACATGCTTGCATTGGTACTGTTCAAACAACTTTAGATGCTGGAATAGTCCTGGTCGAATTCTCAAGTCTATTGCGTTAAAATCTCTTAATGGCTTCACCTGATAGACTAGTTATCCCGTGAGTGATCAACTCAAGGAAAAAGACTATAGGCGCGTCGACGAAAAGCCCAACTTATCTAATCAAAACCAGAACCTGAAATTCAGGATGTCACAATTGGGGTGAGGATGATTAGTTTTAGTGTGGCATCCCAAAATTCAATGACAAGCCATAAGGTGTGTTAAAGTTTCTAATTAGGTGATAAAATTTCCATGGCTTATGCTTTAGCCATTAGTCTTTTAATTAGATTATTTGTGCATATGATTGTGAGAATTTAAATTTGATAGATTAATAATCTATGCTTGGCCATATGATTTATAAATTAAATTTCAATGAACAAAATGTCCCAAGACTTTGGCCAAGATGAAAATTGGAATTTAAAAATATTTATAGAAGAATTTCAAAAAAAAAAAAAAAAAAAAGGAGAAGGTCAATTTTTAGGATGGGCCTTAGGCCCATTGGCCTAAGCTTTTAATGGGCCAAGTTGGCCAGCCCAATAGAGGCCCAAGAGAAGTGGTCGACCGGCCCAATAGAAGCCCAAGCCCAAATTCAAAAATCCAATAGGACAAGTGGCACAAGACTCTCATGTATTGGCTTAGGGGAGAAGGCCATGCATTGGCCTTGGTTAAGGCAAGTAATCATTATCAATCATGAGGATTTGGGGGTATAAGAAGGGAAGAGAGAGAGGGGTGGCCGGATTCCATTCGGCCGAGAGAGAGGGTGAGAGAGAGAGAGAGAGATTTCGAGAAGGAGAGGGAGAGGCCGAGAGAGAGAGGAGGAGGAACCGTCGTCCGTCCGCCGTGTTCGCCGCCCTACGCCGTCGACCGACTGGTCTAGAGGCAAGTGGGAGTCCTCTAGCTTCTCTTGCATGCTTGTATGTTGTTTGCATGTTGAATTTTTGAGTGTTAGATGAGAAAAACCAAAGCATGGATGAGTTGTGTGTGAATGGTGTGACTGTTCTTGCTCGGATCATGTGAGTCAGAAACTTGTTTGAGCTTGAATGTGTGTTTGGAGTCCGATTTTGGCTTCGATTTCTTCATGAAAGTTGTACATAAAATCTTTTACTATAACATACTGAAATTTAGTGTAAAATGATGGAGATTTGAGGGGTTAAAGTCTCATCCTACGGAGACCTCAGATCTGGAGAGTTTTTACTGACCTCTTGCTGGATTCGTGATTGCATGTTGGTTTGTGATGAGAATCTCACTTCTATTTATTCATGAAAGTTGTAGGTGACATCTTAAACGACAACATACTCAAATTTGAAGTGAAATGAACAATTATAGCCTAGTAAATTGACTAGATCTTGAAGACGATGATTCTGGTGATGTGTTCCGAGACACCCGAGACTTCAAGGACCTAAATGATGACTATAATCTGGTTATTTAACCTATATCTCTTCATAAAACTTGTAAAGGACATCTTGTTATATAACATATCCAAATTTCAGATAAAACGAAAGAGAATAGGTAGGTTAAATGTCAATATTTCGGAGATGTGTATACTGGACGATGCGGTAATGGATCCAGAAGCTTCGTGAGATTGTGTAAAATAATATAAAAAGAATCTGGCTTGGTGTTCTTCATGAAAGTTGTACGAAAATGTCTTGGTTATAATCCAGTAAAATTTCATAATTTTTGGAGGCCATATGGATATTTTAATTGAATTTCTTCGGAAACCGTGCATTCTGGTATCATCCGAGAATCATAGGATATTTGTGAAAAATGTGAGATTGTGTAAAAATTCAATTTGGCCATGAATTTTGCATGTAATTATCATCCTATTGGTTTGTTTAATAATTTCTTGAATTTTTATAATTTTGGGAATTTATAGATATTAAAAAAATAAAATATAAATAAAATATAAATAATAAATAAATAATAAATAAATGAAATGAAATAAAATAAAATAAAATAGATTATTTAATTGGCCATAGATTCCATGTAATTAATTTATGTTGCATGTGTGATAAAGTCTTGGTATATGTATGACATTAAATTGAGATGCATGTGTGAAATCCTATGCCTAGTATGACTTGTTTGATGTCATGCCATATGCCATGTTAAATTGAGATCAAAATAATGATAAGTGTGGATAATGATAAGTGAGGAGGTGGTTGTGGCGGAGGATAATGCCCGGAATGTATAGAGATGCATTGCCGAATGGCCCTGGGAGATTCAAGATGCCCGGAATGTGGGGGGCCGGAAGCCCTGTCGGAGGTTTTTGCCTGAAGGGAATGCCTCGCGATGCGAGGATTTGGGGTGCGGGATGCCCGGCCAGGGAGTGTAAATGCCGAAAGCCCTGTCGGAGGTTTCTACCCGAAGGGAATGCCTCATGATGCCAGTTGGGATGCGAGATGCCCGGAATGTGAGGGGCCGGATGCCCGGTGGCCTGGGATGGCTGAATGCCGAAAGCCTCGGAGGTCTTTGCCCGAGGGGATGATTAAAATTGATGATAATATGTGATGATGATAATGATGATGATATGCATGATAATGATGATATGCATGATGATGATGATGATATGGCATGATGATATGCATGATGGTATGCATGATGATATGCATGATGATGATGATGATGATGATGATGATGAGGATGATGATGATATGGCATGATGATATACATACTTGATATGATGATGCCATGATATGATGACGCATGATAGTATGCGCATGGCTTCAAGGTAAGTAACGCCTGCAATGCATGTATGATTTGCATGATGCATTGAGTTGTTATTGGATTCCTTATCTGCTGAGTGGCCAGACTCACCTTTGGGGACAACATTTCAGATTAGTAGTATGCCGCATCCTGCCGTCGCGCGGGGTGCATTTTACGGGTTACCGTCCGACGTTGAGGTAGAGTGTGAGGAGTTCAGCTATCCTTCCGTGCCTGGACTCACCTACATACGCGTGCGTTGTTTTGTCTCTTACGACATAGGCCTGGCTGGAGGCCCAATCGTTCAGGAGTTTGTCTCTGTCCATGTTCGCCGCGATGGGGTGATGAGAGGGATGCTGCCGCCGCCGCCGCCTGACGCACCAGACTGGGTGTGAGGCCCGAGCACGACGAGTAGGGGCTATGTTTTTTGGGAGTTAGTTAGCCAACACATATGATGGGAGGTTGTATACATGTGATGTAGAGGGTCGAGGATCTTTTTGAGGTTTTAGGCAGGACATGGCAGAGTCCTAGCTTTTCCTTGTTATGTATCGACCCGAAAAAGAAGTCCCATCCTGAAAGAATATGTAAATAATGTGTCGTCGCTTGTTTATAAAATCTTGGTGTTTAGTGGTGTGTATTGGTATCATGGTTAGTAGGGGGATATATGGTGATGCTT
Organism: Eucalyptus globulus; assembly: GCA_014182545.1. NCBI lineage: Eukaryota > Viridiplantae > Streptophyta > Magnoliopsida > Myrtales > Myrtaceae > Eucalyptus > Eucalyptus globulus. Next base: position 15,018,631 of record CM024725.1, on the reverse strand, counting down.
TGATTTGCTTCCGCTAATGAGCCGCGCTGGGACCACTTTAAAATAAAAAAATGCCTGAAATTAACGACGCTTCTTCTAAGTATAAGATGAAAGGGTAATAAGGTGTAACATTGGTGCTTGTGGCGACCGCCGAAGGGTTCGAGGTGCTACACGGAGGCCGGTTTCTTCTCATTGGCAGACGGGACAGCCGGTGGATTGTCCCAGCAAATGGTGAGGTGCTCCTGGATGGTTTGGATGTGCTGAAGACGATGGTGGGTGGAGCGTAAGCTAATGTGCACGAGAAGACAATTTTTAACTCGGGTTTTTTATGAAAGGTCAGCTAGAGCATAAATTGGAACGGGGAGAAAACAGAGGGGAAATGGGGTCCAACGGGCATGCGACAGTCTTGGGCGGCTGTTGGCTGATCTCCTCTGATTTTCTCAAGTTCTCTAAGGACCACAACAATGGAGAAAGCTTGACTTCAAGAAGGAAGAAGAGTTGCTGAAGCAAGGGGGACCCCAAGGGCTCTTTAGCCTCCAACACTTGGCCTTCTCTCCTTTGGCTTGCCCCACCATGTTAGCCCTTGTCCTCAACCATTCTCTCTCCTCAATCTTCCTCAAGAAGCCTCCCAACAAGTCCAAAATGTTGCTCCCCATGGCATACAAATTTTGTGAAATTTGGCCATCAAAGTCTTCAATTCCTCTTCAATTCTCTTCAATTCAATTTATTTGAAGTCTAAAAAATTCTAGCCATGTGTCCACACTTGAATCCACATTTTTTTTCATGCCGGAAATCCATCTTGGATGCCAAAAGTGTGTTCCATAACGGTCCTCTAATTTTCCTGATCCAATTACTCTTACTTTGGAATTTTTGCCGAAAATCTCGGTTTGCATAAATTTTTTTGGAAGATGAGTCGACTGCTGTAAAATGATTTGTGACATGAAAAAACTTTCAATTTCTGAAATCGGGTTTAAATTCACAGTTAATTTCAATCTGACAAGATTTTAGCGGTATCTAACCTAATGGGTTGCTTTTAGGAATTTTTCGTGCAATTGACTTGTGGTTGATTATTTTCAAGCTACAAAGTGCATCTTTGACATATTGGCGACTCTTGGTTGTCGTGAAAATCTTGAGATTTCAAATACGGACACAGGATATCAAAAGGATAGAAGAAATCGGTCTAGTGCCGATTGACAAGAATTTTGCAATTAGATGGAATCACCCATACTTAATCACATGGCTTTGTTGAATCGTCCAATCTCTGGTCTCTAGTCAGTTTATGTCGTAATGACCCTTGTAGATTAGCACGGTCGAGCAGTTGATTCCTGGTTGAATTCTCAAGTCTATTACGTTTAAATTCCTTAACGGCTTTACTTGATAGGCTAGTTATATCGTGAGTGGCCTACTTAGAGAAAAGAACTATAGGTGCGTTGATAAAAAAGTCCGACTTATTCAATTGAAGACATAATTGGAAAATTAGGATGTCACAACTTCTCAGTCGCAACTAGAGGGGATGACGTCGTGCCCGGGCGATTCTCCGGCTTAGACACGATGGCACCGCCTCAGTTGGTGCGGAGGAAGACACTCGTCCTCCAGCCAGATGATGGCCTTTACAACCTTCTCTACTCCCCTGGTTCTCCTTTGTTTTTCTTCTTTATGGTCCTCTCCTTCCTCACGCTCATGGTAGTCTCACCACAATGGAGATGACCATGATGAGCAACTTTGCCCGTCACTGCCCGGCCAAGGACGCATTTGGGCGCCACCTCAATAGAACGAATCAACTCATGGGTGCTTGGTTTTAGCTAAAAACAAGAGGACAAAAACTAGATCTCGTTCGAGCATTTTACTAAACAGGTGGAAGGCGCTCCTGAATCACACAGTTTCTATCTCAACTAGGACCCAAACCCAAACCGAGACTCTCACCAACAAACAATAAGACATACAACAACTAAAGAGGGAGCGGACAGGGCCGAAGTTCACGTAAACCAGTTGATCTCAAACTCCAGCTCGGGATGCACAGAATCGGGTGAAAACAGGGTGCAAGGAGGACCTACCATATTCAATTTGAGAATGTTGGCCGAGGGGTCGTCGGGTGGGGCTCGCGCACAGCTGAGGCGACTCTTGAAACTCCCTTGCTCTCCCTTAGTCGCCTCCTCGCTCGGGCTCCCTCTCTCTCTCTCTCTCTCTTTGGCCTCTCTCAAGCTCTCTCTCCCTCTCTATCCTTAGCGTTCTTCTCTTCGCGAGTCCCCCTCCGCTCATTTTCTTCTTTCTGTGAGCCCCTGGCCTCCTACCATGCTAGCTGCGACATACCGTCCTACCCCTTACCACCAACTCTTGCCAAGCATCGCCCCTACCCTCTCTTGTTCTCTTTGCCGACTGCTTGTTCTTTTTGCAGGTCTTGCTTGCGAATGACAACAGGAGGAAGAAGTTGGGGTGTAGGCTGGGTCGAGCAAGAGAGGGCTTGGGCTCAAGGGCGGGGAAAGAGAAAAGAAAGAGGGGTGGGTCGGACTAAGGCCAAATCCGGCCCGACCCGACCCCTAAGCTGTTTTTTTTTTAATATATAAATAATTTAATTAATTTTTTTCATTTTTTTAATTTTTAGATTTAATAATTAGTGATAGTTATGTAGATGCTTCTAATGTCTACGTGTAACATATTTTAATGAAAACATACACGATGCATTTTAATGAAAGTTATTTGTTTTACTCTTTACTTTTGTTTTTTGTTTTTTGTTTTTTTTTTTAGCGACTAACTCTAATTTTTTGTATGCGATTGAGTCATAAATAAAATAGTAAAATTTAGGTGTCAACGGCTACCCCTCTTTAAATGGGAGCTTAAAGAGGTTTATTTCAAAGATAGAAGACACCTAAATTTTGTTGGCATAATTCAATGATCAGTGTGTTGTAGACGACAAGAGGACATGAAATGATGGCCTTACATCATAAAGATGGTCATTGATCAAGGTGGGAAAGTCTCACTGTATGCAAATGTGTTTCGACTAGAAATGAAAATCTATGATTCAAAAATAGACTCACGAACATTTTGAAAGCGTGGTTTAAGGATAGACCAACAAATCCTGGGGTTTAATGAAAGTGATGACATATGAGGTTTCATGCCTCGCCCTCATATTCAAAGGACCACAAATGTCAGAATGTATGAGTTACAATGGAAATTCGGCTCTAGTTCCTTTGCCGAATGGTTTTTTAGTTGCTTTTCCCGCTAGACAATGTTCACATACGGGTAGATTAACATTAGTAAGTGACCTTAAAAGGCCTTCTCTAACTAATCTTTACATTCTTTGTAACCCGATGTGACCTAATCTAGCATGCCAAATACTTGCATCAATCTCAACATTACTAGAAGATGCAATTAAAGAAAAACAACTATCGACATTAATATTGTACTGATTATAGTCAATATCTAACACCATAAAACCATTCGATACATGACCTGAGCCATAATAAACTGTTCCAAACAGAATGTCAACACAATTATCATGAAAATTCAATACATAACCTAGGTTAAGAAGAACAACTACAGAGACTAAGTTTTGTCAAATATCTAGAGCATAGACGACATCATGTAGGAATAGGCTTCGACCACTATGTAAAATTAATTTACATTTGCCGATACCCTTCACTTCAATCCATGTTCTTCTAGGCTATATCTAAATGCTTCTCGGTCTCTAGCTACGTGGTCTGTTGCTCATGAGTCTACAATCCACATTAGATGAGATTCAACAAGCATTACAGTGCTAGAAACAAAAGCATTACTTAAAGTAATGGAATAATAGGGTACCTCTTTTGGTTAAGTGCATTCACGAGTAAAGTAACCCATCTTGCCATAATTGTAGCACTTCATCTTAGCCTTGTCCTTTTTCCAACCACGCTTCTTGCGTCGAAAGGTCTTAGCCCTCTTAGGTGCTTGATCAGTCTTATTCCCTTTGTTGTTAAATTGATGATTCCTTTTGCGTTTGAAGCTCGAAACTTTGTGCGAACTCGATTCAGCAACATAAGCATGGGTAGAGGATCTCACAGCCTCTAGGCGCTTATCCTCTAATTCCAAATGACGCGTTATATCATCAAAAGTGATCTCAAAGCCGGATTTTGGCAATTGGGCATTCATCCTGAAGATAAACCCAAGATAGGGTTCTGTATTCCAAATCAATATTTTCAATGGAAAGTCCTTCCTTTTAGCCTAAAAGTGGCACCATCCTTACTCCAAAAGGCCATGTGCCGAATTTTCCAACCAATACTATCAAGTGTAGCAATATATATCGATGAGATCCTGCTCTACAGTCCTGATGAGCAAATGCATTGCCAACTTCTTGAGTAGTTTGCAGAAATAGTGAAAAAACCATGGGATCATGCTTTTCCAAAGAAAGATGAACATCGCCCATAAAGAAACTAAATTGGTATGCACCTCAACAAAGGGACATACTATTCAGGGCCACACATTGCTCAAGAATTGCTGAAATTCCCTGAGGAAAATTTCACAACAAAGCAAGTTCAGTAATTTTTTGGGATAATCAATTATCTCAGAGATTTTGTTCCAAATATTGCAAAACTGTTGATTCCCTTGCAAATAATGCTAAAGAAAAATTCCTCACCTTGGGGAAAAGCCCAGACTAAAGCAATTGCTAAACTTAAGGAGATCATGCAGTCTCTTCCTCCATTACAAATCCCATTAACCGGGAAGAGAATTCTCCAGACTAATGCCAGTGATGAATATTGGGCAGCCATCCTGTTAGAGGAAATTGATGGTAAAAGACATTTGTGTGCCTATAAAAGTGCAAAGTTTTCTCAAGCAGAAATGCATTATCATTTCACTTTCAAAGAAATCTTAGCTGTAAAAAATGGAATAAAAATGTTTGAATTCCATCTCATTGGCCAACACTTCCTGGTAGAATTAGATATGGCATCTTTCCCTCAAATGACCAAATTCAAACAGAAGCAGGTTTCAAATTCTCAACTACTTCGATTGGCTGAATGGTTTTCAAAATATTTTTTGGAACCAAACACATTCCCGGAAAAAGAATGTGCTTGCGATTTCCTGTCAAGACCAAAAGCACCAGTAGAAATCAACATGTACATCATGAGGCATGCTTTCCATACTATGCATCATAATGAAAAGTATAAAATTAAAGATAAAAGATTGGCCAAGTTGGCGATACCCCCAGGAAATTATTGAGCAAATCCAAAAGGACAATCTTAACATATGAATAAACTCATGTGGCAATGCCACACAGATCTGTTTAGACTTAATGGAGGTCTGATTCTTTACCCCTTTGATTAAATGCAGATTATCCGTTCATACATTCTCTAATCTGGAAAGAAGATGATTTCCCTCACCAGTTTCGATGGTTATTATGGCACTTAACAAATAAGTACTTAATAGCTATTGAAATTCTGACCAGAAGATTCATTGCCAACCTCACCAGGATATTTGGACTCGGCAGATGTAACATTGAAAATGAAAATGACAGAAATCTTTTAGACTTCCTTAATTGGTTTTATCCTCTAACTTATTGGAGATGGCTCTTGCAAAAGGAACTGAGAACCACACAGTCGAACCCTGAAGTCCATACTATTATGTTTTTCCGACGTCCATGGCATTTCTTTACAAATAATGGCAACATCATCAATGCTCCCCCGAGTATAGGTACCTCATCCTATAAACCTGTTCCACAAAGTGCAGAAGCTCGAGTTCACAAATTTTATCCAGGACCTGTTGGTTGCTGTGAGCACCAATACCGAGAACTCAAGAGAATCTTATGCCAGGAAAATAAAACCGTTCCTGAGGATGCATGGAATTATAATGTACCCACTGCATGGGATCATTATGACCTAGCATCAGAAGCCAAGGAAGCACTCGAAGAATTCAGACAAGCTGTATCATCACAGGAGCATGAAATGGCAGACACAAATGACATTGCACATTCCTCTCAAGACCCCTATGCTAAATGGGGATGTTCTCTTTCCCAAGACCCCTATGACTAAAGACCTTTGTCCTTATCTCAGGGCATGAACACATCTTTTTACGCAAAGCCATCCAATTGGCCTCAGCTAAACATTCCTACAGACACTACAGAAACTGATAATACAAATTGGGCGCAAGAAGAAGCATCCGCATCCACCTCATATCAGCTGAACCAGATCATCTCACCAGAAGACCTTGAAGTAGTTGAACAAAAGTATGATGAACATGTTCTGGCAACCGCGCACAGCTCAGATGACTCGGACTATGACTACAATGCTTGTGACGGACGAGATCGCTGAACAAGACCACTGTCCGTACAATTTTATTATAGTAAGTTACTGTTCACTTTTATTGTAGCAGTAGGCTAGGGAAATCATTATCCACTGTCACTGTTCAAACTGTGCGAATAATTCCCTACCAAGATTTTCGATTGCCTCTATTTGTTCTCGGATCCGTGAGCTTGGTCCTTATTTGTGTGTGACCTCTTATTGCCTATAAAAAGCGAGGAGGATGTAATGTGTTGGGCAGAGTCTCTTGAAGTAAAGTGAGTGTTTTGTTAAATACTCTCATGGCTTTCTAAACTCATTCTTCTTCTCCAGCCTGGTAGGATTCTCTGAGAAATGCAGTTTGGATAGTTAGAAATGTTACCATTCTGGTCTTATCTAGGTGACTCTAGGCTCTAAACTAAAGCCAACGCGTGCGTGACGCTCATGCGCTAGTGTGCCCAGCGCGTCTGGCGTGTGGCGTCCACGCGCATTGGCTTCTGGCCGCGTGTGTAGGTGCGTCCAGACGAGTACTTTCACTATGTATATTTGAAAATTGATTTTGGCTGAAAAAAAATATTCCAAAAAATGGCCAAAATTGTATGGGTGTACGCGGTCGTAAACTTGTTCTTCGCTTCGGTTCATTTTCGATGATTCAAATTGCAATTCTAAGCAATAAACATCCAAGCAGTGTAAATTTCATTCTCTTGATCTCAATATCAAATGGTAAACAAAAAAAGTCGATGAAAAACAAGGCAGAAATCACAACCGGCTCGATACCAATGTAGGAATTAAGTCGGCGAAAGATGACTTACATTTCCGATGTGTGATGAACAATTTACCTTGAAACGATTGTTGAATTGCGGATGAATGGCAAAAAAAAAAAAAAAAAAATACTTCATGTTGGTCTGAATGTAGTCACGAGGAAAACATTCGAATTTTTACAGCGTAAATGCCAATTGTTCTTGTGAAAGAGAAATAGAACACCTTCTTTTTCTTTTGACGGAAAGGGGATAAGAAAATTAGAGGAATTTCTTAGCATATGTTTTGCCAAATATCCCAACGGTTATCTTCATAAAAATTTTATACGACTCCCTCATACTTTTCAAATGGTGTCTTTCCATCATAACTTATTAAGACGAAACATAGTGTTCGAATCACATCCCATCATGGACGTACTAATAAAGCACTACAGTTACCGTGTCCTTACCGCCGCCGCCACCGCCACCACCACTGCCACAACTTCCATCGCCATCATAGCAGCAACTGTAACTTTTGCTGCCACGTGTGCTTTGCTTCTTTCATTCCTCCTCCTCCTCATCCTCACCCTCCGCCTCCTCCACTTGCCAACTCTTCCCATTAGTAAGTTCCTTCTACTTATTAGCAATGCCATTTCTTGATCTTTAGACAGGCTTTGTTGCCATTCATCTGCTCGAGTCGACTATCAACCAAATTAGAAATGGGAGGATTTTGATTAAGTCGTAGCTCCACCAAGTTATGTTTTTTCTTGTTTCTAGTTGATTAGCCTTCATGTAGGGAAGGTGTTTATTGTATTGTGCCAAAGAGCCAACTGTTTGATCCTTTGCTCTCTCTGTCTCGTGCTGTTCCCTTAGGAAAAGTGAAAAAATCTGAACTGAATCGAACTGGGATTTCAGTTTGGTTTGGATGCGGTTTTGTTACATTTGGTTTGGTTCAGCCGTTTACCATAACGGTTTGGTTTGGTTTTCCAAGAAAACTGAACCACTGACACCTCTATTTAATATGATGAGTGTGCTCATTCCTCGACCACTAAATGTTTGGCCTGTTGTATATGGACTTGAACAAGGGGTCGAAAAAAAAATATCAGCTACTTGGCATAATGGTTTAGTATGTTCTTCCCCAACTTCTTTTTTTCAATCTTACTCTACTTTTCAACTCACTCTTAGATTTTCATCTTGTTTCTTTGGAAGCATAAGAGTCAAAACTCATACCTAAATGTAGCACCCCGAACCCTTCGGCGGTCGCCACAAGCACCAATGTTACACCTTATTACCCTTTCATCTTATACTTAGAAGAAGTGTCGTTAATTTCGGGCATTTTTTTTTTTTTAAGCGGTCCCAGCGCGGCTCATTAGCAGAAGCAAATCAAAGCATCACCATCTATCCCCCTACCAACCATGATACCAATACACACCACTAAACACCAAGATTTTATAAACAAGCGACGACACATTATTTACATATTCTTTTCAGGGATGGGACTTCTTTTTTTCTTTCGGTCGATACATAACAAGGAAAAGCTAGGACTCTGCCATGTCCTGCCTAAAACCTCAAAAAGATCCTCGACCCTCTACATCACATGTATACAACCTCCCATCATATGTGTCGGCTAACTAACTCCCAAAAAACACAGCCCCTACTCGTCGCGCTCGGGCCTCACACCCAGTCCGGTGCGTCAGGCGGTGGCGACGGCAGCATCCCTCTCATCACCCCATTGCGGCGAACATGGACAGAGACAAAATCCTGAACAACTAGGCCCCCAGCCAGGCCTATGTCGTAAGAGACAAAACAGCACACGCGTATGTAGGTGAGTCCAGGCACGGAAGGACAGCTGAACTCCTCACACTCTACCTCAACGTCGGACGGTAACTCGTAAAATGCACACCCGCGCGACGGCAAGAAGTGGCATACTGCTAATCTGAAATGTTGTCCCCAAAGGGGTGAGTACAGCCACTCAGCAGATAAGGAATCCAATAACAACTCAATGCATCATGCAAATCATACATGCATTGCAGGCGTTACTTACCTTGAAGCCATGCGCATACTATCATGCATATTATCATATCATCATATATATCAATGTATGTATATCATCATGCCATATCATCATCATCATCATCATCATCATCATCATGCATATCATCATGCATACCATCATGCATATCATCATGCCATATCATCATCATCATGCATATCATCATGCATATCATCATGCATATCATCATCATCATGCATATCATCATGCATATCATCATTATCATGCATATCATCATCATTATCATCATCACATATTATCATCAATTTTAATCATCCCCTCGGGCAAAGACCTCCGAGGCTTTCGGCATTCAGCCATCCCAGGCCACCGGGCATCCGACCCCTCACATTTCGGGCATCTCGCATCCCAACTGGCATCACGAGGCATTCCCTTCGGGTAGAAACCTCCGACAGGGCTTTCGGCATTTACACTCCCTGGCCGGGCATCCCGCACCCCAAATCCTGGCATCGCGAGGCATTCCCTTCGGGCAAAAACCTCCGACAGGGCTTCCGGCCCCCCACATTCCGGGCATCCTGAATCTCCCAGGGCCATCCGGCAATGCATCTCTACACATTCGGGCTTTATCCTCCGCCACAACCACCTCCTCACTTATCATTATCCACATTTATCATTTTTTGATCTCAATTTAACATGGCAAATGGCATGACATCAAACAAATCATACTTGGCATGGAATTCACACTTGCATTTCAATTTAATGTCATACATATACCAAGACTTTATCACACATACATCTTGATTCAATATTATACATGTACAAAATCTTATCATACATGCCAAAATTAAATAATCCATTTTATTTTAAAATCAAATTTATTTATTTATTATTTATTTATTATTTATTTATTTATTTTATTTTATTTAATATCTATAATTTCCCAAAATTATAAAAATTCAATAAATTATTAAACAAACCCAATAGGATGATAATTACATGCAAAATTCATGGCCAAATTGAATTTTTACTAAATCTCACATTTTCACAAATATCCTATGATTCTCGGATAAACCAGAATGCACGGTTTCCGAATAAATTCGATTAAAATACCATATGGTCTCCAAAAATTATGAAATTTTACTGGATTATAGCCAAGACATTTGTGTACAACTTTCATGAAGAACTCCAAACCAGATTCCTTATATTATTTTATTCAATCTCACGAAGCTTCTGGATCCATTACCGTATCGTCCAGAATACTCGTCTCCGAAATATGGAGATTTAACCTACCTATTCTCTTTCAGTTTCTCTGAAATTTGGATATGTTATGTATCAAGGTGTCCTTTACAAGTTTCATGAAGATATCTAGGTTAAATAACCACTATATAGTCATCATTTAGGTCCTTGAAGTCTCGGGTGTCTCGGAACACATCACCAGAATCAATCGTCTTCAAGATCAAGTCATTTTACTAGGCTATACTTGTTAATTTCACTTCAAAATTGAGTATGTTGTAGCTTAAGATGTCTCCTACAACTTTCATGAAGACAACGAAGTGAGATATTCAACAAAAACCAACATGCAATCAAAAATCTAGCAAGAGGTCAGTGAAAAATTCACAGATCTAGAGTCTCCGTATGATAGAACTTTAACCCCTCATACCTCCATAATTTTCAACGAAATTTTCGTATGTTATAGTAAAAGAGGTTAGCTACAACTTTTATGAAGACATCGAAGCCAAAATCGGACTCCAAACACACATTCAAGCTCAAACAAGTTTCTGACTCACATGATCCGAACGAAAACAGTCACACTACTCACACACCACACAACCATGCTTCGGTTTTTGTCATCTAACACTCAAAAATTTAACATGCAAACGATACACAAGCATGCAAGAGAAGCTAGAGGACTCCCACTTGCCTCTAGACCGGTCGGTCGACGGCGTACGGCGGCGATCAAGGCGGTGCACGGCGGATGGACGGCGACAACCCCTCGGCTCCACCTCCTTCCTCTCTCTCTCGGCCGATCTCTCTCTCTCGCACAACCCTCTCTCTCTTTCTCTCCTTGGACGAGCAAATGGCCGGCCACCCTTCTCTCTCTCTTCCCTTCTTATACCCCCAATTCCTCATGATTGATAATGATTACATGCCACTTAAATGGACCAATGCATGGGGACTCTTCTTGCCACTTGGCAAGATCTTGTGCCACGGCCACCATTTTTTTTGGGCCTCTAATGGGCCGGTCGACTACTCCTCTTGGGCCACTATTGGGCCGGCTAGCTTGGCCCATCAAGCTTAGACCAATGGGCTTAAGGCCCATCCTAAAAATTGACCTTTTTTTTTTTTTTTTTTTTGAAATTCTTCTATAAATATTTTTAAATTCCAATTTTCATCTTGGCCAAAGTCTTGGGACATTTTGTTCATTGAAATTTAATTTATAAATCTTTTGGCCAAGCATAGATTATTAATCTATCAAATTTAAATTTCCACAATCATATGCACAAATCATCAAATTAAAAAGACTAATGGCTAAAGCATAAGCCATAGAAATTTTATCACCTAATTAGAGACTTTAACACACCTTATGGCTTGTCATTAAATTTTGGGATGCCACAACTCTCCCCTCCTTAGAGAATTTCGTCCTCGAAATTCAAACACCACTCGCGCCTTCTTGGAACAAATAGGGGTACTTTTCCTTCATCTGATCCTCACTTTCCCATGTGGCTTCCTCCATATCATGATGTCGCCATAATACCTTGACCAATGGGATCTTCTTGGTCCTAAGAATTTGCTCCTTTCGATCCAATATCTGCACAGGCTCTTCAATGTACCTAACTTTCTCATCCACTTTGATGGCTTCATGATCGAGTATGTGACCAGGATCCGGCTGGTACTTCCTTAACATCGATACATGAAACACATCGTGCATATTTTCTAACTTAGCAGGTAATGCTAAACGATAAGCCACATCTCCTATTTTTTCAAGTATCTCAAAAGGTCCAACAAATCTAGGGCTTAACTTACCCTTCATCCCGAATCGAGATATTCCTTTCATTGGAGATACCTTAAGGAATACATGGTCTCCTACACTAAATTCCAAAGGCCTTCTACGTCTATCTGCGTAGTCTTTCTGTCTACTCTGAGATGTTCTAAGTCTTTCTCTAATAATATCAACAGCTTCAGTGGTAACTTGTACCAGTTCAGGTCCTGTCAACTTCCTTTCTCCTACTTCACTCCAACAGACGGGAGTCCTACATCTCCTTCCATATAATGCTTCATAAGGAGCCATGCCTATACTCTTCTGAAAGCTATTGTTATAGGCAAACTCTACTAAATGCAATCTTTCATCCCAATTTCCTTTGAAATCAATTACACAAGCTCTTAACATATCCTCCACTATCTGGATTACTCTTTCTGTTTGTCCATCGGTCTGGGGATGAAAAGCAGTACTAAATTGAAGCTTAGTCCCTAATGCAACTTGGAGACTCCTCCAAAAATTCGAAGTAAACCTCGAATCTTGATCTGAAGTAATGGTCATTGGAACACCATGTAAGCGTACCACTTGACTTACATACATGTCCGCGTACTTATCCATTGGGTAGTCCATGCAAATCGCTAAGAAATGTGCCGATTTAGTCAAACGATCCACTATAACCCAAATTGAGTCATGACTACTTGATGTCCTTGGCAATCCTTGCACAAAGTCCATCGTTATATGTTCCCATTTCCATTCGGGAATGTCTAACGGTCTCAAAAGTCCTGCGGGTTTACGATGTTCCGCTTTTACTTGCTGGCACGTCAAACATTGAGAAACGTGTTTAGCCGTATCTGCCTTCATACCGTTCCACCAAAATTGCTGACGTAAATTTATGTACATCTTTGTACTTCCTGGGTGGATACTATAATTACTCTTATGTGCCTCCGACAAAATTTCCTTCCTCAATTCCTCATTATCGGGAACACAAAGTCGTCCTTGACATCTTACTATCCCATCATCAGAGATCTGAAATTCTGATCTTTTTCCTAAAGATACAGCATCTTTCACTTTCAAAATCTCTGGGTCAGATTCTTGCAAGACTTTAATTTTCTGGACAATCTCCGGCTCAATCCTTAATGCACTAAGCACGCCAGTAAGACAATCCAATTCCAATTTAAATTCTGAGTTTGCTACAAATTCTAACAACTCCCATTCCGCCATTCTCAAACTAGCCATTTTTAAACTTGCTATGGAAATGGCCGACTTACGACTAAGAGCATCTGCTACTCTATTCGCTTTCCCTGGATGATATTTTATCTCACAGTCATAATCCTTTAACAATTCCATCCATCTCTTTTGTCTCATGTTCAACTCCTTTTGTGAGAATAGATACTTCAAACTTTTGTGATCCGTGTAAATCTCAAACTTCTCCCCATACAAATAATGTCTCAATATTTTCAAGGCAAACACTATAGTTGCTAGCTCTAAATCATGCGTCGGATAATTCAGCTCATGGGGTTTCAATTGTCTGGATGCATAGGCCACAACCTTGCCATGATGCATCAATACACATCCTAGTCCTTTGTGAGATGTATCACTATACACTGTGAAACCATCATGTCCAGTAGGTATAGTCAGAATTGGAGCTGAAGTCAATTTTCTTTTGAGCTCCTGGAAACTCCTTTCACATTCTCCATTCCACTCAAATTTCACATTCTTTCGAGTCAATTTAGTTAAAGGTCCTGCAAGTCGTGAAAATCCTTCGATGAACCTTCTATAATAACCAGCCAGTCCTAAGAAACTTCGTATTTCAGGGGGTGCCGTTGGTCTTGGCCAATTTACTACCATTTCAACTTTTGCCGGGTCTACTGCAATTCCTTTTCCTGACACCACATGTCCAAAAAATATTATCCGGTCCAACCAGAACTCACACTTACTAAACTTAGCATACAACTTATGCTCTCTCAAGGTCTGCAAAACTATCCTCAAGTGTTGCTCATGTTCTTTAGGCCCTTTCAAATATACCAGAATATCATCAATAAAGACAATCACAAACTGGTCTAAATAAGGCTGGAATATTCTATTCATCAAATCCATAAATGCAGCCGGGGCGTTAGTCAATCCAAATGGCATAACAAGGAACTCATAGTGTCCATAACGAGTCCTAAATGCAGTCTTAGGAATGTCCTCCTTCTTAATTCTTAACTGATGGTATCCCGATCTCAAGTCAATCTTAGAGAAGACCGAACTTCCCTGGAGTTGGTCGAACAAGTCATCAATTCTAGGAAAATGATACTTATTCTTAATGGTCACTTGATTCAACTGCCTATAGTCAATACACAAGTGCATCGATCCATCTTTATTTTTCACAAACAAGACCGGTGCACCCCAAGGTGAAGCACTTGGTCTAATGAATCCTTTGTCAAGCAACTCCTGCAGTTGTACTTTCAACTCCTTTAATTCAACTAAGGCCATTCTATATGGGGCTTTTGATATTGGTCCCGTTCCAGGCATTAATTCAATTTCAAATTCAATCTCCCGCTCTGGCGGCAATCCAGGCAATTCCTCAGGGAATACATCTTGAAATTCATTAACTACTCGAACTTCCTCAAGTTTAGGCTCCTCCCTTGCATAATCTCTAACTATGGCTAGGTACCCTTGACATCCTTTGTCAAGTAACTTACAGGCTTCTACTGCCGAAATAAGTGCTACAGGAAAATGGGTTTGGCCTCCTAAAAATTCACAACTAGACTGATCAGGTAAAATGAATTGAACCACTCTTCTATAACAATCCATTCTAGCCCAATACTTATGAAGCCAATCCATTCCTATAATAACGTCAAAATCATACATGGCCATTACAACCAAGTCTATTTCCATATCCTTTCCTCCCATTGTTATCTTACAATCTCCACACACCAGCGTAGACAATACCATATCCTTTAAAGGCGTGGAAACACAAAGAGGCATCTCAAGAGGCATAACCTCTATCTTATTCAAACGTCTATATCTTTCAAACACAAACGAATGCGTTGCACCCATATCAAACAATGCATATGCCTTTTCACCATTAATAAGAATCGTACCTGAGATAACATTTTTAAAAGCTTCCGCTTCCTCCTGGGTGATCGCATACACCATTCCTTGTGCAGGTGGTCTTTGAGGATTTCCTTATGGGTTTGACCTAACAGCACTCTGATATCCCTGTCGCACTGAGCCAACACTCACTTGCGACCTCTCTTGTGGGCAATTTCTCCTAAGATGACCCACTTGTCCACAGCCAAAACATTTATGTTGTCCAGTACAAGGTCCTGGGCCATGGCGTTCATTACACTTCTGACAAATACTGGGCTGATAGGGTGCTTTCCCTATATTCAGACCACTCCTTGCTCCTCCAAAATTCCCAAAGTCTTCTTCTTCACATTCCCGGTCTGACCTTGACCTGAATAAGGTCTCTTTCCCTTTCTCACATCATTAAAATTCACCGGTTTCTTAAACTCCGACCGTTCCCTCAACAGCTCATGCTCCACTAACTGCGCCCTTTCATAAATCTCATTATAATCTCTTATATTCAATGGCACCAGTTGCTTCCTAATGTCAGTCCTTAGCCCTTTCAAGAATCTCTTAGCCTTCTCTTCCTGATCCTCAATCAATCTAGGAGCATATCTAGACAATTTAGAAAATCTAGCCTCATATTGATCTAAAGTCAACCCCTTTTGTTCTAGCTGAACAAATTCAGTAATCTTCCTATCCTTAGCACAATCAGAGAAATGCTTCCTATTAAAGGCCCTAACAAACTCCTCCTAGTTAACATCAGCACCTGGTGGAAAGATTATGTCCTTCGAAGCTCTCCACCAAAACTTCGCATTTCCCTCCAACTGGTACTCTGCTAAAACTATTTTCTCAGCATTAGTGCAGTCCAATAGCCGGAAAATTCGTTCCATTCCATCAATCCATTGCTTCGCCTCCTCAGGACTTCCCATTCCATTGAACTTAAGTGGCTTCAGCTTCAGGAACTGCTCCACTAGTCCTTGAGTACGGTGTTCTGCTCCGGGATGTTGCTGCGCCTGCCTTTCCATCAGATTTCCAATATTGGCTAATGCCTGCCGGATGTCTTCCATTCGAGGTTCAGCCCTTGCAGCAGAGGCTTCAGCCCTCGATGGATGAGCACTTCCAGCTCGCACCATGACTTTCCTGCAATTTCCAAGCATTGCCTTAGGAATAATCTGAGACTCACTGCCTCCATTCATAACAACTATTACTACCACATAAGTAACATATACATGTTACTGATACCTAAAGACAATTCAAGGTAAACTACTAGGGATCTACGAGTGAATTCTCATCACCCGTTATTCAATTATTTCGTTTTATATCCTATGGTGTGCATTGTCATCATGTTCCTCAATTTCCAAATGAGGCTCCTTATCACTCCACCTTTAACCACTCACTCTGATACCAAAAAGGGCGTTGTAGCACCCCGAACCCTTCGGCGGTCGCCACAAGCACCAATGTTACACCTTATGATCCTTTCAAGCATCTTATACTTAGAAGAAGCGTTGTTAATTTCAGTCATTATTTTTTTTTATTTTTTTTTTAAAAGCGGTCCCAGCGCGGCTCATTAGCGGAAGCAAATCAAGCATCACCATCTATCCCCCTACCAATCCATGATACCAATACACACCACTAAACACCAGGATTTTATAAACAGGCAACGACACATTATTTACATATTCTTTTCAGGATGGGACTTCTTTTTCTTTCGGGTCGATACATAACAAGGAAAAGCTAGGACTCTGCCATGTCCTGCCTAAAACCTAAAAAAAAAAAGAACCATCGACCCTCTACATCACGTGTACACAACCTCCCATCACATGTGTCGGCTAACTAGCTCCCAAAAAACACAGCCCCTACTCATCGCGCTCGGGCCTCACACCCAGTCCGGTGCGTCAGGCGGTGGCGGCGGCAGCATCCCCCTCATCACCCCATCGCGGCGAACGTGGACAGAGACAAACTCCTGAACGACCGGGCCCCTAGCCAGGCCTATGTCGTAAGAGACAAAACAACGCACGCGTATGTAGGTGAGTCCAGGCACGGAAGGACAGCTGAACTCCTCACACTCTACCTCAACGTCGGACGGTAGCCCGTAAAATGCACCCGCGCGACGGCAGGAAGCGGCATACTGCTAATCTGAAATGTTGTCCCCAAAAGGGGTGAGTACAACTACTCAGCAGATAAGGAATCCAATAACAACTCAATGCATCATACAACATCATACATGCATTGCAGGCATTACTTACCTTGTAGCCATGCGCATACTATCATGCATATTCATATCATACATGTCATCATCATGGCATCGGTATATCGTACATGTCATCATGTATATCATATATCATCATCATCATCATCATGCATATCATCATTATCATCATCATGCATATCATCATGCATATCATATATCATCATCATCATCATCATGCATATCATCATGCATATCATGGCATCATTATTATCAATTTTAATCGTCCCCTCGGGCAAAGACCTCCGAGGCTTCCGGCATTCAGCCATCCCATGGCCACCGGGCATCCGGCCCCCCATATTCCGGGCATCTCGCATCTCAACTAGCATCACGAGGCATTCACTTCGGGCAGAAACCTCCGACAGGGCTTCCGGCATTTACACTCCCTAGCCGGGCATCTCGCACCCCAAATCCTGGCATCGCGAGGCATTCCCTTCGGGCAAAGACCTCCGACAGGGCTTCTGGCCCCCCACATTCCGGGCATCCTGAATCTCCCAGGGCCATCCGGCAATGCATCTCTACACATTCCGGGCTTTATCCTCCGCCATAACCACCTCCTCACTTATCATTATCCGCATTTACCATTTTTGATCTCAATTTAACATGGCAAATGGCATGGCATCAAACAAATCACACTTGGCATGGAATTCACACTTGCATTTCAATTCAATGTCATACACATACCAAGACCTTATCACACATACATCTTGATTCAATATCATACATGTACAAAAACCTTATCATACATGCCACATAAATTTTATTTTTATCCATTTCCAAATAAAATTAAATTTATTTTTATTTATTTTTTATTTATTTTTTTATTTATTTTTTAATATCTATAATTTCCCAAAATTATAAAAATTTCAAGAAATTATTAAACAAACCCATAGGATGATAATTACATGCAAAATTCATGGCCAAATTGAATTTTTACTAAATCTCACATTTTCACAAAAACATCCTATGATTCTCGGATAAACCAGAATGCACGGTTTCCGAATAAATTCGACTAAAATACCCATATGGTCTCCAAAAATTATGAAATTTTACTGGGTTATAGCCAAGGAATTTTCGTACAACTTTCATGAAGAACGCCAAACCAGATTCCTTATGGATTATTTTATTCAACCTCACGAAGCTTCTGGACCCATTACCGCATCGTCCAGAATACTCGTCTCCGAAATATTGAGATTTAACCCACCTATTCTCTTTCATTTTCTCTGAAATTTGGATATGTTATGTATCAAGGTGTCCTTTACAAGTTTTATGAAGAGATATAGGTTAAATAACCACTATATAGTCATCATTTAGGTCCTTGAAGTCTCGGGTGTCTCGGAACACATCACCGGAATCAATCGTCTTCAAGATCAAGTCATTTACTAGGCTATACTTGTTCATTTCACTTCAAAATTTTAGTATGTTGTATCTTAAGATGTCTCCTACAACTTCCATTAAGACAACGAAGTGAGATCTTCAACAAAAACCAACCTGCGATCTAAAATCCAGCAAGAGGTCAGTGAAAAATTCACAGATCTAGGGTCTCCGTATGATAGAACTTTAATCCATCATATCTACATCATTTTCCACGAAATTTTAGTATGTTATAGTAAAAGATGTTAGCTACAATTTTGATGAAGACATGGAAGCCAAACTCTGACTCCAAACGCACATGCAAGCTCAAACAAGTTTCTGACTCACATGATCCGAACGAAAACAGTCACACTACTCACACACACTCATCCATGCTTTGGTTTTTCTCATCTAACACTCAAAAATTCAACATGCAAACAACACAAGCATGCAAGAGAAGCTAGAGGACTCCCACTTGCCTCTAGACCGGTCGGTCGATGGCGTACGGTGGCGATCAAGGCGGCGCACGGCGGATGGACGGCGGTTCAACCCCCTCGGCTCCACCTCCTTCCTCTCTTCTCGAAATCTCTCTCTCTCGGCTCTCTCTCTCTCTCTCTCTCTTGGGCCGCAAATGGCCGGCCACCCTTCTCTCTCTTCCCTTCTTATACCCCCAAATCCTCATGATTGATAATGATTACATGCCACTTAAAAGGCCAATGCATGGCCTTCTCCCACTAAGCCAGATACATGAGAGTCTTGTGCCACTTGTCCTATTGGATTTTTGAATTTGGGCTTGGGCTTCTATTGGGCCGGTCGACCACTTCTCTTGGGCCACTATTGGGCCGGCTAGCTTGGCCCATCAAGCTTAGACCAATGGGCTTAAGGCCCATCCTAAAAATTGACCTTTTCTTCTCTTTTTTTTTTGAAATTCTTCTATAAATATTTTTAAATTCCAATTTTCATCTTGGCCAAAGTCTTGGGACATTTTGTTCATTGAAATTTAATTTATAAATCATATGGCCAAGCATAGATTATTAATCTATCAAATTTAAATTCTCACAATCATATGCACAAATCATCTAATTAAAAAGACTAATGGCTAAAGCATAAGCCATGGAAATTTTATCACCTAATTAGAAACTTTAACACACCTTATGGCTTGTCATTGAATTTTGGGATGCCATACTCCGAACCGCCTGGACTCACCCGATTCTGCCTGTTTCGCTTGTTTCGCGACTTTCAGCCATTTTTACCCCATTTCGACCCTACCTCCACCCATACCAACTATCAACAAGTTCCCCTTGACCCCCGGGAGCCGTTGGTTGTTGGCTACCCGCTCGCCGGAGCTCCAATCTGCCCGCCTCCTTGCCGTTCAGCCTTGGTTCTCCTCGGTCCAGTAAGCAAAAGTAGAAGCCGAACCAGCAAGGGTCTTCAAACTTCGTGGCCAGTTTCTGAGCCCTTCCCGGCCTCGCTTGGTGTCGCCACTAGGAGGATTGTCAGCCGCCTCTGCGTCGCCGTCACCATGGACTCATCGGAATGCTAAACCGGTGAGTTTACTCACTAATCTCTGCTTATGGAGTTAATGATGCCTAAAGGGTGTTTAGATTATGCTAAGTATGTTTAGGTGGTTAGATTAATTTAATTAAATGTTGATTAGATTATTTGCATGATTAGTTTAGTGGATGGATTAATTAGTCTAATTATGTAATTAGATTAATGTAATCTTAATTAGACTTTTAATTAATTATTTTATTTATTATTTAAATTAAATTAATTTTCGGAATTTATTTAATTATTAATTAATTGATACTTTCTGAAATTATACTAGGAGAGCCGCATGATAGAATTTCGAGCTGATCACAATTGTGTGTTTAGTTTCTATAAATTGAATGTTATTTAATGAAATTGAGTGATGATTGTGAAATATAGGTATTTTAATTGGAAAATACCAGGAGTCGAATGTTAACACCGAAAGTGGTTTTTAAGTACCATATCAACTTAGGTGAGCAATATAGATATATAACAACTTCAGTGAGCAATAATACTCTAGCAGCTTCGATGAGCAATATTGTTAATATAGCAACTTCGGTAAGCAATATAGACATCGCCGTGAGCTAGACCATCTATTTCAACTTAGGTAAGCGGTGTTCGAATTGATTGAGTTTATAGATGGCATTGAATGTATAGAATTGAGTTATTCGATTGATTGATGGCTTGAATTGAATTGAATAATTGAATATGAACTGACATGCAGGAAGAAACTGAGACGAGGTAAGTTCTCTGTATTGTGTGGCTAAGCCACCCTTAAGTATATTTCTTTCCTAGTCGGAGTTTAGGAGGTGGACTTGTTGAGATATTGTCTCACCCCGTCATGGACTCAACATTTTTCAAGTCCTTAGATGGAGGTCGTGGAGGACCCGAAGCCCAGGAGTCTGGGGAGGTGGAGACCGAAAGATCGGCAAACATGTCTGACTAGCTAGTCTTAGAACAATTCCCTTTTTGTTGAGCCGATATTTTGTAGATAGTTGAGTATTGTGTATAAACCTTGTGGGTTTATGAAAGGCTTGTTTTGGTTGTGAATTGTTACCTGTTTTTCTATCCCAAGCTTGTGTTGTCAGGGAATTTGTTTCGCTTCCGCATTCATAATAAAATGAATGGGTCAGCAACGCGTCCTGGGAAGTCGCATATTTATTGACCACCGAGGGATGGGCATGCATTCGAGGTTCGGGGCGTGACAAAAATCGATGACCAAAGGGAGGTCGGTTGAGCGGGCCACATCCTAGATCTGGCCTACTCGGCCCTTCTCAACCCGTAGGTCGATGGCCCAGAGTCGATATGGGTCGTGGGCCCGCAGGGAGCCCTTTTGCAAAAGGGGTTGGGCCTGTCGATCGAGCCCAACCCTCAATTAAATATAGGCCCGACCATGGTCGGGCCTTGCCCTTTTTGGGCAAGTCGGTCGACCGACCCGCCCCCCAACTGGACCAAACCGGGGTCCGGTTGGAGATGAGACTCGACCCGCACCGATCGAGCCGAACCCAGGTTGGGTCGACTGAACTCCGACCCAACTTGACCAAAAAATAATAATATTTTTTCCAAAAAATATATATTTTTAAAAATAATTATTAAAACTTTCAAAAATTAAAAAAAAAAAAAATGTAGGGTTTGGTTAGGAATTGTCATATCTTGCACTTTTAGTGTAATTAGGTCTTTATTTGCTCGTGTATTGATTATATCACTTATATCGCATGTTTAATTTGCATATTTAATTATGTTTAACTGCATGTGCTCAATTTACTACAATTAGGATCTTGGTTACTAATTGTTATTTTAATGATTGCGTACCCGCATAATTACTTCACATATTAGTGGATAGGTATAAAATTAATTCAAACTGCTTGACAAAAATCTTTTTTTTTAAATGAACAAGATTAGGTACTGAAATGGCACTAATTGATCAATTAGTGTAATCAAGTCCACGACTCTAGATTTTCTGGTTGCATAGGAAATGAGGTACACTCCCATACCTCACTTGATTTCTAGTCGACCCCAATAGGCTAGTGGCGACTCATTTTTGCAAAATTCTTAAGAATACCCCAATGTCGCATGAGGTATGGCCTTGGGAGAGCCCATGCCTAATCATGGGCCTTAGATCTGTCCCTTAGGCAATACCTCCAAACATATTCCCTTCCCTCGAGAGGTAGGTCACGACACTTTCGTATTATGAATTGCCTATGATATTATGCTTTATCCAATATCTTTTTGCTTGTTGACAAAAAGGGGGAGAAGGTGGACCAGTAGAATTGAGGTAATTGAGGTTGCGAATTTCACTAATACCTTTTTTGCAGAATCTTAAAGACTTTGAACATCACAGAAGTTAGGGGGATTGGTTAAATTTTCTTAACCCTTATCTTTTGATTCAAATTAATATCTATAAGAATTTCGTTAAAATTCTTTCAATGCAAATATTCTGATAGTTTAACTACACCTCATTTTAAAACTAGCTTTTTAAGAGCTATTTAAATTTCGCCTTTAAAGTTCTACTTGCGCAAGTTTTGTTATCATCAAAAAGTGGGAGATTGTTGAGAAATTATTCTCTAAGTTGTTTTGATGATTGACAAAACTTAGAGACTTTGTTTCTAATAAAAAGTATTCATAGATGGAAAGTCTAATGGGATGTGATCAGACGTTATTAATCAGAACCAGAGTCGTGGCTTGATTATTTCCTTTCTTATACATTTTACCAATTAGATAGGAAAGAGTAAATCACTCGTGCAATGGCTAGTGGCAAATTGGCTTGATTCTTGGCTATATTTATAAGGAGTTTCAAAAGGAAAGGCTTGTAAATATCTTTCGGAGGTGGCGATTTATAAGACTATCTTCGAGCTGTCCGGAGCGGTGTCGTTAGAGGCAGGATTTTGTCCGGGAGATTAGATTGCAGACGATGACGTTGTTCATTACATTATGAGGGTTTTTTTCATCTTTGGAATCTTCTTTTATATGCGAGGGAATTGGATTCCCAAGTTGTGATGGTGGGGGTGGAATTTTATGATTCCGCGATAAGGTTTGGTCGCGCTTTCGCTGATCAAATATTCTGATTCGGCTTTCCCGAGAGAGTTCTTTAGCGAGAAACAATGCACGGGGCCATCTTTTTGTCTTTGTTTCCTTTCATTTGACCCACAATACAAAGAAGAGGAAAACGATATGTATTTTTTTGTTAATTTTTATAGGGACCATGTTGCTCTGCTGTCCTCCAACTAGTTTTTGACCGGCAGATTACGAATAATGGTCATCGTGCACAATAACATTTCAATTAATAGATGGAAAGTCTAATGAGATGTGATCAGACGTTATCAATCAGAACCAGAGTTGTGGCTTGATTATTTCCTTTCTTATACGTTTTACCAATTAGATAGGAAAGAGTAAATCACCCGTGCAACGGCTAGTGGCAAATTGGCTTGATTCTTAGCTATATTTATAAGGAGTTTCAAAAGGAAAGGCTTGCAAATATCTTTCGGATATTCAACTTTCCTGGGATTTTTTTCTAAAGGCAAAAAAAATTTTCTATCTGTAAACACTCGACTTTTTGGATACCCGAACTATCGTATGGGCGATAGATATTATGGGAAGCATTAATCTCGGTGATCCTAAGGCCATTAGATCTTCTCAACTAGATCCAAACCAATGGGTAGATTGGCTAGATAAGTCCTCCTAAATATATGTCCAACAGTCAGCTTGGATTATGAGGAATATAAGAGGAGATAAGAGGAGATTTTGAAGTTGAAGGAAATAGAATTCACATTCACGAGATTTGAAGCTTTTAATTTTGAGAGTCTGAAGAGTGTTTATGATCTCATATATTCATCTTTGTTGAGAGATACTATGTAACTCTTAGAAGTTGAGAGTGTAAGGAGTTGTTGACACAGACTTGAGTACTTGTAGCTCAAGACTTGTAACCTCTGATCGGCTCTTATTAGTAAATTCCAGCCAATTGGCTGTAGTGTTGGAGAGTAGACATATGCTTGCAAAAGCCAAACTACTATAAACTTTTGTGTGCAATTTTCTATCTCTTAATCTTTTTATTAATTGTGTTAGAATTGTACACTGGTAAAATCTGACAACTTCATTAAAAGTTATTTCGATGCCGTATTTATTTGAATTCTTTCATTTCCATTAAATCACCTATTTGCCTCTCCTCTAGGTGATAGTTATAACCATAACAAGGAACCCATTTGGTTAGTAGAAATGTTTTCAATTTTAGTGGGATCTACTGAGTTTACCATAAGACCCATCAAAATCATGATTGAAATGGAATATAGTGCATGCAAATGAAAGAATCAATTCATGATACACAAACGAATAAGCTTGGCTCATACACGCTTGCCTAAACATCGTGTGGTGACCCTGATAAAAGGATGGCTCTGAAAATCACATAAGCCTAATTTCGTCCATTCATTTTTCAAGGTTTTTGTCAAGTGGATCCACCTCGCGGTCAACCCAAATTCGATGGATAACATTAGGTTGCATAAAACTCGTCGTACTGATATTTTTCTCTTGACAAATACCTAAACCTCGGCCCTTGAAGTGTGACTTGCAACAGGATACGGTCAATGACTAATGGCAGGTCTTCTTTAATCCTTAGATAATAAAAGAGATAAGTGTAGTGGAAGTAATAAAACTTGTCGCGAAAATGCAATTGAATTCTATAATTTTCAAAAAGTGCAATTAAGTTTTAAAATTTGTTACGAAAGTGTAATCAAATATTAAAACTTGTTAAATTGATCCAATCAAGTCCTTCTATTGATTGCACTTTTTGAAAATTTTAAGATTTAGTTGCACTAAAAAGAGTACCAAAGCAGGCCTCCAATGGTCGCGAGTCCTAATAAACTTTCCATATGATCACTAACTTATTTGGCCAAATAACACTTTTACTACCACTTCTATAGAAAGAGTGTTTCTCGCACCTTTTCGTTCATCTCACTCTCCATTGTTGCTTTGAAGACCAAAATGCTCCTCTTCCTTCTTGCCTCTGCGAAAGACCCAGGCAAAGAAATGGAGAAAACCGCCCACTACAATATACACGGAATTTTCATATTCTACCCAATCGGAAAAGTAACCTAACCTTTATACCTTAAATTTCATATATTAAATTATATTTATATTAGCTGATCTTACCCAATATATACTGAATGCGTGACCAAACACTTAAAAGAATTTATGTGGTATCTAACTTCACTTTTGAATCCACACGTTTAATTTAGGGGAGCTCATTAGGTTGATTAAAATTTTCAGTTTCTAGAGGGTTCCACAAGGGTTACCATAAAATTTATCAAATCATGATTGAATGGATGGTAGTGCCAACAAATGAAATAATCCATTGATGATAAGAAAATCAGCAACCTTGGCTCACGCACTAGGGGTGAGCATAGTCCGGGTTGGGCCGGTCCACCCTCTAACTCTAGGACCAACCCACAGAGTGCTGGTCCTCAATTTAGGGACCGAGAACTGACCCATTGAGCTTAGGACCGAGGACCGGACTTACCCAATGGGTTCAGTCTGGTTCTAGGGTCAACCCGGGACCAATCGATAATTTTTTACTTTATTTTTTGTACTCTTTAAAAAAACGACTGAGGATCGGACTGACCAAATGGGTTCGGTCCGATTTCCAAGTCAACTCAAGATCAACCAATAATTTTTTATTTCATTTTTTGTAATCCTTGAAAGGGCAACCGAGAACCGTACCAACCCAATAGGTCCAATGATGAGCGAGGTCAACTAAGAAAGGTAAGTGGTGAGGGTCAAGTGGAGTGAGTGTCGAACAGAATGAGAATTAAATGTCGAGTGGGGAGCAACAAGCCAAGCGAGCATTGAGCAGCGAGTGACACGAATGACCCAAAGCGAGTGAGGCGAGTGTCGAGTGGCAAGTAGAGAAGTTGTTTCTTTCGATTTTGGCAAATTGATAACTGAGAGGATAAATAAGACGAGGAAGAAAACGAATACTAGAGGAGGATGCCATAAGGAATTGTTTATACCTTTTTGAACGCCGTGTGGACTACTCATAAAAACATTTTCCTCCTTCATAAATTATGACTTAGAACCAGGGAGGACGAAGTCAGTTTCCTGCAAGTATGCCTTCCCACAGTGGGTGACCTCTTGTTCAAGCCATTTAGGGATAGCCTTTTAGCAAAAAACCACTCTGCCCTTTAGTTCAGAGCCTAGAGACATCCAGATAGAACCAGGATGTTAACATTTCTAACTATCCAAGCTACATTTCTCAGAGGATCCTACTAAGCTGGAGAAGAAGAAGGAGTCTAGAAAGTCATGAGAGAATTTCACAAAACACTCACTTTACTTCAAGGAACTCTGCCCAACACATTACATCATCCTCGCCTTTTATAGGCAATAAGAGGTCACACATAAACAATGACCAAGTTCACAGGTCCGGGAACAAACAGAG
This sequence comes from Eucalyptus globulus, assembly GCA_014182545.1. Taxonomy (NCBI): domain Eukaryota; kingdom Viridiplantae; phylum Streptophyta; class Magnoliopsida; order Myrtales; family Myrtaceae; genus Eucalyptus; species Eucalyptus globulus. Next base: position 14,992,073 of record CM024725.1, on the reverse strand, counting down.
GCGACCGAAAATCTCGATAGGGAGTTATTCGCATGGTACGTACAGTAACAGTGAACAATGATTTCCCTAGCCTACTGCTACAGTAAAAGTAAACACTAACTTGCTACAGTGAAATTGTACGGACAGTGGTCTCGTCCATCACAAGCATTGTAGTCATAGTCCGAATCAACTTAGCTGTGCGCGGTCGCCAGAACATGTTCATCATATTTTTGTTCAAGTACTTCAAGGTCTTCTGGTGAGAGGATCTAGTTCAGCTGATCTGGTGTGGATGCAGATGCTTCTTCTTGCACTCAATCTGTATTATCGGCTTCTACAGAGTCTGCATGAATGCTTGGCTGAGGCCAATTAGATGGTTGTGCATAAAAAGATGTGTTCATGCCCCGAGATAAGGACAAAGGTCCTTGGTCATAGGGGTCTTGGGAAAGAGGACCTCCCCATTTAGCATAAGGGTCTTGAGAGGACTATGCAATGTCATTTGTGTTTGCCATTTCATGCTCTTGTGATGATGCAGCTTGTCTGAATTCTTCGAATGCTTCTTTGGCCTCTGATGTTAGGTCATAATGATCACATGCAGTGGGTACATCATAATTCCATGCATTTTCATGAATGGTTTTATTTTCCTCACATAAGATTCTCTAGAGTTCTCGGTATTGGTGCTCACAGCAACCAACAGGTCTTGGATAAAATTTGTGAGCTCGAGCTTCTGCACTCTATGGAACAGGTTTGTAGGATGAAGTGCCTATGCTCAAGGGAGCATTGATGATATTGCCATTATTTGTAAAGAAATGTCATGGACGTCGGAAAAACATAATAGTATGGACTTCAGGGTTCAGCTGTGTGATTCTCAGTTCTTTTTGCAAGAGCCATCTCCAATGAGTTTGAGGATAAAACCAATTAAGAAAGTCTAAAAGATTTCTGTCATTTTCATTTTCAATGTTACCTCTGCCGAGTCCAAATATTCTAATGAGGTTGGCAATAAATCTTCTGGTTGGAATTTCAATAGCTATTAAGTATTTATTGGTTAAGTACCATAATAACCATCGAAGCTGGTCAAGGAAATCATCTTCTTTCTAGATTAGAGGATGTATGAACGGATAATCTGCATTTAATCCAAAGGGGTAAAGAATCGAACCTCTATTAAGTCTAAACAGATCTATGTGGCATTGCCACATGAGTTTATCCAAATTTTCAGTGAGACTGTCTTTCTAAATTTGCTCAATAATCTCCTGAGGGTATCGCCAGCTTGGCCAATCTTTTATCTTCTCAATTTTATACTTTTCATTGTGATGCATAGTATGGAAAGCATGCCTCATGATGTACATGTTGATTTATGTTGGTGCTTTTGGTCTTGACAAGAAATCAGTAAGCACGTTCTTCTTCCCAGGAATGTGTTTGGTTTCAAAAGAATATTTTGAAAACCATTTAACCCATCAAAGCAGTTGAGAATTTGGAACCTGCTTCTGTTTGAATTTGGTCATCCGAGAGAAAGATGCCATATCCAATTCTACCAGGAAGTGATGGCCCATGAGATGGAATTCAAACTTTTTTATTCCATTTTTGACCACCAAGATTTCTTTGAAGGTGGAATGATAATGCATTTCTGCTTGAAAAAACTTTCCACTTTTATAGGCACACAGATGTCTCTTACCATCAATTTCTTCTAACAGGATGGCTACCCAATATTCATCACTGGCGTCAGTTTGGAAAATTCTCTTCCCGGTTGATGGGATTTGTAATGGAGGAAGAGACTGCATAATCTCCTTAAGTTCAATAACTGTTTTAGTCTAGGCTTTTCCCCAAGGAAAGGAATTCTTCTTTAGCATTGTTTGCAAGGGAATCAGCAGTTTTGCAATATTTGGAACAAAATCTCTAAGATAATTGATTATCCCAAGAAATTGCTGAACTTGCTTTGTTGTGAAATTTTCCTCAAGGAATTTCAGCAATTCCTGAGCAATGTGTGGCCCTAGATAGTATGTCCCTTTGTTGAGGTGCATACCAAGAAATTCAATTTCTATCTGGGCAATGTTCATCTTTCTTTGAGAAAGCATGATCCCATGTTTTTTCACGATTTCTACAAACTGCTCAAAAAGTTGGCAGTGTGTCTGCTCATCAGGACTGTAAAGCAAGATGTCACCGATATATACTGCTGCACTTGACAGTATTTGTTGGAAAATTCGACACATGGCCTTTTAGAATAAGGATGGTGCGACTTTTAGGCCAAAAGGAAGGACTTTCCATTGAAAGTGCTGGTTCGAAATACAGAACCCAGTTTTTGGTCTATCTTCAAATGAATGCCCAATTGCCAAAATCCGGCTTTAAGATCAAATTTGGAATAGATCTGGGCTTTGCATAATCCAGCAAAAAGAGAGTTTCTGGAGGGTAGAGGGAATTTATCATCTTGGAGGAAAAGGTTAAGAGGCTGGTAGTTAATTACCAATCTCGTCTTTCCCCGATTTTGCTAAACACGCTTGTTGACATAGAAGGCTTCGCAAGCCCACTGAGAATGAGAGACCTCAATAAGGCCTTGTTGCAGTAATTCTAAGCATTCTCTTTGAGCCAAAATCAGATGTTCTGGATTCATTCCTATATGACTCACCTTAGTTAGATTGACATCTTCATTCTTTTTTAAAGGAAGGCGAACAAAGAATTCTTGGTTTTTGTATAAAGGGTGAGAACATTTTTGAGCAAACTCAGAATGAGACTCCGAACAAGATTCCAACAACTTTTGCATGATCGAGTCCAGCAAACTCATTTGAATGGAAAAAAGTCTTTGGATATTGACAAATTCAGAGAATTAGTCCTTATACTTAAGACATTTTCCAGGAATGATACGCAATTGAGAAATCTGAGTCATAATATCCCAACCAATGATCAAATCTTTGTTAGGAAGACTAGAGCAAAAGATTTTGGTGGTTATAGAACACTGTGGGAAAAACTGGACAGTTATCGGAGTGGTTCTCACATTTGTAGAAAAAGTATCTCCCGAAGCAGAGTTGAAATACCAAACACGAGAAGTCCAATATTCTTCAGGAAAAACTTTAGTGTCTAAAATCAAGGAAGCTGCCCCAGTGTCTATAAGAGCAATGACAATGATTGGCTTAGCAAACTTTGAAGTGAATATTTTCATAGGAAAATAAGAACAATGAGTTTGACTTGAAAATATATCAAAGCTTTCTTCTAAAGGTGTCAAAGATATGTGAAATATATCTTCAGGGTTTGAATCAGAATCAATTTAATTGGGAATTTGGTAACAAGGAATGACACAAAGAGTTTGTTCACATGGTTCTTCATCAACAGAAAATAAAGATTTGATATCATCATTTTCAAGAGAAATACTAGTTTCATTCTCTATAAGATGTATCAAATGGTTATGGCCTTTTTTTGCCTAAGGACAGTTTTTGGCAAAATGTCCTTTTTGGTTGCAAATAAAGCATCGTTTTGATTTCTTGTGGCCTGAGTGATCTTTCCTCTTGCATAGGTATCGCCATTTCTCTTTCTTCTGTAGTGCTTAGAGCCGTGCTTGGATTTGTTTATCCAAAGCTTCTTGAAGTGCTTTTTCTTTTTGGAATATTTTCCACAAGAACCATCACAGTCTTGCTTGGAGCATTTGATCTTTAGATTCTGACGAGAACGGGCCCTATCAAGTTCTTTGTTGTCGTGAACATAGGTGTCACACCCCGAACCCCGAGCGCGTGCCCATCCCTATCTAGTCGATAATAATTTGCGACTTCCCAGGACGAGTCGCCAACCCTTTCCATTTTATTGCACATGCGAAAGCGAAAAGAAATCCCCTGACAGTAATCATCTCGGGATAGAAAAACAGGATACGAATTCATAAACAAACATGCTTTTATATTCACACTGAGTCATGTACACGAGTTTATGGCCAAAAGACTACAAAAGACTAGCCTTCCAAAAGAAGCGATCCTAACTGACCTACGCTTCCGATCACCTCCTCTCGGCTCCAGGTCCTCCACTCGACGACCCTGAAAATGCTGTCCCACAACAGGGTGAGATATCATCTCAGCGAGTCTAAGCTCTAAGCCCCAATTAGGAGGGAAATACGCCCCGAAGTGTCCTAATCACATAATCACACAATCAATGAGACTTACCTCGTCTCAGATCTACCCTGCAGGTCAGTACAATTTATATCACAGACAACATGAGAGCATGAGCAACAATAAGCTTCAATAACTGAAACGCCACACTCAATTAATCATGCATTCCTAGTTTGGATCTCAGCATATAGCACGGCCTACTCTCAGTTCGGCGGTCTTCTGGCATTGCCAGGCTTCGTCTCACCCCATTGAACACGGCATGTCTCTTTATCAAACGGCTTTCCCGAAGGAGCATAGGGTCCAGAATCAACTGCGACCGACTTCCCGTTGTCCAAGGGTATCCTAAATAGGGATAACGTCCAGCTCAACAACCCAAGACAATTTCTCTTAACCAACACACGATCACTCAAATATGGCCCAAGGCACCGTGCATTGCACTCAAATGCTTCAATTAAAATGGTGAGCCTGGCATTTTTCTTCGTATTAGAAATTCACATGAAATTGATCGTTTGTGGGTACATGGTCAATTTGACCTCGAAAAATTGATATTCTTCCTTTTTGAAATCCCACTATTTCATATAATACTAAAAACCATTTTTGGTGTCAAAACCCGACACTCGGGATTTTCTGAATAAACATTGAAAATTCACAATCTTTGGAAATTAAATACCAAAATCCAATCACCACTCAATTTGCATAATTTAACACCCAATTGCAGAAATTAACCACACCATTGCAATCAGCACGAAATTCCGGTCACCGACAATCTCGGCCTAATTTCCGGAAAAATAATTAATAATTAAATAATTACTAAAATTAATTAAATAAATCAATTTAAATTCTAAAAATACTAACCTAGGCCAGAATCATTAAATTAATAACCAATACGGACTCGGAGAAATTCCCCGAATCCTTCTAGATAAATAGTACAATTTATTTAGGCCTTAGTTAAACCATGCTAACCACCTAACATGTTCAATTAAATATTTACATTTCTAATTTAATCTAACTAACCACGATTCCTAATAAAATAAATCTAAACACCCCTTAAACGTCATTAGCCTACTAAGCAGAGTTTAGAGTACAAACTCACCGGTGTATCACGAAAAGCGGTTCACCGCGACGACGACGCCCTGCGGCCGAAATCTTAATTTTCGACGGTGTTGGCGAACTCTCGGACCAGGCCTAAAACGGGCCCAACAAATCTCAGCCTAAATCTGAGATTTGTTTGCAACTTGGGCTGCTGGTCGCGGGCTCGGGTCTTCTTCGCGGGCCCAAAATGGGCTAAACTTCAAATGGGCCAAAACCAACTGAACTTGGGCTAGAGCGTGGGCTTCAAAGTCTGTTGGAGATGGGCTGAAATTCACTGGGCTGAAGACTTCATCTGGGCCAAGGAATTGCTGGCTGCGCTGTAGGCTGGATTTGGTGAAGCTGGGCTGATCTGCAAGAGGAGACTGAAGCTACTGGATCTGTGGGCTTCGGTCTTCACTTGGGCTGAACGAAGGAGCAACCACGGAGAAGAAGCCGCCTCGAGCTGGGCTTGCTAGCCGCGTGGAAGAAGACTGTCGCTTCGGTGGGTGAGCTGCACGAAGACACGGGCAGGGCAGCTTCAATCAACAAGCCGCTTGAGGGGATGGCGTGGTTGACTGGCACCAGCTGCTTCGCTGGAAGAGTGGACGGCTCGAAGAAATTGAGGCAGCAATGAAGATGGATGAAGGGCGGCTAGATTTCTTGCCGCGTGGAGAGGGCGTCGAGCGTGAGGCAGCAAAGGAACAAGCGGAGTCAACAAACCGCTTTTGTTGGATGATGGTATTGACTCAATAAGTGGGGCTGTTCCGTGCGTGAGATGGGCAGAAGGAAACAGGGGTTGCGGACGTGTGGAGAGAAGATGCGACACGGAGTTACTTCGGTGGACGGTGATGCCGCTTCACTGGATCCCTCGATTGTTGCTGAACGTGCCCATGTGAAGGAAGAAATTTGGTGGGGGCGAGAGCTGCTTCTCTCAGTTGGGTCTCTGTCGTCCCCTGGCTTCAACCGAAAGAAGAAATGTAAAGAGCAGAAGCGGTGAAGGAGGGATAGCGACAGGAGGGAAGCAGCTGGCAAAGTGTGCTCGGCAAGCTTGGAGGCTTGAAGTCAAAGATATTATCTCTTGCATTGATTAATTGGTCTCCTAATACTTTCCCCAACATTTAAATACCTCAAATACTTCAAATTGACACCAAATTTCCAGCTCTAGGCCTATATCCGAATTTCACCACTTTTGATCTTTAATTTCTTCAACAAAATCCCAAAATTGAAGTCAAATTTTGATGTAGAAAAATCCCATATAATTTTCTCGTAAGTGCCCGACACTCGAAGGCTGAAAGTTCCACTTCATCGATTTAGCCCATTTGAATTTCCGTTAATTTTCTGCGGCGTCCGAAACGGATTTCCGTAAAAATCTTGGAATCTCCGAAAAATATTCATAGGGTGAGTCGACGTTCCTAAGATAGATCGTGACACCACAGAACTTTCAATTTCTGAAATCGAGTTCAAATTCAAGGTTAATTTCACTCTGGCGCACTTTTAGCGTGACCTAGTCTACCGGGTCACTTTTAGAAATTTTTTTAGTGCAATTGACCCGTGATCGATTTATCTCGAGTCACAAAGTACATCTTCGACACATTAGCGACTCTCAGTTGTCGTGAAAATCTCGAGATTTCAAATACAGACACTAGGTACCAAAACGATAGAAAAATCGGTCTAGTGCCAATCGACGAGTATTTTGCAATCAGGTGGAATCACCCACACTATTATCACATATCTCAGTCGAATCGACCTATCTCTGGTCTCTAATCGATTTCGACAATGCCGTAATGATCTCGGTAGATGGACACAGTCGAGTAGTCGATTCCTGGTCGAATTCTCAAGTCCATTGCATTTAGATTCCTTAATTTCTTCCTTAGATAGACCAGTTATCTCGTGAGTGGCCAACTCAGAGAATAGCACTATAGATGCGTCGACAAAAAGCCCGATTTATTTAATCGAAAACAAATCAGAAAATTCAGGCTGTCATAATAGGTCTAGATCATTTGGCGCTTAACAAACAATTCTTCAAGGCACAAATGAATCTCCTGTTGAATTTCTTCTAATGGAACATCATGGGTCCTTCTCTATTTATTGAAAAAGTTTCTCCTTACTGTTTGAGATAATTCTTTGGGAATGGAGGTCAGGAAGATATGCTTCAAATTTGCATCACCTCCAACTTGGTAAAAAAGCTTAAGCATTTCACGATAATGCTTATCAAGATGTTTTTTCTGAAGAGAGTAGCATCTTCTTTCGAAAAATTCTCTTCTTTTGAGCTCTATAAGATCAATAGGTTTTCCCACAAAGAAATGATATAGGAGAGTAATGGCATAGCCAAAGATTGGTGAGAGTAAAAAGTGAAGCTAATCTTGTTCAGATACAGATGCCCACCAAAGTTTGAGGCTACCTGTGAACCTTGTGACAAAGTTGAAAAGAATATCATACTTGTCCTGGTTGGTAATGGCTTGGGTATTCATCCAAGTATGGAATTCTTCAAGCCTCTCTGGCCATTTATGATAGGGAATGTCATCAATATTGAAAAAATGCTTTGATGAAGTGGATATATTCTAGGAGAAATTGTTTGACTGAACAACCTCTGGATCAGAAGGATTTGATTCCATGTCATGGTCTGGAGGATCGGCCATGAATATTGATGAAGTCATTGGTGCTATGGGAAAGGAATCAATGGAAGGGATTGAAAAGGATGATGAAGATGAAAGAGATGCCGAATCTAATTCAGTATCAAAGATGTTGGGAAAGGCTAACTCTGTCGGAATGACAAGATCTATATGTGCTGGAGGTGGTGCGGGTTGTGAAGTATCAGGATCAAGCTGTAACTCCTAATTACCCAAATCTTTGAGAAAAGATTATATGGATTTGACAGCATCAATTAGTCTGGCCTTTCTCTTATAACAAGAGACGGTTCTTTGGGCATCTTCTCTTTTCCCTTTTCTTTCCTTATGCGATCCAGTTCTTTGAGGCGATTTCTCATTTCAGGCACATCTATCTTGTCTTGTTTGACAAGAGTATTTGTAATAGCAGTAAAGATGGACGTCTGTGGAAGTGGAGGAGGGAACGGCTCTGCTTGCAAAGTAATCGGAAATGGATTGAGTCCTCCTTCTTCGAGGATCTAGATTTGTCTTTTAAGCTTCTCTATCTCCACTTTTGGACTTTCAAGATGATGATACCCTAAATGTTGTCCAAATTCCAAGGCATGAAGCATCTTTTGGAAGTCTGAAAGCATCTTTTTTGTGGTTTCATCATATCTCCGCAAGTCTTGTTGCACATCTCCAATCTTGGAATCAATTGCTTTAAAGGCATTGTTGTGTGCTAAAAGAGTCTCCGATTGCCAATTTAAAACAGCTTCAGTAACAGGAGTTCTTTTCTGTCTTCCATTCTCATCCACATCAGTGGGGGCATGTATATTAAGAACATGCCTATATCTGCCTTATGGATCAATAAACTCTTCTGGAGCGGGAAACAAGAGTTTAGAACTTTCCCAAACAATAGGAGGAAAGTCTGTTTCTTGGAACATGGCAATGGAAGAGCTAGGGGGTGTTTCTGCTGGTACTTCAAGTGAGTAAGAATGCTCCTTTGCCCATTTAACAATCGGCTTACAAAACGGAGAAATGATTGATTTCTTCTGAGGAGGAGACGAAGGGGGTGATGATGGTGGAGTTGGTACAACTGAAGGAGAAGTAGTGAATTCTGGTGGTGGAGTTGATGCATATGAGACCATAAATTGAAATTTATCACACTCACCAAGAGTATCAATGGAGGAATCTCCGTTCAATTACCTTTGGTACAAAGGATCTTTTGGCCTTTTGTTTTTTCGTCAAGGTGGAGGTTTTGCAAATGGGTCTATCTCGTCAGGAGAGTTTGTACAATAAGAACACTGACAAAAAGGATCTCAAAAACAATGACCATACTGATCTTTGTAATAATGAATAAGATGTCCGTCACTGTTAAAATGCCGAACAAGCTTTTTTGGATCTGGCTCGGAAATTGACTCAGGAACACATGGTTTGATCATGAAAAAGTTTGGAAGATAGAAGGACTCTCTTCCTTTTCTTTGCCAAACTTAATGGAAACAGTTCCATCTCTTTTTCTGACAAAGACAGAGTCTGATGACTGAAAAGGCTTATTGCTCTGATGCAACTTTTCATAGTTGGTAATCCAAGTCTCTAGAAGGAGCGTGACCAACTTTTCTTTTGGGATCTGTCTAGAAACATGAATGCAGGATGCTTGATCATTTTGCATGGAAATGAATAAAGCATCTTCATTTCCATTATGGAAATTTAAATCAAGAGCATGGTTCTGCACCCTATAAACCATCCGGTAATGCAATGTTGCTCAAAGCTACGGAATCAGTAGTCTGAGGTGCTCCAGTGAGCTGGATCTGAACTTTGAGAAAAGAAAGTAACTGGAGATCTGAAAGAGCAATGTTGAAATTTGGATACAATCTCACAAAGATTGTTCCAGCATTTAAAGTGGTTTGGACAGTACCAATGCAAGCATGCTAGTATTCTAGGAACCTAGTATCCAATAAAGCAATTATTGCCATAACTGGCAAACCCTTGCAACCATGAAAAGTAAGAGCAAAACGAACAGCTCCATAATGAACATGAGTGTATCCCTGTTGGATCCATTGCCTAAGAAATTCTGGAGGGATCTGAAGAGTAACAAAGTACTCCTTTTCAATGGCAGGAATGGGATGTTGATCAAACTTGGAGGACTGAACGTACTCTTTCACTTCTTTTGAGGTTTGATGAATGAGTTGGCGAATGGATCGGATGGGGGAAAATGATGAAGTGGGTTTAGCAAAAGTAGAATAAGGGTTCATCAAGGGAAGTTGTGTTTCAGAGATCTCGGTTTCATCACTAAGAAAGACTTCATAAAGATAGTCTATCTTAGAAGCATTTGAAACGCAAAAATCCGAAGGAGTGGAAGATGATGGGATTGCAGCAAGAGAAATAGGTCTTCGAGAATTTCCGGTTCAGTAGATATAGTGTAAAGAGATCTTCCCAGCACTGGATTCACCTACTAAGCGCATGAAATAGATAACATTACAAACGAAACCATGGCTATGATACCATTGAATGGACCTAGACTTAGAACCAAGGAGGATGAAGTCAGTTTCCTGCAAGTATGCCTTCTCACAGTGGGCGAACCTCTTGTTCAAATCCTTCAGGGACAGCCTTTTAGTAGAAAACCACTCTGCCCTTTAGTTCGGAGCCTAGAGACATCTAGATAGAACCATGATGGAAACATTTCTAACTATCTGAGCTGCATTTCTCAAGATTTTCTATATAAAAAATTATAAATAATTTATATATATATATATATGTATATATATAATTGGTCCGGGTTGGACAATCTGGAACTCTCAGAATTGAGAACTGATCTGTATAGTGCTAGTTCAGGAATTTTAGGACCAAGGACCGATCCAGGTCTCTCAAACTGCATCAGACCAGCAAGGTTAGGCCGATCCAAGGTCGGTCCAGGGTTAACCCTAACCTTGGACCGATGCTCACCCCTATCATGCCCACTTAATTAAACATGGATAATCGTGCTGTTTTGAAAATTCGCCAACCTAACATCGTCCATTATTTTCCGTAGTTTTGTCTCCTAGAACTATCTTGGCGTCGATGCAAACTCGTTGGATAACACTGGGTTGGATAAAACTCGCCGATACGGACAAAGTATCCTTCAACAGCTTTCTCTTAACAAAGACCTAAGCCAGGGCCCTCCCACTGCAGCTTGCGTTAAGGATGGGCTCAACAACCGAGACAAGTCTTCTCAACCCTTAAATCACAAAATAAAGGAGTCCCAGAGCAAGATTCCCACACGATGACTAACTTATTTGGCCGGATAATGAACTTCAACCACAACTTTTAGAAAAAGATCCTATCTCGCCTTTCTGTTCTTCTTCTTTCTCCATCGTTGCTTCAGAGACCCAAAAAGCTCCTCTTCCTTCTTGCCTCTATAGAAGACCCATGTTGGAATTGTTGGATTCCCAAAAACCAGATTCGACACTAAATCGAATCCTTAAAACGAATGCGGAAGACGAGCCCGGGAAAAACATGTATCACCGATCCTAAAGCACACCACGGAATCGAGCGTACCTTGTTAGCCACAGATTAAACACCAATGCCGATAAGAGGAAGAAAAAACCGATCCCGTTCGATCCGATGACGTCGATTAGCCTTGAAGGGAAGACAGCGTCGCCTTTAGCGTTTGTTTTTCTCTTGGGGGGAGAGAGGGAGAGGAACATACGTACGTTATGCCAAAAGGTGCCTTCTCCCTCTCTTTCCTCCCTTATATACATCCCCTCCAAAAAAGGAATCGTGCCCCTTCATCATATCCCTCCATCCATGGGCCCTAATCTTGTGAACCGGGCTTTTAGGCCCAACATGGGCGGACGGGCCTTAAGCCCATAACATAAAACCATCATCTCCCACTCGCACATGGTGGGCCGAACAGGATTCTCTTTACCTCTCTTCAACATTCATACTGGTGAATAATCTGTGTGACCAACATACTTTGAGAGCTCGTTACTATACATCTGTTAGGAATATATAGCAACTCATAATGGGCATCACATCCTGAGTAGATTTAGTATGCAGTTCCCTAGATCGATCGATCACATTTATATCTCTCTTGATCTCTTTCAAACAATGATATATATATATATATATATATATATATATATATATATATATTCACAATTATGATTATCCCAAAGACAGTCATAATTGGTTAACCAGTGAATACAAAACTACAATATGATTCTCCAAATTCGATCTTCCTCTTTCCTTCAAACTCTCAATTTCAGTTCAGCTTGCTTTTCTATAAATGTCCCATTAGATCGAATCAACTCATGACCATTGGCAACATCCTAAGATAGCAAACACTAAATAGAAATCTTGAGAATAAGTAAGAGTCATGAGGGGACTAAAAATTGAGGAACTCTTTTCCTCAAGAGTCTCACACGACATAAAAGTTGAGATCAAACTTTTGCCACTCTTATTGGTCATCTCATGCATATGTAGTATGAAATACGTATTACAGTATTAACTCATTTCCCATGGAGTGTATGTCTACACCTTCAATACCGTACAGATGACAGTTCAGACATACCCAATGTCTAACTTGAGTTCACGTATCTACTCATTCACAAAATTCATCAAAACTCACATCTGGCATCATAGACAGATAAAGTAAAATATGTGGGGCATTTTACTTTCGGACATAGTAAGTGTTATGTCCTCATCTTAACACCCAAGCATAAGGCGACATACGTATTTTTAAGCTTGAGCTCTCGATTATCACCTAGATAATAAGCTTAAAACAGTCTCATCTCTATTTATCACACAATAAATAGAGGCGATTACCCATATGAGTGGGCTAATCTTATATCTGTCCGACATACTTTCTCAACTTAAAGTAATGCACTGAGCATTAAGATGCATAAAGATCAAACAAAGATTCATAGGCATTAATGATGAAAACACAAATTCATCAAATGTGAACACTTAGGGAAATTACAATATTCAGTACATCAGCCTCTACGCAATCCTAGAGATTTCATATGGCCACAAAACACATCTCTAGGTATTGGCTTTGTCATAGGATCTGCTACCATTCTATGCGTAGTATGTACTTTAAGTTCACATCTTTTCGTGCAATCATATCCTTGACAAAAGTTATACTTGGTATCTATAAGTTTGGTCTTGCCATGATATTTTGGATCTTTGGTGTACATTTTTGCTGCTTGGCTATCACAGTTAACCAACAATGAATCTGCAGCACTTCCAATAACACCTAAATAATCCAAAAAATCTCTTAAGCCAAACATCTTCTTATATTGCTGCTGATAATGCCACGAACTCAGCTTCTATCGTGGACAAGGCTATACACATTTGTTTCTTACTGCTCCAACATATGGTGTCATTATTCGGTAAGAAAACAAACCTAGAGGTAGATTTTCTTTCATCTAAATCTCCTCCTAAATTAGCATTTGAATAGCCTTCAACTCGCAGATCCTTTCCTTGATAACTCAGCGTATAATCAGCAGTTCCCTTTAGATACCTTAGTATTCTCTTAACGGCTTTCCAATGTGCTGGACCTGGATTGGATTGGTATCTACTCACCATTCCAACTGCAAAACATATGGCAGGTCTTGTACACATCATAGCGTACATCAAGCTTCCAACAGCACTAGCATAAGGAACATGTTTCATTTGTTCCTTCTCTTGTGGAGTCCTTGGACACAGTCTATGGCTCAATCCTTCACCTTTTGCAATAGGAGTGTCTATGGGTTTACAATATTGCATACGAAATCGTTCAAGAACCTTATTTATATATGTTTCTTGCGAAAGAGACAACGATCTCTTCGAACGATCTCTTGAAATCTTAACTCCAAGAATGTATGCAGCCTCACCCATATCCTTCATCTCAAAGTTGGAAGACAACCAACTCTTGACAGTATTAACAAACTCCATATTGCTTCCGGCAATCAGTATATCATCAACATATAATGATATTATCACAAATTGATCCTTGAATCTTTTGATATATACACAATGATCCTCATCAATCATTGTAAAATCATATGCCATTATGGCATTATGAAAACGTATATACCATTGTCTTGATGACTGCTTAAGGCCGTATATCGATCTCAAAAGTCGACATACCCTTTCTTCTTGGCATTTCACTATGAAACCAGCAGATTGTGCCATATATATATTTCTTCATCTAATTCTCCATTGAGGAAAGCAATCTTTACATCCATCTGATGTAACTCAAGATCCATACTAGCTACTATTGCCAGAATAATGCGAAACGAGGTAAATCTCACTACAAGAGAAAATGTATCTTCATAATCAATTCCTTCCTATTGATTATACCCCTTCGCCACAAGGCGAGCCTTATGCCTTTCTATCGAGCCATCAGCCTTTCGCTTTATTTTGAGAACCCACTTGTTCCCAATAACTTTGCGTCCTTTTGGAAGATCAACCGCTTCCCGCACTTGGTTTGATTTCATTGACTCCATTTCCTCTTCCATTACATGAATCCATTTTTCCTTACTATGGCAATTCAGAGCCTCATTAATATTTCTTGGCTCATCCTCATCTTGTGGAGCAATCATAAAAGTTTCCCCTTCAATGTCAAAACGTCGACGGGGAATACTTTGGTGACTTACTCGCCGTATTGGGAGATTGTACACTTTGCACATCATTCCCATTATGCTCCCATTAGGATTAGATAATGATGATGTCGTCTCATCATGTGGTTGTAAATGAGAATGAGTTGAATTAGATTCATCACTTCTCATGTTACTCCCACTTGGACGAACTCCACTAATATCATTATCTTGATCCGAGATTACAAATTGGGAGTAATCTTCCCCTATTTCGCCCTTCTTAGGAAATTCATCTTCTAAGAATGTGACATCCCCTGATTCAAATTCAGTTATACTCCCACTTTCATGCTCACCTATGAACACATACCCTTTCGAGTGTTTAGAGTATCTCATTAAAATACTCTTCTTTCCTTTGGGACCCAATTTCCCAAACTTGTGAGAGGACTCATGAGTATAGGTAGCACAACCCCATGGCTTAAGAAAACTTAAGTCCAGTTTTCTACCTGTCCACAACTCATATGGAGTGGAAATAACTAATTTGGAAGGCACCCGGTTAAGTATATAGGCAGCAGTTAACAACGTATCACTCCAAAAGGTAATAGGTAAGTTAGCATGTGCCATCATGGACCTAACCACTTCCAGTAGGGTTCTGTTTCTTCTCTCTGCAACACCATTTTGTTGAGGAGTATATGGAATAGATAACTGTATTTCTATTCCTTTTTCATCACATAATTTTCTGAACTCATCAGATAAATATTCTCGACTTCGATCGGATCTCAATGCTTTTATTTTCTTGTCTAATTGATTTTCTACCAAGTTCATAAACCTTTTGAAACAACTTAATGCTTCAGATTTATGAGAAATCAAATAGACATATCCGAATCGAGTATAATCAACTATAAAAGTGATGAAATAAACAGCCACATGCCTTCCTCTCACATTCATTGAACCACAGACGTCAGAATGGATTAAATGTAGAGGAAATTCAGCTCTTTTACCCTTTCCAAATGGTTTCCTTGTCGTTTTCCCTACTAGGCAATGCTCACATCTGGGCAAATCGACTTTTTCAATGTTGCCCAACAAGCCCTTTTTTGCTAGTCTATTCATACGTTATTGGCCAATATGACCAAGTCTAGCATGCCATATATTCACATCATTATCGTATGAAGTAGAAGACGTGAAACAAGGGAATAACAAATATTGACATCACCACAGTCAACATGTAGTACAATAAAACCATCCAAAAAGTGACCACAACCATAGTAGTTTGTATCCAAATACAAATCTACACTGCTATTATGGAAGTTCACACTAAAACCAAGCTTAACCAACATCAAGATAGACACTAAATTTCGACGAATCTCTGGGGAATATAGAACATCATGTAGGAACAAGGTGCGTCCACCACGTATGTTTGATTGGCAGGTGCCAATCTCTTTAACTTCAACTCTGGAGTTATTTCCTACATTGATCCACTTAATTCCAGTTGGTATCGTCAAAATTCCACGAAGGATTCTCTATCCTTCGCTACATGGTCTGTCGCTCCTGAATCTATAGTCCACAAAGGATTGGATTCAGCCAATAACGCAGGACTTGACACATAAGCAAAGTTCTCAAAATGTACAAGAGGTGTTTACCTTTTTCGGCTCACAACAGTTGCGAGCATAGTGACATTTCTTGTCACAATTGTAACACCTCACCCTTGACATTTTCTTCACTCGAGGACGTTTTCCACTCTTGTATTGGTTAACTCTTGATTTCTTGCAATAAGGACTTGATCCTTTGCATTCCCACATATTGAACGAATCAATACGCTTGTGCTTAGAGCTCAAAGCTCTTTCTGAGCTAGAACCAGCATTGCAAATATCTATTTTCGGCTCAAATGCCGTTAGGCGGTCCTTTGCTAGCTCAAGGTGGCGCACGGCATTCTCAAGATCTTCCATAATATGGTCAAGAGCTTCTAGTGCTTCTTGCTTTTCCAGCACATATTGAATCTTCATATTCAATATTTCACAATTGTTGCCGTTCATATCAGCAATTACGTTATTAGTTGCTGAAACCATCGATCCAACACATCGACATATATGCACGAATAATTAATGCCTATCATTTATGCATCCTTTTTGCACGGGACCCATTATATTAATGAACAATTTCAAATAAGGTTTCAGAATCAAAATGTCACTATGTTTCCAATCATCCTCCAAAAATCCTAACTTAAAACTATTATTAATATAATTGTCTTATGCAAAATAAATTCTATGAAGTTACAAAAACTTCTATGAACTACCCACAGCAGTCAGCAATAACTAAAGCAAATAATATTTGACATCCAATAGAATGATAATGCTTTCAAATAATACAACTATCCATTACACTAAGCAATATATATAAAGAAATATCAATATAGAAAGAGATATTCACACTCAAAAACATCTCAAAGTAATCTAAGAAATAAATAGGGAACGTTCCTTCTAATCTATCAGTCAAAATATCTAAGAAATTCGAAGGCACATTTGCCAACCATGGAAAAACCTTTGGAGAGCTTTCATGTCGCCTCCAAGGCGCATTCACTCTGCGCCATGTGGCGTTCAATCTAAAGGTTGAAGTTTTGGTTAACTAAATCCTATAGTACTCTCTAACAAAAGCTACCACTAGCCTCTATAACCCGGGACCACGTTGACCTCCCATAGCCGATCTAACACTACTTGCCATTCGGTGGAAGAGTGTTCATCAAAGCCGGCACCTTCTCAAAATCCGGCATAAGATAACCATTCCGATGATTTCCTATCATCGATTGACCCGACCACATGTGATACTAAATCACCGTCATGCCACCGATAATTAGCTAACTCTCGTCATCGCCCTTTTAAGTTTTGCACTTCCTCATCCGTTCTCTGGATTGCAGGTATCCGTGCATAACGCATCATAGTTCCTGCAACAAATGCAGAACTAAAAATGGATTACTTATAATCCATACATACATAATTGAAAAAGTAACAGATTCTTTTTTTTTTGTCAACGGTCAACGGTCAACGGTCGTCGGTCAACGGTCAACGAGCGGCGGGTCAGGTCGGTTGGACCGGTCTGGGCGGTCGAACCAGTCGGGCCTGGTCGGACGAACCAACCGGCACGTGCCGTGTGCGTGCGCAGGCTGACGTCACACGTCGCGCCCGGCGCGTGCGAGGCACGCGCCGAGCTTTCGCGCATGTCGAGTCGGGTCGGGTCGCCAGTCGGGTCGCCGGCCAGTGATCGGCCGGCCAACGGTCGTTGGCGATGACGTCATCCCAGCGTTACCGACCGTTGGGTGACGCCAGCACACGCCGGTTCGCCGACCGGCGCGTGCCGGTTCGCCGCCGGTGGCGAGTGGCGCCACGAGCATCGACTTGGCCGCGCGTGTGGGCGCGCCGTCGGCGCGCCGGCGGTGCACGACACATCGACGGACTCGTCTTGACAAGCTCTTTCACCGTGTGCCTTCAGAAATTGATTTCGACTTACGGAAACTCGAAAAAATGGATGAACAATGCTCGGGTGTCGAGATTTTTCGCCCCGATCCGTGTCAGCCGATTATTTTCATGAAAAATCAATCAAAAAACATCAAAGGGGTCGGGAAAACATGAACTAGGGCTCTGATACCAATGTTGGGATTTTCGGATTCCCAAAAACCGGATTCGACACTAAATCGAATCCCTAAAACGAATGCGGAAGACGAGCCTCGGGAAAACATGTATCACCGATCCTAAAGACACCACGGAATTGAGCGTACCTTGTTAGCCACGATTAAACACCAATGCCGATAAGAGGAAGAAAAACCGATCCCATTCGATCCGATGACGTCGATTAGCCTTGAAGGGAAGACAGCGTCGCCTTTAGCGTTTGTTTTTCTCTTGGGGGGAGAGAGGGAGAGGAACATACGTACGTTATGCCAAAATGTGCCTTCTCCCTCTCTTTCCTCCCTTATATACGTCCCCTCCAAAAAAGGAATCGTGCCCCTTCATCATATCCCTCCATCCATGGGCCCTAATCTTGTGGGCCGGGCTTTTAGGCCCAACATGGGCGGACGGGCCTTAAGCCCATAACATAAAACCATCAACCCAGAATAAAAAGCAGAGAGAAGCACCTCTCTGTAAATCTTGGGAAGTGGGTTTCACCGTTTTAATCCTTCGTACTACCCTTCGATCCATCAAAGTTTTGGATTTTCTAGGTTTGTCCAGCCTGTGGAGAAAGAAAGAACAAGAAATGGTTGATTACGCGGGAGCAGCTGTAGGAACAGCATTCAGCGAGCTATTCGCGCTTGTTAAGGACGTAGTGAAAACTGTTGCCACATTTCGTGGCCAGCTAGAGAAGATTGAGTTAACTTTGAGATCCATAGAACCAATCATCAATGAGATCGACACGTACAACAATATGCTGGACTCTCCGCAAGAGATGAATCCGATCAAGGTCCTATTGGATGAAGGCAAAAGACTGGTCGACCGGTGCTCGAAGATCCACATGCTCAACCTGTGCATGAAGTATACGCACTCAAAAAAGCTGACAGCCTTCAATGCGGCAGTCAGAGAAGTTCCAGATTTACGTGCCACTGGTGAATGTGAACACTGGCAAGAAGACGGAGGCGGACGTGAAGGCCTATAGGGAGGAGATGAAGGACTTCGAGGAAGCCGTGAATGAGAAATTCGACACATTGATCAATTTGATTCATGGGAACGGCGGGCACATGCCTTCCGTCAACCTCGCAGCCCCAAAGGCGCCTAATTTCATCGTCGGATTGGAGATGGAGGCGTCCTTGAGGGAGCTTAAGGAGCAATTGCTGGAGGAGGGAGTGTCTGAGATCGTTGTCACCGGCCCAAGCGGCTGCGGGAAGACCACTCTGGTTAAGAAATTGTGTCATGACATGGACATTGAAGGTGCGTCTTAAATTTTGTCTCTCTCTCTCTCTTTTCTTTTTTTAACCAGTGGTAGGCGAGGGTTGGGCAGCCTCGCCTATCCTCACCTAGATCTAGGCAACACCAGCCATAGGTGAGGGTAACCCCGCATAGATGTGGGCGAGGCCGGGCGAGTGCCGTGGCACGACCTTCACCCGTGGCCTACAATGACTGAACTACCCTCGCCTAAAGGCTGGTAAAAAGTGCCCATGTTAGTTTTTGATTTGTCGCGTAAGATGGTTAGCATCCATATCGATTGACTCAATTGGTAAAATATGAAAAATATTTATGACTCAATTAGCAAAATATGAAAATATTTATTATTCAATTGGCTAAATTAAAAGATATATGGCTGAATTAACAAAAAAAATGCAATAAATTTAGGACTTTTTGTATAATTTTCCCAAAGGATTTCTTAGGTATTATGTAGATAAATGTTTCATCAAGTAAAAGAATCATTTTCCCAAAGGACAAGTTGAATATGTATCGAAAGTCTAGGGAGCACATTAAACAAATTAAAAGTTTATGGACTACATTAAGTATTGGGCCATAATTCAGAAATCATAATTTTGCCTTGCCTCATTGAGCTGAGTGCCTTTCCTATAAGCTGAACCCTCCTCTTTAGACGTCATAGGCTTCCCACTTGATATTTCTGCTGCATGGTATTTACTTAGCTCTGTTTCTTATCCTGCCGGATCAATAAGTTAAAAAGTCTTGTGGCAAATTACCATACCCTTTGCAAGAGATGGGAGTCAGACTTACTGTGGTTTTGCATGTAGGCAAATTCAAGAACAACATCATGTTCGTCCCCGTCTCGAAGAATTCCAACCTGACAAACATTGTCCAATTTATGATTCATCATAAGGGCTTCATGGTACCCATGATAGAAACAGAAGATGCTGCAGTTCAGTACTTGCAGCAACTGCTCGATATAGTTGGACAAAATCCTGTGTTGCTTGTGCTGGACGATGTCTCGACTGAATGGGAAAACATCCTGGAGAAATTTGTCTTCAAGAAGATTAAAGATTACAAAATTGTGGTGACATCAAGATATGAGTTTCCTCGTAATCATCCTGTGCATCGACTGAAGCCACTGAATTCTAGCGAAGCCTCGAAACTTTTACGTCAATCTGTTTTTGTTGATGATAGAAGCATAGATGCACCATATAATGAGCTCTTGGATGAGGTATACTCTTGCTTGTGTGCATCCATTATCAGATTACCTGATAAAATCAATCCGTCTATCCTTCTTTCGTCTTTCTTTCATCAAGGAGAGGCCTTGGTTTGTGCTAATCATGAGTCCTACCAAGTTTTAATAATAGTTTCTGTTTAGTTTTTCCCGTGGCAGATAATGAAACGCTGTAAGGGATTGCCGTTGGCTCTTACAGTCGTTGCCAAATCTCTCCAAGGAAAGGATTCTTCATTAAGGAAAAGATTGCTTCTGCCTGAAGGTTATTCCAGTTTGACTTCGGACAGTGACATTCTAGATTGCCTCCAAAAGAGCTTGGATTACTTGGGTCGTCACTCTTCAATCAAGGAATGTTTCATGGATCTCAGCTCGTTTCCGGAGGATTGCAAGATTCCGGCCACCGCACTTATTGATATGTGGGGGGAATTGTACAAGCTGGATTTCGATGGCAGGTGTGCTATTGCTGACCTCTGTGAACTTCATAACAGGAGCCTAGCTGAACTCGTAGTCCCCAGGTATGGCTCTGAAGTTCGTTTTGTTCTCTCATTCCAACCTTGTCTAGTTTTCAACTGCTCTAAGGGTACACGCGGATTCTAGTTGGCATCTGATTAGTTTTTCCTGATATGTAACGGTTAGAACGCGTGTGTGAAATGGACAAAGGCACCATGTGATCTTTGGACCAAGATTGGGAGAGTAATTTATTACATTTAATGACACAAAACTAACACCAATAAGTTCAGTTTTTCAGTAGCGACAACTCTTCTGTCTCTCCAAAAATGCCCATGTTTTAAATCCCCACCACCTGACTTTCAGCTGTGGTGTGTTCCACATTCAAAGGTCAAATGATTCATTCAAAGGCCCATGAAGAAACATTTCTCTCTCCCAACTTAATTTCTCAAAAATGGGAAAGATGAAATATCTTCTTTTACTAGTGATATCATCAAGTGCCTGGCACTAGATTTTAGCACAAGAAACTCAAGCACAAATGCTTATACCCAAGTTTTTTATTGCATCCATTACAGTGACGACAATGACTCTTACATAGGCCACGATTACAGTGGCTACTATGCTATGCAACACGATCTGCTCAGAAAGCTGGCTATCAGAGAGTGCAACCAGGGGGACATAGAGGAGAGGGTGAGACTCATTCTAGAGTTGATTGGAAATAATTTTCCCGACTGGTGGAGCGAGCAAAAGCAACAACCTCTGTGCACGTCTAGTGTCCATCTCCACAGGTCTCCTTCTCTCTCTCTCTCTCTTCCCTCCCTCCCCCTCCCTCCCCCACCCTCTCTCTCTCAAAAAAAAAAAAAAAACCTGTTGGGAAAAATTCAATTGGTTGGTAATTAGTTACCTTCTAACCTTCTACAATCACAATGCAGATGAAAATTTCTCAACACCCTGGCCAAATCTTGAATTGCCTGCGGCTAAGGCTCTTGTCTTGAACTTCCAAAATGACATGCAATCCAAAACTTATGCTTTGCCTGCATTTATTGGAAAGGCAAATAAGCTCAAGGCCCTGATAGTGACGAATCACAGTTTCATTCAAGCTGAGCTGGGAAATTTCCTTGTCATCGGGTCCAACATAAGGAGAATTAGGCTCGAACGGGTCAAAATTCCTTTCCTGAGCATGGGAAATCTACGACTACATAGTTTGCAAAAGATATCCTTTGTCATGTGTGACATTAGTCAGGCTTCAATGTCGAATGATGCCAAAATCTCCGACGCAATGCCGAACTTAGAGGAGCTCCACATTGACGATTGCAGCAATCTTGTGACATTACCAGAAGGCATTTGCGAAATTAAGCCTTTGAGGAAGCTTAGCATCACAAGTTGCTATATGTTCTCTGCCCTCCCTGAACGAATTGGGCAATTGGTGTCCCTCGAAGTGGTCAAGCTTAATTTCTGCATAAAATTGTCGCAGTTACCGAACTCAATTGGAAGCCTTCAAAAGTTGAGACTTCTTGACATGAGAGGATGTTGGACATTGACTGCACTGCCACGGTCGATAGTGAAGATGAGGAACCTAAAGGTGGTTTGTGATGACGATTAGGACAGTCGTGGGGGCCTCTCAAGAGCACTCTGAATAGTTTGAAGATAATAGTGTATGAAGAATATGCTGACTTCATTATCAATGAAAATGGTTGTTTTTTTTTTTTTTTAGATGGCATGTTGAAAAGGTGTCAACGATAAGGTTTTCGTTGCTTAGATTTCCTTTGGAATAATGGACATCGAAGAAGTGGGCTTTTGTAAAGATACTTTGTCTTGTTTGGAAAAATGATTTTCTCCATTCAGAGACGGGAACTCGTTTTGCAAATTTTCAATGTTGGTGTGTTCATGGACTGTAACAGCTTTTTCCGTTGCCTAACCATTTTAGCGAGCTAAACACGTGAAAATTTAAAAAAACAGATGCGAGGAAAGCTCTTTAATTGAAACAAGTACACCTGAATGTCGTCTTAAAGTATTTATGTGTTCAATATAATTTTTAAATTTCCGTTTTTTTAACGTGAATGGCATAGCCATTGCTGACAAGACCAAATAATTGATGCGGAGTGCCACATAATTTTTTCAGATTTTCAATGACGCCCCGAACCCCTAAACACGCAAACATCCCTTAACAATCGACTAATGGCAATGACCTAGGACTCGTCACCAACCCATTCTTTTTCTCTTTCGATTAAACGCAAATGATAGCATTTAATGCAAACACCCAATCAACCAACAAAGAACAGGGATAGTATACACAACAACATTTCTAAAAGTAGCACATTTATCTATTCATTGTTAATCCTAGGAAGTTTAGCATTTACAAACCCATTCCAAAAGACAACTTCCTAAGCGACCTACAAACACAAAGGGTCAGGTTAGGTTAGCTTCAACTTCTCTAATGCCTAGGCCAGCACTAGTATCCAGGAGGAGGCTCGGGATCATAGTCTGGGTCAGACTTCAGATCCTCAACAACACCATCAGGGGTATCGATGTCTATGGGCTCCCACACCTGCACTCCAATACTCCTGTCGGGTGGTCCATCAAAACCCCAGATCAGGCCGAAACGAACATCACCCTCTTGAATCAACTAGGCCTTGGACCTACGGGGTACCTAGGCGGCCAACCCCTCGTCTACCCACTCCATTGTGATCATCAATTCAATCAATCCCTGGAGTAGGGGACGCGGTCATGATTGAATCTTTGTTAATGGGGATCCTAAAATGTACGAGACGGTACTCCATAATAAGGACTTGATAATATTTAGCAATAACAGGGTGAGATAAATCTCAACGAATGAATAGCCTAAGTGCCGATTAAGACGTAAATTCGTCTCGGAGACAACCTAAACACATAACGATACACAATCTTACCCCGCCTTGGCATGCTCCTGCACATTAGTACATTACATGTGCCAATAGAATGCAACGAGCACAATAAATAGTCAAAACACATTCATAGTATCCATGCACATTACCATCTCCAATTATTATGACATTTCGGGCCATAGCCAAGATAAGAGTTTGTGGTCTTCCAATATAATCATGTATCATCTCGCCTCATTGGGCATGGCATCGTCTAAAACCCGCATCTATACAGCATTCCTTAAAGAGCATCAGTCCAACCTTAACTGCAACTTGGCATTTGGACTCCGGCCAGGCATAGCCATTATGTCATTCCTAGCAGGTGCATAATTTGAGCTCCCACGTGCAGGTGTACTCACTAGTCGCACAGCTTACTTGTTTGTATGAATTTTTTTAAAGTTGATGAATGTTGAATGTCTTATATTGTGCTATCAAGCCCATCATGTCTAGTACTTTATTAGCATGATGGGGTGCGATTAGAACGAAACATTTCGTCTTAATAAGTTATGATGGAAAGACATCTTTTGAAAGGGTATGATGGAATTGTATAAAAAATTTCTGAAGATAACCATTGGGATAGTTGGCAAAACATACACTGAGAAATTCATTTCCTTTTCTTGTCCCATTTCCATCAAAAGAAAAAGAATGCGTTCCATTTCTCCTTTACAAGAACGATTGGCATTTACACTATGAAAATCAAATGTTTTCCCTCATGACTACATTAAGACCAACGTGAAGTATTTGTGTTCGTCATTCATCCGCAATTCAACGATCGGTCCGTGGTAAATTGTCCATCGCGCATCGAAAAAACAGGTAAGTCGTCTTCCGCTGACTTAATTCCTACAGTAACAGGTGTTGGCGGTTGTGGTGGTGCAAAGAGACGAGAGGCAAGGGTTGTCTAGCTTC
Source organism: Eucalyptus globulus (assembly GCA_014182545.1). Taxonomy (NCBI): domain Eukaryota; kingdom Viridiplantae; phylum Streptophyta; class Magnoliopsida; order Myrtales; family Myrtaceae; genus Eucalyptus; species Eucalyptus globulus. The sequence continues at coordinate 14,967,435 of CM024725.1, read as the reverse complement.
ATGGATCTGGATTGAAGGAGATGGGAGATGAAAGCAATTTTTACTTTTTGCTTTTGGAGCCTCTAGTTCTAGGGATGGTTCAATTCGGTTAACCGAACCGAATCAATAAAATTTAAACCAATAAAACAAATTTGGGTTTTTTTTAAATAAAATCTTAGCCCTTTTTAGAATTTTTAGTCTAATTTGAATAAAATTTAAGAAAACAATTTTCAAAAAGCCAAGTATAAGAGCGAAATTAATTTAAAAATGTCACGTAAGCATTTTCAATTAGAAAAATTGACGATGTTTATAAAACTTGATTCCACCAATTTGATAAGTTTTAGAGTTTTTTAAAAATTTTATAACCCAATTATACTCTCACAACAAATATTAGGATTCTAAACACACTTATCCCTTCTATATATTTTTGAAAGACACCACGCTAAGATGTGTACATACACAAGTCATGGTGATAAAAAGCCAGTCCAAATAATTGGAAAGAGAGAATCGCAGAAATCAAAACTTACCCAACAAGCTTCCCGGAGAAAGGTTAGATGGGCATTAGTGGTATCTAATCCTCACACTAACCTTTTAAATTTTTTCTTGAGGGGAGTGAGGCATTATCACCAATTCCGGTATGCAGAATAGTGCTATAATTGACCATCTATTTCTCCCATTAATAACTAGATTCTTCTGGACTACGAAAATCTAATTGAAAGGCTAAGCAGGGCAAAAAAAAAAAAAAAAAAATCCAACCATTCTCTGTGATGCGAACCAGCGGATTATGCGTACATGTGTTTCACGTGGGAGCATGAGATGTCCGATTCCTTCTGGGCAGATAAAAAGCTAGTCCAAATAATTGGACCACTTGTGGGGGTAAGCTGGGGGCATGTTGTTTATTCCTTCTGGGCAGATAAAAAGCTAGTCCAAATAATTGGACCACTTGTGGGGGTAAGCTGGGGGAATGTTGTTTATCACCCTGTTTACATTATTAAAGTACTATACTCTGCTCTTCATTTTTTGGGATTAGAAAGCATCAATTCGCAGAAAAAAAACCGAAGAAAGGCAGGCAAAAGGCATAGAAACACACAGGCCAATTCTTCATAAAGAAATGGTTGCTGTTTCCAGTAAGGAGCTCTTGACGTATTATCTAATCACTCTCCAACTCGGAGAGACCGTGCAATCTGGACTCCCGAAGAGATCAGCCCCCACTGCATCCACAGAGTCAATAAATCACCACCAACAACGACAACAGTCTCAGGACCACCGGGTTCACGAGCCACAGCAGGAACCATCTGAGGGCAAAACCGTCCCCGATGGTGAGCCGAGGCTGCCCAAGTCCGAGTGGGTCGTCTACATCAAACAGCTTCAACAAGCTCGCGAGGTTGAGGTGGCCTGGGCAAAGGCAAAGCCCTCCATTTACCTGATCCCGAGTTACCTCAAGGATGCCGAGAAGGATGCCTACGTCCCCAGATCGTCTCCATCGGGCCGTATCACCACGGTGATAAGCGCCTCAACCAGATGGAACAGCACAAGTGGCGCTGCCTCCGCCGCATCCTCGAGCGCACCAATCACCAGGTGGACTACTATCTAGGCTCAGTGAAGACGGTCGAGGAGAGAGCTCGCACCTGCTATGATGAAAAATTCTCATCCATGAGCAGCGAAGAGTTCGTGAAGATGATGGTTCTTGACGGGTGCTTTGTGATTGAGCTGCTCCAGGGAGTCAATAGAGGGTTCAAGGCACTCGGCTACCCCCGCGATGACCCCGTCTTCTCCTCAATGGGGGGATTGATGCACAGGATCCGGCAGGACATGATCATGCTCGAAAATCAAATCCCACTCTTCGTACTCGACCGGCTGCTTGGCCTCCAACACGGCAACCCCAACCAGAAGGGGCTCGTGGCCAAGCGGACAGTCCGGTTCTTCGAACCTCTGATGCAGACAGACAAGCATAGCCGCACCAAGCTGAAGTACGACCCACTTTTCTACGAGGGCGGGCTCCACTGCCTCGAAGTGTACAGGCGGAGCCTCCTGCGCTTGGGCACGATGCCAGAGGCGAGGACGTGGACTAAGCGGGGGTCACGGAGGCGGCAACAGCACATCCGCTCTGTGGTGGAGCTCCGGGAAGCTGGGATCGATTTCAAGCAAAGGAAGACGGACAGGTTCTGGGACATCAAATTTAAGTGCGGGACCCTCCGGATCCCCCGGCTTCGGATCCACAGTGGGACGAGGTCACTCTTCCTCAACTTGATAGCTTTTGAGCAATCTCACTTTGATTGTAGCAATGCCATATCCTCGTACGTAACCTTCATGGACAACTTGATCAACTCCCCCGAGGACGTTGGGTACCTCCACTACTGCGGAATCATTGAGCACTGGCTTGGTAGTGACGCAGAGGTCGCTGACCTCGTCAACCGGCTTTGCCAGGAGGTAGCCTTTAACATCAACGACAGTTATCTCTCTGAACTGTCTGCCGACTTGAACAGATACTACAGCCTTAAGTGGAATAATTGGAGAGCCAATCTCAATCACAATTACTTCAACAATCCTTGGACAATCATTTCGGTCATGGCTGCTTTTGTGTTGCTTGTGCTTACTTTCACACAGACCTTCTATGGAGTCTATGGCTACTACAGACCTGGTTTTTGATTTCTCATACAGTGGAAATCATCTGATGAGGGCTTTACGAATGATAAAGTTCTGGTGAAAATCTGGGAATTAGAATTGTGGCTAATTGCCTATTTGCAGCCAATTTGCTAATGAATGCTCAATATGTGGTGGTCTCGCCTCTAAAAAGAATATGTGGTGGTGGTCAAACTCAGACCGCATAAATTATATTCGGTCAGGTAGTTTTGTGTTCAATATAGTTAAACTCAACTAATAGTGTCCGTTAAGATGAGATTTAGGATCAAGTGGTGTGCCTTAATGTTGTGTTTAGTCATTGGATTTCATGGATTTTGATTAATTATATATTCATTGTTTGTTGAATCATAGTAATAAAATTGAATATTTTCATATATTATCTTGTCCATTATTTGATATGGACGACATATCAATGTAAATGACCTAAAAATTGCACAAATGAATTTAGTAAGAATTTTTCACGAAACTCTGGCCTACTTCATTTTTATTTGCTTATTTCTTATTATTTTTCCCCTCCTTTTTATTTTTTTCCCTTCCATCTTTCACTAATAAATATTATCAAATACTAACCTATAATAATATACCTAAAATACTAAAATATGTAATGAATATACACTCTTAGTATGTATGTATGTGTATATATATTAAATCTGAATATATAAATAAAAATAAGAATAAATTTAAAATAAATTGTTGTTATTTTTTATTTTGAATTTTTATATTAGAATTCAAATATTAATTATGTTCAAATATCATTTTAATTTTATTAATTTAAGAATTTTTTTTATTCAATAAAAATAACTTGTATATTGTTATGAAAGTGCAATTAAATTCTAGAACTTATAAAAAAATAATTAAATCCTAAAACTTGTCAAATTGGTGTAATGAAAATCTTTCCTTAATGTCATCTAACTTGGTTAACAGAAAATGCTAACATAACTTTTTAAATACTTTATCTCTTTTACGTGGCTTTAAGGTAAACTAAAAAACTAAAACGACACTATTTGATCAAAATTTCAATTTCTTAACCTAAATTTTAGTTAATTTAGATTTAAAGAAAGAAAGCTAAAAAGCTTTTAAAAAGGGGGAAAAAAATGTAGGTGGGAGGGGCGAGAGCCTGTGGCCGCCACGCCATTCCTTGCGAAGTGTTGGTGATAGCTGACAACCTATGAAGCACGGACACGTTGCCGAGCCTTCCGAGTCGTGTCGACACGTGTCGACGTGTCCGACACGCCGGACACGCCGGACACGTTCGGGACACGCGGGTCAACGCGTGTCGAGAAATCCGACACGTGGTCAACTTTTCGACACGCTTTCGACACGCGTGTCCGAGAGAGATTGTTGAAGAAGACGATGGTGGGTAGAGAGGTGAGGTCGAGGAAGAGGCCGAGGAAGCGGAGGTGAAGCCGCGACGGCGAGAGGAAGAGCATAAACGGAGGCGACGCTGCGATGGAGGGCCGGCGGCGAGGCTGCAGCTGCTGCGAAGGAGGAAAGGTGGAGGCGACAGCGATGAGGCGACCGAAAGAGTTGAGAAGATCGTGAGGGAGAAACTGAGGGGGCGGGGAGAAGGTGGTGGCGTGGGGGAGGGGAGGGAAAGAGAGGGCATGGGAAGAACGGGGATGGAGGGGATTGATGGGGGCGCAGCCTCGCAGGGGAGCAGGTGGTGGCGTGGGGGAAAGGGAGGGGGAGGGGGAGAGGAGAGAGAGGAAAGAAGGGGAAGAAACCGAGGGGATGGGGGCGATTGATGGGGGCGCAGGGAGCAGGTGGTGGCGTAGGGGGAAAGAGAGAGGGAGAGAGAGAGATAGAGAGAGAGTGGGGAGAGACCGAGGGGCTGGGGTGATTGATGGGGGCGCAGGGAGCAAGTGGGCGTAGGGGGAAGGGGAGGGGGAGAGAGAGAGTGGGGCAGATCCGCATAAATCGAAGGGAAGGATTTTGGGGGTGGTGGCGTGGGAAAAGAGGGGGAGAGAGAAACGAGGAGAGAGGATTTGAGGGAAATAAGTTTTGTTAAAATAAAAATATATTTTTCACACGTATTAATTATGAATATGCTTTATAATTTTTTTTATGAATAGATTTATTAATATTATCAGTGTAAATTTATTGTAAGTTCTTATTTATGTATTTGTGAATTTGAATCAAATTAATTAAAAATAAAAATATTTATTTAATATATAACGCTGTCGAACGCGTCGAATTCTCTAGTTTTTAAGAAATGACGTATCGCGTGTCGTGTCGTGTCGTGTCGCGTGTCGCGTGTCGCGTGTCCGTGCTACATAGCTGACAACCCTCACCCATGATTGGCAAAGGTTGCCAACCCCGTGGACGCACCAGTGACCTCACTCGCCATTGCCAACACCCCACAAGCAATGGCGGCAGCCACAAGCGAAGAGCCTAAGTTTTGTGTATGTGTTTTTTTTTTTTTTTTTTTTTTCAACTTTTAGCCCTTTTTTTTTTGGTTTATCTTTTTTTTTTTGGGAAAAACATTTTGATTCTTTAACCTAATTTAATTATGGTTTGGTGCAAAAATTAGGATTTAGATTAGAATGACAATGTATTAGTGCATTAATTAACCTTATGCCACACGTAAGATAAGAAAAATATTTTAAAAAGCCACGTCAGCATTTTTCATTAGTCAAATTAAACATAAGTAATAAAAGAACTTGATTGCACAAATTTGACATGTTTTAAGACATAATTGTTCTTTTTGAAAGTTTTAAGATTCAATAATATTTTTGCAATAAATTTTAAGACTTTGACTATACTTATCTTTTTATATTATAGATATTAGAATCTTATCTACATTTATCCCACTTCCTTCATAAGATGTTTTTATTCAAGTTATTTCCTTTTTATATTCGACTTTATCTTATCTTGGATAGAAATCAAACATAAGATTTATCCTATCTTGAATTTATCCTAATTATGAAATGTAGCCTAATGAGTCATCAACCACCTTCTGACCCAAGCTTAAGAAGCAAAAATGATAATTAATTATACCAACCTCAACTTTTCTTTTTCTTTTTTCTTTTTTTTTTACTTTTAAACCCAGCTAAGAGAATGTTACAATCATATCCTCAGAGAGTGAAGTGCGTCAAAAATACCCAAAACCACCTACGCAAATAATTTTGGATGTTAAACCACTGGGATTCGCCCCAGTGGCCACCCTTCCAACATGGAAGGGGGAGATGAGGGGGTTCAAACCCTACCTTCTCGGGGAGGAGGGGGGACGCGTAGTTTCGGGAGTGGGTTTCCCACGCCCGCAAGAAGGGAAGCGCAATACCTGAGAGCCAGTGTAGAGTAGGAATAATGGAGTAGAGAATCCACCAAAAAAAAAAAATTAATTTTTGGTGTTTTCGATTCAGGTAATAAGTAAAATAATTAGAGTATTTAGACAGTTGGGTTCAGTTCGTTTCGAGTATTTGACCCGAATCAAATCGAACCAATCGTTATTAAATCCCTCTGGTTCTGTGGTCCTCTTCTTCGTTTGGGCGTCATGTGTCAACAAGAGCTCGGTTAGAAACCAAATTAGAGCACTTACAGTCCTCCAATAGTTAAAATGAGTATGGCGATTAAAGCCTGAACTCCATCGATTCCCGCCTGTGGGTGCTTTCTCTCCGCTGTATTCATCTGACTCCCCCCGGCCTCCGTGGTCAACAGCGCCTCCTCCAGATCCAAGCTAACAGCTCACCATCGAGTTCGCCGGAGCCGTCGTCCATGATCGTTTAGCTCTTCATGGCAGCCCAGATCTGGATGAGTCCATGGTTGTCCATGGTCGAGCTTTTTATTTCTCTTCTCCATGACCGTCCAGATCTCAACGAGAGCCGTGGTCATGGAGCCTCATCGTCTCCAGATCTGGAGGAGACACGTCGCTGGTGAAGAGTGTCCCGTCGATGGCGTTAAGGAGCTCCCGTCCCATCTCAAGATCTGTCCATGGCGTTGTGTTTGACCTTGGAGCTTGCAAACTTGCTGTAATAGAGGGACTCTGGAGCTTGCTGTAACGGACAAACAGAGAGGCATGCGAAGGGAGAAATTGAAGAAAAAGGCCCCAACAAAAAAACAAGAGGAAAAACAGATCCCCGAACCAACTTGAATCTTTCTTCGGTTCAGACATTATGCGGTTCATGTCTCGGTTCGGGTCCAGATGACATTTTTCCGTTGTGTTCGGTGAGGTCTAGATCATAAGAACTCCCTTCCTGGCAACTTGCAACCAGGAATGATTATTGAGAAGTGGATTAGAAAAATATTTGTCATGACCCTCCCAAAGCAGGGTTGGGGAAAATCAGTGTGGATTGTCGAGCCAAATGTCACCTCTTGTTGAAGGTTTGCTCATTCTTGCTCGATATAGGTTATTCCAAACTCTTATTTTACGCAACATTGAAAATTTAATTAAATTCGAAATATTTAAAGATGAGGAATTATATCTTATGAAAGAGACTTGCCACTAACTTATTGGAGCTAGCTAAGAGCCAAATAAAACCTAGCTAAGAGCCAAATAAAACGCAAGAGGACATTCTACTTTCTATGAACCAAAGATCCTAAGTTTGGGTTTTGATTAGGTTAACGTGTAACGAACGCCCTTTTGGTACTTAAACTCAATTTATTTGTCTATGAGAGTGATTCATGCAGTCTTATCAAATTATGGAATTGTAGATTCTTTTTCATTAAGCGTCCATGAACGGTTGTTTGCATTGATAGAGATTATTTTCGAAGTGCGATCTGATCATCAAACAAAATCTAAGGAAATCAAAACATCAGACACATGTAAAGAAATCAAACAAATCAAAATAAAACAAAGTCATAAAGACTATAAAGGAAAATATGGGAAAGTAAACCTAATACGAATCAGATAAATAATATTATATTATCCTGTTATAAATTCTGGAGACATGATTTCATGAGTTAAAAATGAAACCTCACGTCACTCAAGAGCCGCGAAAGAATGGCTAAAAGTAAAAGTGGAAAAAAGTAACCCAATACAAGTTGAGAAAAGAATATACACTGCCTCATTGTTGAGCCACGGGAGACGAACTCCCGTCAGCTTAATTCTCAAAGTTGTAGTTGAAGTCTACGTTTGGTTAAAGAGTTGCTTACTACTAAAAATCACATAATATTAAAATGAATGGTTAATATCACAAAAAATTTAAATTGATACGCTTATGACAAACTTATCTCAAACTAATTTTTTTTTATCACAAAAAACTCTAAACTAATATACTTATGATAAATTTATTCCAAACTAATTTTTTATCGACAAAAACCCAAAATGATACATTTGCTCATCTGCTAATTTCTGTTAAATTTGATTAATACCACAAACAATCAAAAAATATTTATGAGAAATGGAGGATAAAACCCCAAACTAGTGTAGCCATCAACTACTACATGTCATCAAACTTAGCAATTTTAAAGTAAAATTTAATGGAAACTAATGAATGGTAAATTTATCATAAAAGTATTAAATTGGGATTTGACTATAATTAGTTTTGAATAAATGTGTTACAAAAATTGGTTTAAGATTTTTGGTGGTATTAATCCTAAAATGAAGATGAACTAATTAACCCCTAATAGTTACTTTAATATAAGTGACATGAAGGGATATTTTATCATTCTTTTTATTATTTCATCTTTTTCATTCATTTTATTTTGTTATTTAATTCACCTAGAAGAAATCTATCTAAAATTCATTTTTAACCTAAAAATAAAAACGACAAAATGGAACCTTCTAAATTGTAAGAACATGAACTAATTTAAACACAACTAAATCTACGCCTAAGATCTAGCCATCTAAATGAGACTCTCATTTTCCTATTATTTTTTATTTTCGTATACATATTGTGTCTTTGTCTCCAGAAAGCACGAGCTCTTCGTCTCTCTTTATGCTTTCCCTCTTTTCATTCCTTTACTCCCTTTTATACATAGAACATCCTAATTCTAAAACAGTTTAAGGATTCGTTTGTTTCACGAAAAATATGTCATTTCTAGAAAAGATTTTTCAGAAAGTTTTTTTCTAAGAAAATAACTTTAATTTCTAGTGTCTGAGATGTAAAAAGACACAAAGTATTTTGTAATTTAATTTCGGTAAGGAAAATCTTATCAGAAAAATTATCAAAAAGCTTGTATTTCTAATTTTTGTATGCTTATATATTCTTTTTATTTTCTGTTTCTTTACTTTTTATTTTCTTTATTTTCTTTTTTTCTTCATTGGTCAATCGATGACCAACAAGGCTTGAGGCCTCACCACAACCTCACCAGATCGATGAGCGCCTTAGGCAAGTTCAACCTCGGCAGCTTGTGGCAAACTCAAAACTCGCTCACCTGGCAAGGCCTCAAGATCTCTAGCTTGTTGGCCTCGGGCAAGTTCAAGCTCACCCGTGGCCAATAGCTAGAGAAGAAGCAAAAAGAAAAACAAAACAAAAAAAATACATAAAATAAAAAATTAATGATAACTATAAATTGAATTTTTTAAATATTTTTGTAAGAACAAACATTTCATTAACCAAGAACCAAAGCCCTAATGCTTAGAATCTGCGCATGGCCTTTTGTGGACCCAACCCTAAGAGTTGGGATTAAAGCTCAAGCATCAAGGACTCGAGCACAACTACTAGCACCAAGGGTTTAGCCCGGCTTGGATGGACCTGGCATGGGCGCCAAGGGCCTAGGCCCGAGCACCAAGGTCCCAGGCCTAGCCTCAATTGATCTAGGTTTGGCCGCTAGAGAACTAATCCTAAACGTGGTGATCTAAGAACAAACGTTGGGGTTTCCGTGCCCCAAGTGTAGAGTTTGGGTCCAAGTATCGATATCTAGTCATATTTTGGAAAAAGTGTTCCATTTTTTTCAAAAAGGAAAACTATTTCCTAAATTTAAGCTTTGGTACGAACACATTTTCCATTAACTAGCAATTCGATTTTCTAAGCAAACCAAACACTAAAAGAGGAACTTTTACCAAAAAAACTAAAATGAGGAAAATATTTTCCCAAAACAAACCGACCTTAAGCCTAACATTGAAGTGAACTAATTCATCTCGGTCGCCATGTTTTAGTACTGGCTAAACTATCCAAGCTTCTACTCACTATACACCATTGATGCCCATCCTTCGTCTTAAGCAACATATCACGTGAACACCGCGCGAGAGAACGAAATTCATAAGCTTCAGTGCGTATAGAGAATACGAATGCAGAAAAAGGAAGCTAGACCATGCCAAAGCATGGCAGAACCGAATACATACGCAGCAACTTGATTAATCGACTCTGTTCATGGTGATTCGCAAACAGCGTGAACCATAGACCAATTCGAGCATGACTGGCTATGGTCAGGTATCAACGAGTTGAGTTCTAGATTCGGCCAGCAAAGATTCTAAGGCAATCAGATCAATATATCAGTCAAGAGCGTTCAAATCATGTGAATGTTACTTTCAGGTTGACCAATAATGAAAGCAAACCCATACAGACGTATCATCAAACTAGTTGAGGAATAGGACGATGACACATCAATGGGCTCAGATTGTAAACTACACTAAATATAAAATGTGACGCTCTAGATTTAACTAATGGTATCATCTGCTTTGACAAAGCCAATTTTATATTGAGCCTCATGATTTTGTCTTTTCGTACATGTGAGCACATTTCCAAGAGGTCACATAACTTGAAAGTGCTCCACCTAAGTACACTAAGCTTTGAAACTTAATGCCATTAGTCAAAAGGCACTTTCATTAATTAATTCCAATTTCCGTGCTCGTGCATGTGCACACACACATATATTTATATCTCATATCGCTCTCTCATGTTTGGTACACAATTCGGTTCATTCTAACCCCTTCATCATCTTAGAAACCTGTCAAGACCTCTCTTTATCTAAGCCCTCTAACCCCAGTGACCACTCATGTCCTCATTGGACTAGATAGTTACATGAAATCAGTTCAGGATATTCAAAATCAATGACTTAGTCTCGAGTAAAGCCAATCCTGATCTAAACAGAGACGAGTATATCATGACTGCCTCTTGTTTGTAAAAAGAGAGCGTGAGCCGTTGCATTGTCCGTGAAGCCAATTGAAGCCGTGGTTGGCGACCAAATCAGTGAAAGGAACTTTGGGAAGTGTCAACTGATGAAATCAGAGCCGGCCAAGGAGACCGAGCTTCGTGCACTTCGAGCTTCCCGACCGGAAAACATAGTGGAACAGAGAGAAGATCGACCCGGTGGAACGGCGGACCGCGTCGACCAGCGGTGGTTACAGCAGCCTGAAATCAATGAAGAAAGCTTTCCAATTCAAATAAGCTTGCGGGCTCAGCTGATATAATGGGCCTGGGGCTACGAACCAAGCTTGGAGTCTGGCGGAATGGGCTAGTGGGCTGCGCCAATTCCATCAGGGCCATGAAATCATGTTAAGCCTTTCCAATTTGACCGAAATAGACCCCTTTATTTATTTTTCTTTTTTTAATTCTCTCTACTAATTCTATTTTTATCTTCACTATTATTATTTCTTCCCTTTAGAAATGCAGGTTTGGTTTATTAAAAAAAAAAAGGGGGGTAAAAAATTTGCAAAAGTTTGCGTGCCAACAATTTTCTCTGAAGGACAATTGCAAAGAACCTCGAGAAATAATTCAAAAAAAAAAAAAAAAAAGAGGCGATCTTGAAAGTTGTAGACTATATTCGGTTGTAAAATAATGACTAAGATATCATAAAAAAAAAAAAAAAAAAAAAGATTTTAAAAATTGAGAAATTTGTATAACTTATTTTTTGTTTGGCAAAATATAGGATATCATTTCCGATGTAGTTATCAAATAAAAATAATAATATTCAAGAGAATCACTTAACAATGCTATAAAAAATTACAAAAAAAAAAAAAAAAAAATGGGAGAGGAGATTGTGGGTGGCTAACAATAGCGAGCTATTGCAATCACGGTGGTTACATCAATAGTGATAGATGCATTTGTTGCAATGATCACCTCGATTCTGAGATATTGGTATAACCGCACAACATTCAGTAACATGTATGTAAAACAAATTATAATCACTTATTTGTGTGATATAAGATTGTATTAACATTCCACATTATGTTTAAACAAAATTTAGATATTGAGGGGTCAGTACTTCAAAGAAATTGTCATATACTTTTCTTTTGTTGAAAATGTCATATACTTAAGATGCAATTCTTTTACAATATTACGTATCCTGACTTTTTTTGTCTAAGGCAAAATGTACTACCAAAATCATTACATACAAAATTTATTTATTTCACACAAATGTCTACAACCAGCTATATTGTAAAGTAACTAAGATTTTTATTTTCTTACACATATGTCCGAGTTGCATTTCATAGATGTGCTCTAAAATCTGGATATATAAGTCATCCGGTTCTCAAGGCAAAACATGAGGCTAATGACTGACCCCTATCCTCCAGAAAGCGGCGAATGAGCCGTGTAAGCAATTTCTCTTTACCTTCCTTATCAAAGGAACTCAAACTTTGTTTTAAGGTAATAATCACGTGATAGATCTGGAAACCTAGAGAAAAAAGTCAGTGTTGCGTGGGTTCTTTTGTTGTTGCCAACTTTGAATCAAAAATGAGCCCTCTAAATCTCACGACCCTCCCCACCTAATATTCTACGTGACCCCATCATTTTCATTTTACGTAATTGAACTGGCGACGGCCAATAATGATGGCATGCATGGGGTAAGGTGGGGCATGCTAATCATGGATGAGCCTTCACTCCACCTCCTTTCTATGCATATCGCATGTGCAAAATGTTGGATTTTCCATTGGGTGTTTGGTCAAATTAATACCAATTATCACTATTATCAACACCATATGCGCAGACCCACAGAGCATATCGACGCATGATGGAGAGATGGTGGATTTCACGAACTCAAGAGAATAAGAACTGAGGAATTGACTATTGGGTTTCGATTGAAAAACTGAATTCTTTTATCTGATGAGCTTCATCTATAAGAATCAATGAAGAAAAAGTAAGCATCAAGCTCCTTTTGAATCTCGATGTTGGAAAAATCTCTCCTTTGTTCCAGTTTCCCTGGTCATTAAAAAACCACTTCTGCTTTCTTCTTTTGCGCGTGTGGGCGGGGGCTTAGAAAGCATCAATTCAAAGATCAAAACCCAGGAAAGGCAAAGGCAGAGAAACGTTAGGCAAAAGAAATGGTTGCCGTTTACAACAGAGAGCTCTTGAGTTGGTACTTAATCACCCTCAAGCTCAGAGAAACTGTGGAATCTGGACTCCCCAATAAATCAACCTCCAATGCATCCAGAGAACTAATAGATCACCCCAACCAGCAACAACAGCTGCCTCAGGAACACCAGCTTCTCAAGCTACAGCAAGAACCATCCGAGGCTCTACAGGTCGTTGTCGAGAACAAAGGGGACGAAAACATCTCAGAAGCAGAGCCGAGGCTGCCTGAGTCCGAATGGGTCGTCTCCATCAGAGAGAAGCTCGAGCAAGCTTGCCAGGACGACGAGACCTGCTCATGGGCAAAGCTCTCCATTTATCGGATCCCGCAATATCTCAAAGATGGTGAGGACAAAGCCTACATCCCCCAGATTGTCTCGCTCGGGCCATACCACCATGGTAAGAAGCGCCTCCGTCAGATGGACCGGCACAAGTGGCGCTGCCTCCACCGCATCCTTAGGCGCACTGGTCATGAGATAAGCCTCTATCTAGATGCGGTGAAGGTGGTCGAGGAGAAAGCTCGTGCCTGCTACGAGGGGACTATATCCATGAGCAGTAACGAGTTTGTGGAGATGATGGTTCTTGATGGGTGTTTCGTGATCGAGCTGTTCCGGGGAGTTGCTGAGGGGTTCAAGGAACTTGGCTACCCTCGCAATGACCCCATCTTCTCAATGCGGGGATCGATGCACACAATCCAGCGGGACATGATCATGCTTGAGAATCAGATCCCTCTTTCATTACTAGACCAGCTGCTCGGCCTCCAGCTTGGCGACCCCAACCAGAAGGGTCTTGTTGCCAAGCTGGCACTCCGCTTCTTCGACCCTCTGATGCCAACAGACGAGCCTTTGACCAAGCTTAGACGCAACAGGCTGGAGTCTCTCGGCTACACCACTGCCTTTGACCCGTTATCTGACCAGGGTGAGCTCCATTGCCTCGAAGTGTTCCGGCGAAGCCTTCTCTGCTCGGGCCCGCAGCCAGAGCCAAGGACATGGATCAAGCGATGGTCGCACTCAAACCGGGTCGCTGATAAGAGGCGGCAACAGCTCATCCACTGTGTGACAGAGCTCCGGGAAGCCGGGATCAAGTTCAAAAAGAGGAAGACGGACAGGTTCTGGGACATCCAGTTCAAGGATGGCATCCTCTGGATTCCACGGCTTCTGATCCACGATGGGACGAGGTCGCTTTTCCTCAACTTGATAGCCTTCGAGCAGTCTCACTTCGATTGCAGCAACAACATCACCTCATACGTAATCTTCATGGACAACTTGATCAACTCACCCGAGGACGTCGGGTACCTCCACTACTGCGGGATCATCGAGCACTGGCTTGGGAGCGACGCAGAGGTCGCTGACCTCTTCAACCGGCTCTGCCAGGAGGTGGTCTTCGACATCAATGACAGTTACCTCTCTACACTATCTGTGGAGGTGAACAGGTATTACAACCATAGGTGGAATGCCTGGAGAGCCAGTCTCAAGCACAATTACTTCAGCAGTCCCTGGGCAATCATTTCTGTCATTGCTGCTTTCGTTTTACTTGTGCTTACCTTGACACAGACCTTCTATGGAGTCTATGCCTACTACAGGCCGGGCTCTTGATCTTCGCATTTTTTCAGATTAGTTCTCGCTCGGTTTTCCTCCCACGGAACATGCCCCTGAAAGATTTTACACAAATTTTCATTCAAATCTGTTGTTTTTTTTCTTTTTTTAATTCTTTTCCTTGTATTGCAATTTGAAACAGAGTTGTAAGCTACAGAAAGGGAAGCAACAAGTGTGCAGTTTGTACAAGTATCAGTTTTGGCTGAGATGCGAGTCCTGCCGGAATGTCCTAACGGTTTGTATGCAAATTGATTTGTTCTACCAATTCCTAAAAGCCTCATGCCATTAGAACAAAACTCCAAGCCTCCTAACAACTCCACAAGCATCTTTAAATCAGCTTTCTGGCAACCCCTCTCATCTTAAATCAGAAAAGATCATTGCGGGCAGTATATGTAATGTGAACTCATTAAGGCAAATAGGAGAGGGACTCCGAGCTGGCCAAGGCTGACACTTTCATTGTCTACCCGAGAGCATAAACAATCTTAGCTTCCAGCAAAAGCTGTCATCTAAAACAACACCATTACCAATTAATGCTATGGAATCCTTGCTCAATGAACCTGCAAGTACAGACATCCGACACAGATGATCATCCCCCTTCAAGCACCAAGAGGATTTTGAAGCTAATCCATGTTACAAGAGTAAATCGTCTCATAAATCGGCCATGAACCAAAATGTGAAAGGGACAGTTAATAAAAGACAAATGGAGCCAAAGACATAATAGGTGACAAGAGAACTACGAACGTCAGCTATATTAAAATGACAGCAAATACAAAAAATGCCATGTCTAAGGAACAAATTGGGACTACCCCTTACTAAAGCTAAGACAGAAAATTTACATTAAATTCACTCCTCTTGAGAAGTTTCCATGATGGTTTCTCTAGGCTTATCTATAAGATCTCTTTCAGAAGAGTAGAGTATCAGGCAACATGACAATAATCTTTGAGCCAATCTTTCGCTGTGTGAAAGCTCCATCTGCTGCCATGACACCAGGGACAAGAGAAGCCTACTTGAGAACTATAGATAGATCAAACTCGAAATATTTAATCCCTTGGAAGGCTCGCACTATCAGTTGAAGATGCTCTCTTTCCATCGTAGTGCTGATGAAAAAGAAGTAGAGTCAAAAGGCAAAATAAGCAACATACCAAAGAATTGCAGAAGCATACATGCAGGAAAAAGAGAGAACATAAGGTTCAGGATACTAGCAAATGGGACATATTTGTATTTGACCATAAGCATTATCTGCCTCCTCATTGTAAGCGTAAACAACATGACCCAGTAGAAAAGGAGTATGGGCCAGAATACAGGTATGTCGAACACTCTGAAGAACATCATCACGAAAGCAATCACAAATGCCCAAGTGATTTGTAACCTTCCATTGAGAGACAAGAAGAATATGTTCAATAAGCAACCATCCAACCTAAGCAGGAAGTGAATGTATAAAACCATAAGCTCTCTCAATGGAACCAATGCAATCAGCAGATCAAAATCCGAATGTTCAAAAGCATAAGCTAATAAGACCCTCTATAGAGACTGATGAGTTGAACAATTATTGTATGACATTCTCAATTCAGTGCGGAACATCGTTTGATTTTGAATCAATTAAATGACAAGAATATTGCCAATCAAAGATTGTTAAAAGGAAGGCTATACATCTGAAAGGACATAAAAACAAACATATCATCACAGGGGAATTCTGAGCTTCTCAGTTCACTGCTGGAGTCAACTTTAGATTGTCAATTTCAATTACGCCTCATGAATAAACTCAAACATATGCATGTAATTGGAAAGAAAGAATGTATACAAAGCAGATCAAGAATGCTGGAACAGTAAGATCATATCAAAAAGGCATTTTTACATCATGGCAAG
This sequence comes from Eucalyptus globulus, assembly GCA_014182545.1. Taxonomy (NCBI): domain Eukaryota; kingdom Viridiplantae; phylum Streptophyta; class Magnoliopsida; order Myrtales; family Myrtaceae; genus Eucalyptus; species Eucalyptus globulus. Next base: position 14,951,180 of record CM024725.1, on the reverse strand, counting down.
CATTTTTAAAACCAGTCTCAAGTCGAGAACAAGCGACCGCTCTGTGATAACAAAATGAAAGCGCGAAACCATGATGCTTCCACATCATTCAACTTCTTCAGTTGCCAGATTTTGAATCCAGTCATGACACCTCCAGCGCCTCTTTTTCTCCCCAACCCAGCAAAAAACACTTAATAAACACCAATTTCACCAATCTCTCATAAATTTAAAACTATCCATTTCCGCCAAGAAATCCAAATTGAAGACAAAAATCATCACGCCAATTGAATTCTCCCACTTGAAGTCAGAACACAGAATTCCATCTTTCTCCTCCAAAATGAAGTAGATCAATTCCAACAAATCCAATCAGGAGCAAAAGGTGATAACCAACACCAAACTGCCCCCAAAATGAACTTCCCCTGAGAAACACTAGGATCAGTCTTCAATTGAAAAGCATCACAAAACACTCCCCAAACGTTTAAAACACGAACTTTACCAATCTCTCACAAATTCAATCTACACCGTCTGCCTCCAAGTTATCCAAACTTGAAGGCACAAATCGTCAACTACAACGAGTCTTTCCACCCCAAAAATACCTCGAATTCAGAATATTTGGAACACATAATTCCACCTTTCGCCCCCGAAATGACGCAGATCAAGTCCACCAAATCCAATTGATACCCGATCGCAATTCCCAATCGAAAATAATAATAATGCGAAGCGATCCCAACCAGTAAACCTACCAACACTTGAACTCGGGGAGGCGGCGGACGAAGGGCCTGAACTCGTCGGAGCCGCCGGTGGGGAGGGATGGGCCGCCGCCGTCGGCGAGCTCCTGGAGCTCCGGATCGACCTGAGGGTAGAGGAAGCCGATGAGCCGGTTCAGCATGTAGATGCCCCTCACGAAGTAGCCCCGGACGAGCTACGCGCACGCCACCGCCAGCGTCGAGACGACGGCACCGATTTGTCCGGGAGGTGCTGGAATCCGCTTCGGGACGGCGAACGCCCACCGCGACGCGGCGGCGGCGGTGGGGCGGCGGGAGTCGGTGTGACCGGAATGATCAATTGATGGGCTCGGGCCGGGCCCATAGAGATGGGGCCTAATTTTTTGCCAAGGCTCGCCCAATATAGGAATAGCTTTGTGTACGGAATACTCGGGTCGGGCTTTATAAGTAGCCTTGTCCTATATGGGAATAAGTTTTGTGCCCAGATCCGGCGAGTGCCTTTGCGCCCTCACCCCGTGATAGGTGAGGGCCTAAGAAAGAAAGAAAAAGATAAAGATAAAAATTAAATAAAAATTCCGAAAAAAATTTATAGTATTATAAAAAAATCGATATCAATAATGATAGTACTACTTAGAATAGTCAGCATCCACATCATGCAATTTTTGGCCATAATTGATTAGAAGCAATCAATTAATATAATTGAAGGTTTATGATTGAATCGACACACCGCATGTGATAAGTTTATGACTTTTTTTGTTACTTTTTCTTAAATATTAAAATAAAACTTTGATGATGCATTTGACCATCTAGATTTCTATATAGATAGGATATGATTTAAAATTCAAGAATCTTGTTATATCTTATATATTATTTGACAAATCACGATAATAAAGTGGAAAATTTTCATATCCATCCTATCCATTTTTTTATATGAATGATATATCAGTGTAAATGAACATGAAAATTGCGCAAATAGAAATGATAAAAATCTTTCACAACACCCCTGCCTACTTTATGTTTATTTTTATTTTCTATTTTTAATTATTTTCCCTCTTTTTTAATTCTTTTCCCTTTCATAGTTCTCTAATAAAATTTTATTATATATTAAACTATACTAATATACCTAAAATAAGTCAATTATGTAATAAATATAAATACGAAATATGTATAAATTTATACTATAAGATAAAAATAAATTCAAATACATAAATGAAAATAGGAACAAATAAATATATATTTGTTATTTTGAATTTTTATATTAGAATTCAAATATTATGTATACTCAAATATTATTTTAATTTTATTAATTTAAGAAGTTTGTTATTTGATAAAAATAACTTTTATATTTCGAATATTATAAATCTTATCTACCTTTATCCCATCTCCCTTATAAGATAATATTATTCAAACTATATATCCCTTTTTAAATCTGACTTTATCCTATCTTGGGCAAGAACCAAATGCAAGTTATGATAAATTTTATTCTATCATGAATTTTATCCTAACTACAAACATAGCTTGAGGAGTTAAGTCTTCAAAAGTCGTGGTTGATGTTGGTTTTCTTGATGAGTAATAATTACAAGCCTAAACATGAAAAAGGGAAAATTTTAAATAAGAGCATGAAATGTCTTCATTAACTCAAATAAGAGCCTAAAGTAAATATTTTTTTTTAAAAAAGAACTTGAAATATCATTATTCTCTCAAATAAGGGCCTAAAGTGAATTTTATTTCAAATAATAGTCTAAAGTGACTATATTAATCTCAAAGAAGTACCTAAACTCATTATTTGGTGAAGTGCAATTTCGTCTTCTAAATTTTTTAATTTGTTCCTTTTTTCTTTATTCTTCTTTCCATAAAAACAAACTAAAAAAACTAAAACTAACACAAAGGAGGAAGGGCTCCCTCTTGCCTATGACCGTCACCTATTGCTGATGGGGGAGCGAGGTCACCGGCGCTTGGGTAAGAGCCAATGACCCTCACCGACCAGAGGCAAGGGCCAACAAGCCCTCACTAGAAATGGGAGAGGGCCATGAACCTCTCCTAAATCTAGGCAACGCTCACCGACCCTCGCCCCACCCTCATCCATAAGTCCAAGGGCCATCAACCCTCCCCTAGATCGAGGCAAGGGTCAATGGGGTGACAATAACGGCTGGTAGGGTCGTCAAGGACTAGACAAGTGCCAGCAACCCTCGCTGACCAGAGGTGAGGGCCAATAGGCCCTTGCCAGGAACAAGAGATAGCAGCGACCTTCTCTCTGATTTGGGCTCGTTGGTTTAGGCGAGGGTCACCAACCCTCACTCAAATTTGGGAAAGGGTTGTTGCCCTCTCCTATTTTTGGCAAGGGTCACTAACGCTTGCCCAAGCGCCAACCATTGCCATCGCCTCACCGGTGAGAGGGTGATGATCATAGGCTAGAGGGAGCCTCTGGCCTATTTTTTCAATTTTATTAAAAAAACATTTACCGTTTTTTTTTTTTAATTTAATTTAATTTAATTTTAATTAAAAATATTTTTGGATGAATAGGCAAAGGCAGAGAAACGTTAGACAGAAGAAATGGTTGCTGTTTTCAACAAAGAGCTCTTGAGCTGGTACTTGATCACCCTCAAGCTCATAGAAACTATGGAATCCGGACTGCCCAAGAATCAACCTCCAATGCATCCACGGAAATAATAGATCGCCACCAGCAGCAGCAACAGCCTCAGGAACACAAGTTTCTTAAGCTATAGCAAGGACTATCCAAGGCTCTCCAGGTCATGGTCGAGAACAAAGGGGGTGAAAACATGTCAGAAGATGAGCCAAGACCGGCTGAGTCCGAATGGGTCATCTCTATCAGAGAGAAGCTTGAGCAAGCTTGCCAAGAAGATGAGGCCTGCTCATGGACAAGGCTCTCCATTTATCGGATCCCGCGATTTCTCAAGGATGGTGAGGACAAGACCTACATCCCCCAGATTGTCTCCCTTGAGCCATACCACCACGGTAAGAAGCGCCTCCGCCAGATGGACTGGCACAAGTGGCGCTGCCTCCACCGCATCCTCAGGCACACCAGTCATGAGATAGGCCTCTATCTAGATGCTGTGAGGATAATTGAGGAGAAAGCTCGTGCGTGCTCAAGGGGACGATATCCATGAGCAGCAACAAGTTCGTGGAGATGATGGTTCTTGATGGGTGCTTTGTGACCAAGCTCTTCCGGGGAGTCGTTGAGGGGTTCGAGGAACTCGGCTACCCTCGCAATGACCCCATCTTTTCGATGCGGGGATCGATGCACATGATCCAGCAGGACATGATCATGCTCAAGATTCAGATCCCTCTTTTCATACTCGACCAGCTGCTCAGCCTCCAGCTCGGCGATCCCAACCAGGATGGGCTAGTGGCCAAGCTGGCGCTCCGGTTCTTTGACCCTCTGGTGCCAACAGACGAGCCTTTGACCGAGCTTAGCCGCAACAGGCTGGAGTCTCTCAGCTACACCACCGCCTTCGACCTGTTATCCGACCAAGGCGAGCTCCATTGCCTCGAAGTGTTCCAACAGAGCCTTCTCCTCTCAGGCCCGATGCCAAAGCCAAGGGCACGGATCAAGCGACAGTCGCACTCTGACCAAGTTGCCGAGAAGAGGCAGCAGCAACGCATCCGCTGTGTGAGGGAGCTCCGGGAAGCTGGGATCAAGTTTAGAAAGAGGAAGACGGACAGGTTCTGGGACATCCAGTTCAAGGATGGGATCCTCAAGATCCCACAGCTTCTGATCGACGATGGGATGAGATCGCTCTTCCTCAACTTGATAGCCTTCAAGCAGTCCCACTTTGATTGCAGCAACAACATCACCTCGTACATAATCTTTATGGACAACTTAATCAGATCCCCCGAGGACGTCGGGTACCTCCAATCATCGAGCACTGCCTTGGGAGCGATGCGGAGGTCGCCGACCTATACAACCGACTTTGCCAGGAGGTGGTCTTTGACATCAATGACAGTTACCTCTCTACATTGTCCGTGGAGGTGAACAGATATTACAACCAAAGGTGGAATGCCTGGAGAGCCAGTCTCAAGCACAATTACTTCAGTAGTCCCTGGGCAATATTTCTGTCATTGCTGCTTTCATTTTCCTTGTGCTTCCTTTGAAGCAGACCTTCTATGGAGTCTATGGCTACTACAGGCCGGGCCCTTGATATTTGCAGTTTTTCAGATTCGTTCTCGCTTGGTTTTCCTCCAGGGAACATGCCCCTGAAAGATTTTACGCAAAATCTCATTCAAATCTGTTGTTTTTTCCTTTTGTTCTTTTCCTTGTATTGAAATTTGAAACAGAGTTGTAAACTCTACAGAAAGGCAAGCAACAAGTATGCAGTTTGTACAAGTATCAGTTTTGGCTGAGATGCGAGTCCTGCCGGAATGTCCTAACGGTCTGTATCCAAATTGATTTGTTCTAACAATTCCTAAAAGCCTCATGCCATTAGAACAAAACTCCAAACCTCCTAACAAATCCACAGGCATCGTTAAATCAGCTTTATTGTAACCCCTCCCATCTTAAATTAGAACAAATCATCGCTGACAGTATATGTAATGTCAACTCATGAAAGGCAAACAAGAGAGGGACTCTGAGCTGGCAAAGGCTGACACTTTCATTGTCTACCCATGAGCAGAAACAATCTTAGCTTCCAGCAGAAGGTCATCGTCTAAAACAACACCATTACCAATAAATGTTATGGAATCCTCGCTCAATGAACCTGCAAGTACAGACATCCAGCACTGATAATCATCCTCCTTAAAGCACCAAGACAAACTCAATAATAGTGATTGAATACAGAAATCATGAGGATTTCGAAGCTAATCCATATTGCAACAGTTCATCCTCTCGTAAATCAGCCATGCAACCAAAATGGGAAAGGGACAGCTAATAAAAGACAAGTGGAGACAAACACATAATAGGTAACAAAAAGGGAACTAAGAACTTCAGCTATATTTTTTTGGTAAGGAGGAAATTCAGCTATATTAAAATGACAGCAATACAAAAAATGCCATGTCTAAAGAACAAATTGGGACTACCCCTCACTAAAGCTAAGATAGAAAAAGTACATTAACTTCACTCCTCTTGAGGAGTTTCCACGATGGTTTTCAGTAGGCTTATCTATAAAATTCCTTTCAGAAAGGTGGAGTATCAGGCAACATGCCAAAATAATCTTTGAGCCAATCTTTTGCTGTGAGAAAGCTCCATCTGCTGCCATGACGCCAGGATAAGAGAAGCCTACTCGAGAACTATAGATAGATCATACTCAAAATATTTAATCCCTTGGAAGGCTTGCACTATCAGTTGAAGATGCTCTCTTTCCGTAGCGCTGATGGAAAAGAAGTAGAGTCAAAAGGCAAAGTAAGTATACATACCAAAGAATTGCAGAAGCAGACATGCAGAAAGAGAGAACATAAAGTTCAGCATACCCGTTTGCCGAAAGTAAATGGGACATATTTGTATTTGACCATAAGCATTATCTGTCTTCTCATTGTAAGCGTAAACAACATGACCCAGTAGAAAAGGAGTACTGGCCAGAAGACAGGTACATCGAACACGCTGAAGAACGTCACCACAAAAGCAATCACAAATGCCCATGTGACTTGTAACCTTCCATCGAGAGACAAGAAGAATATGTTAAATAAGCAACCATCCAATATTAGCAGGAAATGAATTTTTATATCCAAAAGCTTTCCCAATGGAACCAATGAAATCAGCAGATCAAAATTCAAATCTTCAAAAGCATAAGCATTAGACCTTCTATAGAGACTGATGAGTCGAACAATTATTGCATGACATTCTCGATTTAGTGCAAAACATTGTTTGGTTATATATCAAGTAAATGACAAGAATATTGCCAGTCAAAGATTGTTATAAAAAGAAAAGGCTATACATCTGAAAGGACATAAAAGAAGGAAACATATCATCACGGGGAATCTCAGCTTCTCAATTGGCTCCCAGAGTTGACTTTAGATTGTCAATTTCAATTGCCCCTCATGAATAAACTCAAGCATCCACATGTAATTGGACAGAAAAATGTATACGGAGCAGATCAAGAATGCTGGAACAGTAAAATCATGTCAAAAGGCATTTTTACATCATGGCAAGCATTTTTAAAACCAGTCTCAAGTCAAGAACAAGTGATCACCTGTGATAACAAAATTCAAACACAAAACTGAGACGCCATGATGGTTCCACACCATTCAACTTCTTCAGTTGCCAATTTTTTAATCTAGTCATGAGACCTTTGGCGCCTCTTTATCACCCCAACCCAGCAACAGACATCACATTCTAAAAACATAATAAAGACCAATTTCACCGATCTCTCACAAATTAAAAACTATTCGGTTTCCTCCAAGAAATCCAAACTGAAGGCAAAAATCATCACACCAATCAAATCCTTCCACTTGAAGTCGGAATACCCAGAACACACAATCACATCTTTCTCCTTCAAAATGAAAGAGATCAATTCCACCAAATCCAATCAATAGCAAATCATAATAACCAATACCAAAGTGCCCCCAAAATCAACTCCCACTGAGAAAACCTGGGATCGGTCTTCAATTGAAAAGCGTCACAAAACACTCCTTTAACGTTAAAAACATGAACTTTACCGATCTCTTACAAATTCAATCTATACCGTCTGCCCACAAGTTATCCAAACTAGAAGGCACAAATCGCCAACTACAACGAGCCTTCCCACCCACAAAATACCTCGAATTCAGAGTATTAGGAACACACAATTCCATCTTCCACCCCCGAAGTGACGCAGATCAAATCCACCGAATCTAATTTAGGTAGCCGATCGCAATCACCAATCGAAAATAACAATAATGCGAAGCGATCCCAACCCGTAAACCTACCAGCACTTGAACTCGGGGAGGCGGCGGACGAAGGGCCTGAACTCGTCGGAGCCGCGGGTGGGGAGGGACCCCCGCCGCCGCCGCCGCCGGCGAGCTCCTGGAGCTCCGGGTCGACCTGAGGGGAGAGGAATCCGATGAGCAGGTTCAGCATGTAGATGCCCAGCGCGTACGTCACGATGTAGAAGCCCTCCACGAAGTAGACCCGGACGAGGTACACGCACGCCACCGCCAGCGTCGCGACCCACCGCCGCTGCGCGTGCGGCACCGACCTGTCCAGCAGGTGCTGGTACCGCTGCGAGACGGCGAACGCCCACCGCGACACGGCGGGGGAGGCGGGGGAGTCGGCGGCGGAGGCGGCGGCGGGGGCGGGGGCGGCGGCGGCGGCGGGGGCGGAGGTGGAGGTGCCGGGATCCATCATGGTCGCGTTTTTCTTTTTCTTTCTTTTTTTTTTTTTTTGCTCCCTCGTTTTTGTCGTGCGTGGTTTGGAGCGTTTCGAGGATCTGGTCTCTCCGTTCTTTACTTTTTATGTCGGGGGTCTCTGGTCTGCGTTGCATCGCGGATTCTTCAATGGTCCTGGTTGCGAGCGGGTATGGACGACGCTGCCCGATTGCGCCGACCCGACGGGTTCGGGTCGTGGGTCCGGGCCGGGTCGTCATCACTTGTCTTTACTATATCCTGTGAATCTGTCCAATTTGGGGAATCACATCCTCCGGATCTGTTTGGCGGCTATGATAATGGCATGCGGCATCGATGTTTTTTTTACTTTTTTGGACGATGATGGTAGCGGTGGGAGAGGAAAGAATATGACTGCACTAATAGAAAGAATTCGAAAGGAATCATATGATGGAATTCAAAAGGAGATATAAACTATTGGTGCTCAAATTGAGAATAGTAATTTCCTTTTTTGTACGTTTTGGAATATTGATTGCCACGTATTGTAGATGGGCGAAAACCGTTATCAATAGATGAAGGTACATTGTTGATTTTCTAATTTTATGATATATTTTTTTACGTGATCTTAGAAATTGTGATTCGGATGATTGTCATTGAACTTGTAAGTTGTCTTTGGTTGCTCCACAAGAGGTAGAATAGGCTCTTCCTTCTCTTCATGGGATCACCTCCCTCATTTTTTGAAAGAAAAAAATATATAGATTCAATAATTAATAAATATAACATACTCAAATTACTTTAAGTATAATTAAGAAATATCATCATTATACCATTAGCTAAGATGTATCAATTAATAGACTACTTCACTTACAGGTATACCCTACTTTGACTAGCATTGATTCTATGTCAATTTCAATGAATAAAAAATTAGAGGATTTAACTTGAAGAATTTTGGAAAAATAACAAGTTCAAGATACTATATTTCGAAAAGGGATAAGTGCACTAAAAATCTTAAATAGTTATGATAGTATAAAGTATAATTAAGTTTTAAAACTTGTTAAATTGATATAATCAGACCCTTAAGTTAACTCTGTCCAACTTAACTAATGAAAATATCGATATACATTTTTTTTTAATATTTTCTCTCTCCTACACAGTAATAACATGGCTAAACATGTAACATGAGGCTAAAATGATGTCGTTTTGATCTAAATTTGATTTTTAAATTAAATTAAAATAAAGCTAAATGAAGAAGAAGAAGAAGAATGAGGAGGAGGAGGGTGAGACTAGGCGACAAGGACTTGCAATCTTTCCGCAAGTGGCCCACAATCATTGAGAAGGCCAGGCAAAAGCGAGGATGGGCAACGAGGGTTGCCAGCAAAAGCGAGGATGGGCAACGAGGGTTGCCAATCCCTAACTAGTGAGGCTAGTGGCTAGTGAATCCACCCGATCTAGGTGAGAGCCGTGACCCTCGCCTAGATTTGGGTGATGGGTTGCAAGATATCGCCTGCAGTTAGCAAGGATTGTCGACCCTTAGTCAATTGGCACCCACCATACGATGGTGGGGTGGCTACAAGCCCTCGTCTTTTGCCTTGCTTTCTCTTTTTATATTTAGATTTAAAAATTATATTTAAATCAAAACAACCTTATTTTAGACTTATCTTTCATGTTTTAACAAGGTTAACGTCACGTTGCAAAGAGAAAATAAAAAATAAATAAAAATCATATCAGCATTTTTCACTAGTGAAACTAGAACAAAATGACTCGATTGCACTAATTTGACAAAAAATTTAACTTTATTACACATTTTGTAAGTCATAGAACTTAATTACACTTTCATAATAAATTTTAATTAGTACACTTATCCCTTTAAAAAAAGAACGCAAGTTAAAAGATGAGCATGCGCTATCTCAATCTTCAATTAAAGGAGTGCCAACTAAGAATGTGCAGTGTTTCTATTTTCAATTTAACTTGGATTTGATCTATGTAACGCATAACCTTTTTTTGGCGTCATTGTTTTTATTTAATTATAAGAAAATTCCCGGGAAAAAATGGCTTAAACTGGGAGTGACCAGACTTGAAGTCCGCCATTTCTTCGGGCCTGCATTTCCTCGGGAAAGACAAAGCTCTCTCGCTCGCTCGCTGGTTCGTTTCAGTGGATCTCACCATCTCTTAGAGTTAAAGTAATCTGCACGTAATCATCGTTCTTGTGTCTCTATCTCTATACCCATTTGCTCAATGTGCATAGATTCTTGATCTGTATGTATTATGTATTAATGTGCGTGCCCCTTTAGCCTTCTTGCCCAGATCTCTCTTTCTCTCTGTTCTTGTTCGTCTCTGAAGACCGTCGATAGACATAGTTATCAATGCTTCACAAGATCAACTCGGTTGGGCTTGGCCTCAACCAGATAATTGGCGAAAACCTGTGTTTATGCAGACATTTTTCCTTTATATGCTTGATAATTTGGCCGGGAGATTTCCCAGGGTTTTTTGTTTCTCATGCCAAGGAAGGCCCCTTTGACTGTGTTGATGTATGCTATAGAAGTTAATCTGAATACCCACAAATGAATTTTCGATTTTAACAAAGATTGACTGTTTGATCTTTGTTGTCGTATGGAAGAGCTGCTTCTAATTTCTGAATAGGAAGGCTAGATCTCTGGTGATATAATCTCATCAATGAATTGTTTGTGATGTGATGCGCTAATCATACGACAGAAGTTTGTTGCACAAGTGTCACTGCACAATTTTTTCTTTGGCACGATCTTGTGGCATAGCTGCTTATGAGCATCACTTGTAATTACGACCTTGAATGCCAACTAATACATCCACGAGTTTTTTTGGCTCTGAAAGGTAATGCTGATCGTGACATGAGTCCAGCTTCCTTGAACTCTGTTCTCTTCAATTACCTCTGTATGTTGTTCCATGTGACTATTAATTAGCCATCTGAAATTGACTGTCTTTTTCCATGAATCTTTTTCTGCCAATTATATCGGTAGATGTTTAGGTCAGATGATGGTGAGTGCCCTATGAGTAGCTTGTGAGATTCAAACAATACATGCTTCAAATTGCTGGTCTAACTTGGATGAGTTACAGCTTTTGATCATTGCATTGGGTGGCAAAATGGATGCCCAACCAGTGGACTCATCATCTCAATCTCCTTCCACTTCTTCTGAAGATAAACCCACCGTCCCTAGCATTTCTCAGACAGGGACCCCTTCCCATGAATTGCCATCTTTCTTATCTGCCTCTGGCATATCATCTTGGACAAGAAATTTGAAACTTCCGCAGCCTCTAGCAACTTCAAAGGACAGTTCACAGAGTCCAAATTCAGGGATTGGGACACTATCAAGATTTGCCAATGGCATGGGATTTCCATTACCCGCAGTAACTCCTACAACAAAAGAGGCTGATCAAGGCACCTCAGAAAATGCTCAATCTGGTGGCCTCGGATCAGTGGCAAAAGGGTTGCTTGACTCATCTCGCAATGCTGTGAAGGCTGTGCAGGTCAAGGCACGTCATGTTGTCTCACAAAATAAGAGAAGATACCAGGTAACACTAATATGTTTTATGGACCATTTCAAAATCATATAAACCTTGTAGGAAATGAACAACTAGCATGACATGGAGGGAAGTTACAAGTGGGTCCTTGCACTTAGGTCTAATTCCAGGAAAACCCTGTCCAAGGGATCTATGCAACAGCCCCAATCATAGGTGTTAATCTTGCAATGTTTGTATTTCACGGATGCAAATTAAATCTTCAATCTTAATATCTAAAGGAATGAGTTGAGTTAATACTGTCCAACTGTTTTGAAATATGCATTTGAAAACACAAAGGTTGAGTAGTAATCACCCTTCAGAAGAGGCTGGGCGTAGGTATTTTGAATGGAGGTCTTGTGTAAACTGTCACATGTAAAGCTGGTGGAGAAGAGCTATGGATACTCCATATGCATATTCTCCAATACTTATGCTTATCATTCTCTTCTATGAATTCATAATTCTCTGTTATAAATTGGCGGTTGCTTTATTGAGCATAACTTCGTGTTATTTTCAATTCTAATGCTGTCACGTACATTCCTTTTATCTCTTTACACTCCTATTTGTCTGGTAATAGCTCTTTTATATGCTTATTCGGTAGTATGCTTAGTCTTTCAATTGTGCTAATCATGCCATGTACTTAATAGGAAGGAGGATTCGATTTGGATATGACATATATCACTGAGAATGTAATTGCAATGGGATTCCCAGCTGGAGATATAAGCTCAGGTCTATTTGGGTATTTTGAGGTGAAAAGCTCTGCCAAAATTTAATATTTGTTCGACCTCAGACTATCCAACAATATAGTAACTGAAGCTTATTTTCCAGGGCTTTTATCGTAATCATATGGAAGAGGTGATTAATTTTTTTGAGACGCACCACCAGGTAATGTTATCTTTCAAACAAGCGATTCCTATGAGTTATTTGTTTATTTATTTTTTTTTTTATGCTCTTCCCCCCCCATACAATGCAAACGCACTTTCTAGTAATCCATGTGTTGATCTACACTGGGATCTGTAAATCTGCACATATTTTATGTTAAGACATGTTATTGAGGAGTCAGATGAGTTAGATAACATTTGCTGAGTTTGCAGATAGTTCTGTTGCAATCTTTCAAAATTTAGCCATGGCATAACAAAGCTTATATGTGAACATAGGTCTGTTCTGTTACATCAAACTTTTCCTTTCTAACAAAATGATATGGAATCCAGAAATGAGATGATGTCCCCAAAATTTGTCCATTAGTACTACGCAACTATTTTTTTAGCTTCAATATCTAACAGGGAAAAAACAGACAGATTGTCACTTTCCATTTTTTGCACTTCTTATCCATGACCTAGTCAGGGTGGCTGCTTCTTTTTCCAAGATGTGAGGAATTGCGTTGTTTCGTCTTAATGGTAGTAGATCCACTCTGTTTCAAATTCCTGCTAAACAACACTGTCTACTCCTTTTCTATGATTTCATATGTTTACTGGATCAGTGTTTTCTGCAAGATAGCATTTTATTTGGGCAACTTAAGTCAGCAGATTAAATTGTTGAGAATCTTGAGACGAGTTCAGTTTGCTTGTGTGCTTCATTCCCACAAAAATGTCATTGCTGTCTAATTTGCTCCCATGCTGAACTAGTTTAGCAACTGATCTCACCTTTCCTTCATTAAGAGATGGTGCTTGGGAAGATTCGTTTGACATTCTGATTGCATTGTTTCCTATCACCACCTTTGCCATTGTCTTAACTACTGCTTCATACGAGCACTTTATCTGCAGGGAAAATACAAAGTCTATAATCTCTGTTCAGAAAGGCTATATGATGCATCACTTTTTGGTGGAAAGGTAATATTTATACTCTCTCGTATAATTCTGTGGGTGGGGGAAGTTTTGACCTCTCAAAGTCAAAGTTGATTATTTGTTAGTGCCATGATCATTATGGCTTTCTGTTAATTCCCAAGTATGGGCTTTTGACTTTTTGGATGCATCATAGGTTGCGACCTTTCCATTTGCTGATCACAATTGCCCACCTATGCCACTTATACTATCCTTTTGTCAAAGTGCATCCTCATGGTTGAAGGAGGACATAGAAAATGTTGTGGCAGTTCACTGTAAAGCTGGGATGGGTAGGACGGGGTTGATGATCTGTAGCCTTCTCTTGTTCATGAAGGTAATCAGATACAGAGACATACGGTTCATCTGCTGGGCACTCATATTTGTTTATGGAACTGGTCTATGTTTAGTATTTACTTGACTTCCTTTGTTCCTCTGTTTTGTATTTGCCACATGATGCAGATCTTCCCTACAGCTGATGAGGCCGTTGCTTACTACAATCAGAAAAGATGTATAGATGGCAAGGCTCTAGTTCTTCCAAGTCAAATTGTCAGTCAATATCACATGCACAACAATTTCTAATGCAAGGTGTCAATCACCATCCACCATCACATCTTTCTGACAATTTTTTAATTCTGTGAACAGAGGTATGTCCAGTACTTTGAGCGTGTTTTAACCGGCTTCAGTAGAGAAATTCCAGCTGGACGTAGGTATGCTCCTTTGAATCAGTTATAGAATAACGTTGATTGGTGTCACACTATCCTAAATTTGGAAATTCATCAGATGCATGCTTAGAGGATTCCGGCTTCACAGATGTCCCTCCTGGATAAGACCAGCGATTACAATATCTGATCATAATGGTATGTTTTGCATCTCTTTGCAGATTGTACTGTTCATATTGTCTCCATATGTTTTGCAAATTGGAGACAAACATTTTTGTCTCTGGCTTGTATTCAAGTTACTTGCGGATGCTCTTAATAACATACCTGGCTCATCAGAATCTGGTCCGATATCAATACATATATCTCTACTATATAAGGATATTTTGTTATTTTCACCCATGAAAATTAGTGGCCAATATGACTCATCTTAATACGTAGTAATGTTTCAGCCCCAAAAAAAAAAAAAAAAGGTAATAATGTAGCCATCCCTAAAGTATTCATAACAGGTGTCGTTTGCTCGAGGACTTCTATGCCTATGTTACATGCTCTCCTCCATAATCTTCAATAAACACATTCTCAATTGGGAGAGTTTTCTTTGCTTATACAAGTTTTTGAAGCTTTGCTACTTTCTCGAAAGAAAAGGAGAACCAAAAGAATAATTAGGCACTATGTAATCCAAACTATTATTTAAAACAGAAATACTGAGAACTGGACTGAAAGAACTAGGATGGTCAAATTAAGTTCGAAATGATTATAAACCCAATATGCAATCTAAAAGTCAGGAGCTGGATAGTTTCACATTTAAGTAGGTGAACTTCAGCCAAAAAGTTGGATTTTAAGCTACTTTTGAATTTTCAAATTGGCTTTCTCTGGATTTCTTGAGATCTGATATGAGTAGTCATGCCTGTTTGCTTTTCTTTTGGTGCTTAAATTCTGATGCTTCTGACATGTAGTAGAGAAGACTATGTAAGTCCAAATGTCCATGGCATCAGGATGTCAATAAAAGAGTTTGCTTGGAAGGCTACCGTAGCTTCATTTTGCGTACTAAATGAACAAAGATGTCAGAAAGAAACATAGCGTTCTCTTCAGCTGAAGCATTATCTTATTTAGGAGTTCATGTCAAACCTCATAAAGTCTATCGTCTTTAGTTTCCGTCGAATTTTTTCTGTTTGCTAATTCCCCATATATTGCACCCTCATCACTTAACTTAGGACCGGGTTGATGCTTATTTGGAGCACGCTAATGTTCGGTAACGTCAGGCTTTCTTCATTCAAGTGCCTTTTTCCCCCCTTAAAAAGCAGCCTGACAATTGAAACATATCTTTTTACCATTTCATTTGTACTCTCTGTCTATAAAACTTTTGCGTCTCATCGCATCTGTATGGGGCAGCATAGATTTCCTGTCCATAGGTACCATCATTGGTCTTGAGGCATTTGATGTTTAGTGAGGTCTTCAGGGTCAAGTTGAATAAGTCAAATTTCCTGCACTTCATTTATGTCAATTGCGCGAGACTTGAAATAGGAAAATCTTCAGCCTCTGAAATTCTGTCTTGGCTGTTCACGTTTCTTGTTTGCTTCTAACCAATTACCATTATCACATGCTACATGAAAGACTACTTATGGATGTCTCTCAAATTGATAGGTGTTCTCTTCTCCTCCAAAAAGCATCCCAAGACTAAAGATCTAATGGTAAAGCCTATATTTGAAAAGTCTTTATTTGAACAACTTCTTGGCAACTTCATCTACATCAGCCTCTATGGACATTTCTTCTTTGTGGAGTCATATTAACCTGAGCTTTTATGCGTTTGAAGCCACAAGATTTCTGGATCAAACCACCCAAGAAGGGAGTGGTCGTTTTTGCGATACCAGGAGAGCCTGGCCTTACAGAGTTGAAGGGGGACTTTAAAATCCACTTTCATGAGTACCAAGGAGATTTTTACTGGTTTGCTAGTTACTTTATTCTTCTCCTTATGTTTTTTTATTGGACCATAGTGCACTTGGATCGGAAATGACGATGGCTCAATATTGTAGCCAAGACCACATAATTATTATAATGACTCAATGAATAAATAAAGCAAAAAGATGACTCAATACAATACTGTGTAAACAATAACTACTAGGGTAGCCTCAAATCTCAAAGTAGTATTTCGGTTATACAACTTGCTTTACTTTTCCATGCTTATTTCTGTCCATGAAGATGTGACGGAAATTGAGGTCGACAACAAAAAAGAAAGCTTATGAACCACCTGCTAAAATTAAGCATGTCTGCAATACCTGGTTTATTGGATACTATTTGAAAGATTTTTGTAAATTCATTGATCATGGACAGAGTTTCCTTATTTTCTTGTGTTGGCTTAGGGCATGTGCATCATTTTAATTACCTCATTCGTTGTTCTCTTTCAGTTGGTTAAATACGACAATGATGGAAAACAGAACACTTCTAACCTCATCTGATCTTGATGGCTTTGACAAGGTAAAAGTAGTTATTGCCTGTGTGCTACTTTGAGCATATGTAAGTTTCTCTATAACTTTATTCTTCCCTCATTTAAGAACTACTGCTAAATCACCACGCAGAGAAATGTTCCTTCTCCTGGATTCCACGTGGAAGTTGTAATGATAGATTATGATGGCACCATGCCAGCAAAGGCCAATACTGACTCCACTGGCAAGGAGCCTGATACAATGTCAAGAAGTTCAGATCCAAATGGCAGAGCCACAAGCAAATCAACCAACACAAAGGAATCTCAAAAAAATGACAACGATGATGATGTTTTCTCTGACAGTGAAGGAGAGGAGACCCGTCCCTCAAATAACAAGCAAGTACGGCGTGGTGATGAGCCGACTCTTGTTCCTGATACCGGGAGTTCATCAGTGAAGCAAATGGAGACCTTGACGCAAAGTGCTGATAAGCTGTCACTAGGCAGTGAGCAACATTCACAGGGTTACGCTAATAAGGAAGTGCATAGTGATGGAGCTGAGAAATCTGCTTCTGGCCTGGAGATGCCTAAGCCTGACTCTGGTGGAGTCAGTGACTTTAAAGCCATTGCAGCTGATGCCTCGGTTTTTACATTCGGAGATGAAGAAGATTATGAAAGCGAATGACGTGTTACAGTCCATTGTTGTTTGACCTTGAACACTACAAAGAATCCCAAGACGTAGATTGGAAGAGCACAGGAGCATCTAAACTTGAGAAGAGTTGGTTAACAGGCTTCCATGCATGTTTATCACATTCATATATTTCTCGTCCCTGTCAAGTTCAATTCCTATTCTTCTCAATTGCTTACGGTTCAGTTTCAGATGTCACATTGGAATCTTCTTCCTGCTTTCCTTTCATTTTTTCTTTTTCTTATAAATGTAACCATAACTTCATCTCCTCAGAAAGGCTGAGAAAAATATTTCGCTGCAATGGTCATAACAAAATCAGAAGGCCAAGAGTCGAATGCTTCATATTTTAGTTGATGTTTAGAAAACAAATCTTGAATGCTGAAATTTGTCATGCATATGTCAAAGCGCTTGTGATGAACTTGCTCATGTCTTAGGCATTTGCCATTTCCAAATGGCAGAATAATGCATTGAATCCCAGTCGACAAGAAATTTCTAAGACTTCAAACCGTGCAAATCGAGTAGGTTCTTCCATCTCGATTAACCATCACATTCTAAATGGAGCAGAGCTCAAGGAGTGAAAAGATCAGCCCTGTGCCCACGTAATTTAATACGCTCTTTACATTAGGGTGATGAAACAACACAGTTTTAAGTATGTCTCTTGATACATAATACTTCAGAAATACAAACTCCATTCTAAGTTTTCTATGAAAAAATAGAAAAACCAAAATGCGGAAATCAGCTGACAATTAATTTCCATCGTCAAAGCAGTAGCAGCATCCAGATGATTTCCAAAGCCTGAAGAACAAAATGCGGGCCAAAAAAACCACCTAACTTATCTATGAATTAAATAATCCACACAGTTCCGTCATTACCCAAAATTGGAATCTCTGCACCATTCTGGTGCAAAGGCAAAATTCGTCATTGTGTTTGCCAAATTGGTAGGAGCACAATTAATCATGCGCGTAAGCCATCGACTTTTTCTTTGTCAGATCCTTGATTTAGAACTTCTTTGATTTTCTCCGCAGCTCTTTTTCCTTATGTTGTTGCACAATCTTGTGGAGAACAGAGATCTCAAGATCCTTTGGGATAACTCATGCTTCAATCTTTCAATCTCTTTTGAGTGGTCTTCACACCGATTTACTATTTGAAGATCCTTTTGCCTCAGCTCCTCCTTCAATCTCTCGATCTCTTTCAAGTGATCAGTGCACTGATTAACAGCTGCCACCTCAATCTCTCCAATCTTGCTCACCTTCAGTTTTTTCAATTCCCCAGAATCCAACATCTCGGCTGCTCTCTTCTTTAACAACTGGCCGAGGGAGTTGTCGTGCATTGTTTCACGGACGCATAAATTAGCCTCAGTACCAGTACTGAGATGAAATGTAATTACTTTCTGAGACCGTCCAAATGAGTCCTTTAAGGAACCCAACAAAATATTTCAATTAGTTTCGAAATTAAGAGCGAAATGAGCAAACTTATCAAGAGCCTCCATCAAGAAAAGAATAGAAAGAAAGCAATCCTCTCATGGATCAATTATAGGTTAAGGGAAAAAAAAATTACCTTCTCTAAAGTGCCCTCTAAACTTTCATAGACTCGATGTGCCTCTTCCATACTGCTGAAAACAGCCAAAGCTGAATACGTATCCCCACGAGCATTCTTAGATGGCTGCAGGAAGAAATGATCCACCACTGAACAAACATAATGAAAGCCATAACAAAGTATGGCATAATAGCATGTCAAGCCACACATCTAGGTACTCAGCGATATACCAGTTCATCTCATTAACTCCCAGATCACTTCAGCAAACCATCAAATGTAGCAAGCTTAAAAAGATAGTTAATTAAAAGGCTAAAATTAAAGTATAAAGATTGAAATCTTGCTGTATAGATTTAATGCCCTTTATCCAATAGCCTATCACCGAAGAACTTTAACTTATGCAAAGTGCAAAATTCTTACATCCCAACTTCATTTTTTTCCTGAGTTGACAGTACCGTTTAGAGAATATTTTCAAGTTGACAAGTTTGTCATAATAAATAATAAATACATGCAAGCATGAATGCACTGTTCTTTCATCAGTCATATACAAAATTTCCCATGTCTGTAGAGAATAAAATGAATTGGCCGAAAATAACAATATAGGAACAGTTTAGCTCGCCCAGTAAAACTTGTAACATGTCTCAACATTTAGTTAAGACAGGCCATGCTATTTTCTCTAACTAATCCACAGAAAACAAGCAAGAAGAGAAAGCATACACAGCTAAAACTCCCAAGGAAAGCATCACCAATAACCAACAAGGTGGGTTTAACTACTACATTAGATGGCGCAGATAATATAACCATATCAACTACATATTACAGTGTTTCAAATTTTCAAACCTTTGGTTCAACTCTAAATTCCCCAGGCATTGCTCTATGTAATTCTCCAATGGGCACAATTCTAGGTATCCTGTGAAGCAGCAGCTTGGCCACTTCGGAATCAGGTACCTAGAAAATGAGAAAATCAAGAGATCAAGAAAGGAAGGTTAATGATTCACAGAAACTCGAGTAGCAAGCAAAGAAACTCACAACATCATGGAGACACGGAATATTTGTATCGCATCCACGCTCAACAACAGCAAGAACAAGCTTCATTGCAGCACAAGCGTCATCTAGACAATTATGTGGCGCACCCTTCTCTCTAACTTCATAGCCCAGAACAGACTGCCAAAATGACGCATTAAACTCATCAATAATGCACAGAATGCATCTTCTGCTTGCTATAATTCTGCCAAAGGGATGTCCAACGTAAGAGTGGAGAAGTAAGACTTGTAAGGGCTATACCACATCCAAAAGGCAGAAAACTCAGATGTAAGCATTTGAGGGGAAACTTCAAAATAAATAGATGCTTTGGCTTTAAAACACTAGAAAGTAAATTATTACTGTATTGGCAAAGAAAGTGAACACGATACATCAAAATTTCGAGTAACTTGCCTTACACAGATTATTTAAAGATGGCTTTCTTTGAAAAGGTGCATCAGAATACTTGAAGATGTAAGAGGTATCAATTACTCTCGCATGATCCAGCTTCAGTGCTGAAACCAAAGATACAGAAGGAAGAGTATAAACAAGAATGTATTCAACCAAATGGAAAACTACCAATTCTAAATGATTTCTCAAAGTTCTAGTACTGACAGAGAGAAAAATTTAATGTATCAAATCAAAAAGCTCAATTACCTTGCAAATCATTGTTCAAACTGTGGCCAACTAGAATAGTTCCATGTGATAATAGCTTCTTCATAGATGTCTGCAAAATAAGCCAACTTTGTCCCAGTGAAGTAGCACTCAACTATATAGACTAAGCATTAAGTTTAAAAGGCCATTCAGAGAATGCACCTGTACATCTGATAATGAGCATTTAACTCCATCCAAATCAGCTGCAGCAATTCCCGTAATCTCAGTTCTGTAATCTGCAATTGCTTTACCAGGATTCACAAACTCATTAAGTTTGACCTGCAACAACAAAGGTCTCAATGAATGTCAAAATGTACAACAACAAATCTTGGAAAGGAGCAGAAGCTGTTGAACCTTCTGTTTTTGGAGAACATTTTTTTTTTCTTCAAATGATATTATTTCTAGTGTGGAAATTGTGTCTCTCTCCCTCCACCACAAAAAAGCTCCACAACCAACACCCACCACTCCCAAACACAAAAAAAAAAATGGATATAAAAAAGAGAGAGCAAAAAATGCAGCAAGTTAAAACTAAAAGGAGAAATACAGCATGGTTTTATGTATCCTTCCTTCTTCAAAGGCCCTTCAACCATCATACTACATCATCGAATGTGGCCATGAACAAACAAGTACCTTCAGATTGCGATCCACAACACATACTCTCACACAAGCTTCAGTGCCATCTTCACATAGCACCATCTCACAGTCGACAGCAACCAATTTGGTTGATCTCATCACCTTGGACTTTTTCTTGAGCTTTATAACCACCCATTCCTGCTTCACCATCTAACCATATTAGGGGAAAAAAAATGCAGAAAAGCATAATGCACATATCCATTGTGCAGCACATTTATCAAGATCATTTAAGGAATGAAAACAACTGAAGTAAAACTTCATTGGTCTTATCAGCACCCAGTACGAACTTGACAATACAAAAACCACACATTAGGCCATACAAACTAATTGATCAAAATAGCATATTACTACAATTTCTGGCTTCCTTAAAAAAAAAAAAAAAAAAAAAAAAAAAAAAAAAAGCCAAATAATCTGCAACTATAGAAGGTTGTTCCGCATTAGATTTGATGCAAATTTCATTCTTAAATTTGGACAGATAAATGAGAAAATGTATGATTGACAGGGGTGGAGGAGATCCCACCAACCCATCAGCATATCAGCATCACTCTATTTCTTTAAATAGATATTCCTATAGTTCAAGTTTATATTTACTAACTGAAAGGCCCACAAGGGCAGACTTGACAAGATGCCCTGGACAAATTAATCCTGCAACTTACTTACAGTGATTATGTTATGACGTCCTCAGTGAACACATGCTCAACCCCATTTTCTAAGCCACACTCAACTGGGAGCTCCAAATCAAGGGATTAACACTGCAGACGTGCTAACTTATAGTGATTTTTTGCAGATCTTCCCAATCTAAAACTAGTTGGATTTTTTATTTCCTTGTCATACCTTGAGCTGAAGAAAGAATGAGGAGAACTAAAATATAAAAGCCACTGCTGCTACCATCCATAATGGTCGACCTAGATTTTAATTACATCAACTGAGCCTTTGATGTCAATGGAGCCTTCCTTACCACACTATAACTGGTTGTTGCAGACTATGTAGCCCTGAATAAAACCGAGGCTTGACACTTAAGACAGGATTTCTGCAGATTCAAGTATTAAACTAGGAAACTAATTCAATGAAAACCTCACTGAACATCTCACAAGTCAATATTCTACACCACTACACATAATTCATTATATTGCAGCAACAAATGATAATGTGAACTTCAGAATATTTGTTGCCAAGTAGCACTAAAAGAAAACCGGCAGTTCTGATAACAAACCTCTTCGTATGATGGGAAAGAATATTCCGACGGGTATTGCGGATGTTCCAAAGTGAGACGAACTAATCTCTGCACTGCCACCATCCCACTAACAAGTATTACACATTTCTAACTGGAGGCCATGCAAGAGATGAAAGGCTAAAGGATGTATAGCAGAAGGAGTTATCAACACTAGACATAAGAAAAGAGTATATCAAGATTCACAATATTTCACTAAGCAATAGCAATTAGCATGAAAGATGTAATCATACAAAGTCACAAGTTTAGCTTACCACAGACAACAGTAGAACCAATGAAGCAAAACAAAACAAAGAAAAAAAAAAAAATTTGTAACTTTATTTATATACATTAGACACAGGAAAAAGAACAAATAGAATTGCCTAAGAATGAATAAGTGAAATACTGCGTTTGACATGGATGGAGACGTTTGTAACCATACATGTGTAAGCATACTTGAAAGAAGGAAAATTATCAAACCATTAAGGAGAATCTAGATGAATAGCAACATCACCAACCCTAAACCAATAGGTGCACATCATTCCACAGCAAAGTAGATTACCATCAAGCAGAGTTAGAAGAAATAGAACGAGAGAGAAAAATTCACTTCTTGCATGCAATTTGATAAGTTCATCTTTTCAAACAAAAGTGCAATTACTTTATCACCTAAAAGAAAGATCCAAGGAAAATGTACATAAAGAGAAAAACAATTGTAACCTTGGTCAAGATGGAAAACCTAATAAAGCTACAGCAGGCGGAATCCAACAATTGTCAGGAATAGGGAAAACAAACATAATAGCGTAACTTCTACTGCTAGCCAAAACAGATGCAGTGGCTCAATGGCGCATTACCTACCAGTTAGGACTACGATCATAGAGTCTTCCATCAAAGTAGCATTCATCTTCTGACGAGAGTAAAGCACTAAAAACCAAAATTACCAAATCATACCTGCTCCGGGGACTTATGCTGTGGAGATTCCTCTTTTGAATAGCTCCGTTAGAGCACGGTTCGAATGGCACTGAATAACTTTCGCAAAAAGCTGCAACAACCAAATGACAATCAGTGGCCATCTTAATCGTTCACTATACTACGGAGAGCTAAATTAAGCCTAAATAAACCGATTCTCCAAAATTAATTACCTTCAAATCGTTCTCATCAGTGAAAGTCTTCAAGAAAGCAGCCAAAACCTCCTTGGACCTCCTCGAGGGATCACTCAAAGAGGCCCCTAATTGCTTGTCATGACTGTTCAAAAAATCCTTCCACGCTCCTTTAGCACTGCTCATTCCCCGTTTCTGGGCCATTTTCACCACTTCAACAAGAACCTGCCAACAGTAGAAAAACCAAGAAACTTGACACTTCCAGGATACAGAAGTCTGGTCACTCTAAATTAACCGACCCGAGAATGATTTAAGCATGCTAATTCATTCTTTTAGAAGAAATTCTTCGAACAACCCGCAAAGACACGCCTTCCACAGAGCCAGACACTGCTAGAACTGGTGAATTCGGTCACGCTATTAATTTCAACACCCATTTTTTTCGGGGTAAAGTACGTTTATCTAGAACTGCAAACAAATACCTGAGCTTCATACCGTGAACTATAGTATACCCAAAAAACCCGCGAAAGACCTAGTCCGTGTTCCAAATTACAGTTTAACGGGTCAAGAGAGGCGCAAAGGCAAAGAAAGAGAACCCAGATGAATTCACGCGGAGGCACGGCAACGTACGGCCTCAAAAGAGCTGCAGATGCAGGCAGAACCAAGGCAACATGGAGGAAGAAGGGCAAAGCTTACTTTTTTCTCTGCCATGTCCAGCTGGTCTTCCATTGCTGCGAGCGAGAGAGCGAGCGAGAGAGGCGCCAAAGGAGAGAAAGGACCGTGGCGAGGCAAGAGATTCAAGTAGGGGTTGCAAAACGCGAAGTGCGGAGGCCCAAGGGGCTTTAGACCAGTCGACCCTGTCTTCTTTCTTTTTTTTTTCATAAGATCCGTTTCGCCTTTTTTTTTTTTTTTTTTTTTGGCAGATTTCATCATACTTACGATTGATTTTATTTAATGCGAAAATTATAACATCCATAAAATTTTTAAAAATCGAATGTTGGTTGTAAAATTTTATTTTTGTTT